>CM052154.1:702372-888402 GCA_028455555.1 Augochlorella aurata
AGAAGATGCGTGCGTTTCACATGACCACGTGGAGGAGACTGCAACTCCTCAGAAAAGAAACAAAAGACGTTGCTAGGGCACGACACGCCCCCTTCAATTAAGTGCTTATAGGGACATGTCGATAAACTAGATTGCGTGGGTAACACTTATCATTCATCATTTTCTTACATGTACGAAGGAGATTCGTTTTTGTCGCGTGTTTCGTTTAGCTTCGGATTCTTCTTTTCAAAATAAATTAAAAATTATCAGAGAACATGGATGCGTTAATATCGTTCAACATGATTCAGTACTGTCTAACACATACTGTCTAACACAAAAATATAATATATATTACACTTTTAAAAGTAACTAGGATTAAAAAATAAACAATTCTAGAATTTTCAAATCTGACTTTTTTCAAAAATTGAATATTTTATAATCTGAAGGAGAGAAATACGGTTGGGGAAAACGAATTTCATAGTATACAGCGTCTCCAAGAATAATCGATTCGATTCCAGACTGTAAAAAAAACATAATGCAAATTGTATAATATACGTCATGCATCTGTTTAGGAACCCAACGAATTTTAAATCAGCTGTCCAAAGATCAATAGCAATACTACATAGATACATGATTATGTAACACCATTATGTATTTAAGTCAACACCATTATAATATTATTTAGACTTTACTCTATTATTTGTTATTTGTTGTTATTTGTTCATGTTCTCAATTATCTTCACTATATAAGACGATTATGATTTCATTTAAATCTAACGCAAAATCGATAAGATTATCTACTTGCATACGTATTAACGTTTGATACTTCCAGCTTCTTAATATTGATGACTTTGCGCTGATTCGTTAGATTTTTGTGCGGAAAATTGCAAAACATTTGCAAAGTACGTGAAATTTCTGAGAAATTCAACTTTAAATCGTGAAAATAATTTGAAGGTACTTGAGTAACTACAATAATGGATGATTACCACGACCTAGAGAACGTACATGTGGGTCATTTGATCAATATGCAGTAACAGTTTGGATTATGCATAACTTCATTTCATGTAATTTATGTTTTCTATTGACATTTTCAATTTTACGTAACGAATCATGGTACGTACTGGCATTTAAGTATAAGGTTTAAAGATATATTATAAACGAAAGCAAATATTCAGTCGGTTCCTCAAGTGATTAAAATGGCAGTAAATTATGATACCAATTATTCATTAATATCTTAAATGATTTACGATACTTCAGACAATGGCGATTCTTCGTACAATACATGTAGGATGTATGTACGTACCATGGAAATTGTGTATATTTAAATTTTGATAATGATCCTTTATTACGTTCCTCGTAAACGTATAATTCTTTAATCGTGTTCGAGCTACATAATGCCTTTGTTTGAACTGTCCGGTAAAGATTTATTACACTTCTACTTTTATTTTGCGCATGCAAATTGCGTATGCGTTGGTATTGACCATCAGCTATTAGTCATAAAGCCGAATAAACTAATTATATCGATTATTATCCAACAACTGAAGACATAATCGTGTTATTATCGTTTTCTAACTCAAATAATTAATCTGCATTAAAAGACGTTTTCTTCTAACTGTTAAAGTAATAGCAATTAACGCGACATAAACCTTCGAATGCAACTGACAGTTCATACGCATACTTCTGCTGCTAGAAATTCATTTTCTTAGTTGTCAGTTATGCTATTTCTCCATTTCTATACATGTATATTAAAGCACCTCGTGATAAGAATGTCACACGAAAATGTCAAATAGCCAAAGTAGTCAGGTTATATATTATGACTATTAGGAAAAATGCTGCATGTCACCACTTCAAAAAAACTTATGTTTTTGTATTAATTGAATTGTAGGATGCAGAATCTACGTATTTATCAGGAAAAAATGATTGAAACAAATATAATAGGCATTTGAGAGAATCTTATACTTTGAAGCACTAGGGAAAAATGATGAAACTGAAACAGTTTGTCAATATGTGACTACAAAAGAAAATAAGATTTCTTCTAAGTAAAATTTAACACCTTCTAGAACCGTGTAAAATCAGAAAATCTTTATTTGTCATAAATAAATGTTCTAAAATATAAATAATAAATACATGTTCTATTAGAAACATATAGAAAATATGATGGGAAATGTAATTATTCCTCTCAGTACTGGTACAACTAGGATAATAATTTAAATTTTATTGTACAATCTAACAATCGTTAAGAAAAATACACATGCACTAGGAGACATGTTCGTCCTTCACTATATATATGTATGAAGTTTAACCTCATGCTAAAATGTGCCGTTTTGACATAATTACACTTCAGCGTGAAGTAAAGAACTGATTAAAATCTTAAAATACAGTTTAAGGGCTGTAATACGAAGAAATCTAGTGATCAGAACTTTAAGCCTTGTAGCAGCGATGACGGTTCGGGGTTCATACGAAGCCTCGTAATTGGGTCATTATGTATACGAACATTTTGAACTAAAGTTTTCTTGTTATTATCATTATTATTACTATTACTAATATTATTACTACTATCTTACCGTACTTCTCTTTTAAAAACAACAGACGGCATCAAGTGTCAAATGGTTGAGTCAGGTTTCGAGCTCTGGATCCGAAAAAAAAACCCAGACGTGGTATGACGAGGGTTAAGAAACAATTTCTAGAAAGTGACAGCATACATGTAACTCCCATTAATATTCGGACACTTTCTAAAACGCAACTTTCTTAAAACAGGACTAAATGATTTGATTCTTTTTAGATGACATGGGGTCTCGTATACTAGACAGTGACTAAACTACTTTGTTAGAATTTTACGGTTGCTTGAAATGACAATACAAATGAAAATACTGTCGTTTTTTACCTTTTTTTTTTAAGAACGAAAATTTTAAATTTACGTTTCATAGATCTTGGTGAGCTATATGCATGTCGAAAATTTCATCGAAATCGGTTAACGCAAAATCAAGTTAGAAACGTTAAAAGATTTTTGAAACTGTAGATTTCTCACACTTATTGGTGGAAAGTGTCATAAATCGAGACAAAACTGCGATTTTTGCGATCTTTAATCGATTACAACTCATACCAAGGTTAACCAATTTCGATGAAATTTTCAACATGCATATAAGTTATCGAGATCTACAAAATGTATTGTTTATCTTTTCGTTATAAGCTCAGACAAAAAAGTTAAAAAATGAGTTTTTTATTTTCTTTTCTTACTGAAGCAGTAGCAAAATTTAAAAAAAGCATCCTAGCAATTGTCTAGCAGACTGGTCCCTTTATAATCTAAAAGAAATTCTAATCGTCTAGTCCAATTCTAAGAAAGTTGTTGAATTTTAAAAGTTGTCCGAATATTAGTTGGAATCACTGCAAACTCTAAGACAAAAAGATAATACACCTTATAATTCTCCATATTTTGCGTTAAAACCTGAGCAAAGTACATCTTTTCTTTTACTGATAACTCAAACCGTATATGTATATAATGTATGAAATATCATCCACTACATATACTTTTACAAGATTCTAACATAACTATATATAAAAATTTAAATATTATTGTTTGCAAGAGCGACAAAATAATAGCACGTGTAATAAATCTACGCTTCACAATTACACTGAAGCTTGCGAATTGCGAACATCAACCTCGGAACGTAGTTAATAAAGTCCGTAATAACGCGGTCGCGGAAAGAGATTGGACACGTGTGAAATGCACGCTGTAATAAAATTGAAAGAAGCACAATATTCAGTGGCAAAAATGGCAAAGTTTATGAATAGAAGTCGAAAAGTAGTAACGAATTTCTTGTAAAATCCGGAAGACTGGCAAAAGAAGAGTTGATGAGAATGCCTTTGAACGACGTATCTACAAAACAAATTGCTCAAACTGTTGGTGTAGACACTAATAAAAAATGATTGCCATACATAATTTTTAATTAAATGTACTGTAAATTTTGTTCCACTACATTTCTTTTAAAAATTCATTCTTTTTCAATAAAATCCTACAAACAGGCGAAATTCAATTCGATTTCATTTGTATATGTTTACAGAGGTATTTTGCAAGTGTGTCTAAAAAAAACCTCGATTGTAATGCTAATTAACTAAAAGTGACGATAAATTTAAAGCGTGTGATTCTGTCGCAGAATGTACCTTGCAACCACAGATATAGCACTTTAGAGTGTCGTTTTAATTAGTCGCTCGAGGGATATAGCGGTGTTTTCGGCGTATGCTATTCTCGGCAATTTAACACGCCGCTCTGTACTAAATGTTAACAATACAGGCGTAAGAGCTTTAGACCGAACGCGCATCTTGTTGACGGAGATTGCGGTTGTCGTGGCTGTACCTGTAAAATTAAATTCGGCCGAAGTAAGTAGCTCAAAATACGATCTTTCGAAAACTTCGTGTACGTCGACGCGACGTGTTTCTGCGCTGCTGGCGTTCCCTCTACTTTCTACTCAATCTGGTTTTGAACTGTGTCAAACTTTTGATACTGTAGTTGCAGTACTATATTCTCCGACTAAAGAAGACGTACCAAAGTGTCGCGGAGAAAGGCAAACGGCCGTACATATCTAAATACCGTTCAAAAGTGGTCAATTCGTTCTGCGTTCGACATTATACTCTGGCAGATTGCTGCAACGCGACCTCCGTGTTTATCTATTGACGTTCCTTTCGGTTCATACTAACGTCCTCAGGGCTTAGCACTTCCCTCGATGATCAACGTTGCTAGAATGTCAGTCCGCTGCACCAATTGGGGCTCTCTCGTGATGAACCCACAGTTGTTGCGGCTTACTTGACGCACAGAGACACTGTGTGCGATGTCAATTCGTCACAGGTTCCGGATAGATTCGGCTCGAAGAGCCGGAAAATCTGACGGGATATGTGTTCCCTTTTCTAGAGATCGACTCAATAACCAACAAATTTTAGTTTGTTTTATATATTTTGGTTACTTGCTTCTGCTTATACATATACAGTAGATCCACCGTTTTGTGAACTAATTGTAGGTGCGTTCACATAAGAGGCACTATGCACGTAATGACACAAGATAAAGAATAATAATAAGATATATTTAAAGATATATTAGATTTACAGATATCGATTGAATACCTATTTTTACTGTAGTGAGCCAATTCGATTTATACGACAAAATTTAGGTTTTAAAACAGTTCCAAATCAATTTAAATAAAAGATTTACACGAATGTTTACGTATCAGATGTTTTTAGAATTCTGATAAGAACTTTTTTCATATAAGCCATAAATTTTATGTGTTTAAAGCGATTAACTGTTAAATGATTTTATAAGTTTGCTGACTTTAGTGGCTCATAACCGTGAAAATAAGTTTACCACATTTGAAAATGCGAAATAAGCCAGCAGATGTATTTAAAAAGTAATATTTAAAATTTTTAATGAGTTGAATTGTCTCAGTCCGCAAATCTAGTGTTAAAGAACAAATAGTGCGATAAAGAAAATTTTAAAGGGATTTTCTCACAAGCTGTGAGATTGTACCAAGCGATCTAAATATTCTGGGATGTTAGTAGGATTAATTTACTAATCAATGGCTAAAAATTGTTTTTCAAAATTGAAATTGATTGAAATGACAAAAAAAAATTAAAAAATAACATCGTTTTAACTTCTGTGATCTAAAAAAAACTGAAGTAACTTGGTTCAATTTTGAAAAAGTTACTCCATTTTAAACGGTCCACGAATTAATACTTTTTTATGAAAAAAGCTTTTTATATCAACTGTACGTGGCAAATATAGAACTAAAGCATTTTTATTTCTCATGATTTTTGTTGCTCAAGTAAAACCTGATGAATGAAGTATGTCCACTTTAATTTGCAATAAAAAGTCCTTGTTTCGTGGAAAATACATGTTTTTCTTCTTCTTTTTGGCATAGTGCTATAAAAACATATAATGCTTTTTTTGCGAATAAAAAGATTGATGTGAAACACTACTTCGAGAAAAATTGTTATGTTAAGGGGTTGATATCAGTTCGATCCCTGTATTCGAACTGAGCAACGTACTCTTGAATATCAGCTTTAAAAAGCTGGTCGGTTGCATTTGCGGTGTTGCTTCGCAATATTGGAATTAAAATATTTTCCAACCTAATGGCTTCCGGCTATAAATATTAATACTTTTTATGGGAGATGCCAAAGGCTAACAATTAAAGCATTAAAACTGATATCACAGTGTTTGCGTTTCTTTTGAAACGAACATCTGTTAGTTTAAATATTTTGTTACGTCATTAAATACGTCGAAATTATTTGAGTATACAGTTTTCCAATAAATTCTATGTGTTGAACACGAATTATATTTCAACATGAATTCGTAACCTTTAGCTAATAATTTTTATGATCATAAAATGCAATCTTTTAATATAAAAGATGAGCAAGAAATACATGATAAATTAAATTTTTCTTGTATACAAAATCGAATAAACGAGCATTCATCGTCGCTTCTTGTAGAAGATACTATTTCAATCCTAAGAATTCATTACGACGCTGCCCAATGGCGAAATGTACATATTCTTACAATACGTTATAAAATAAATTGGAATATCGAGGAACATTTCACTCGTAAAGTGACTACTGACTTCGGTCAAATATCATATGACAGTTCAATATTGGATTTATGATAATGTAAATCAAATAAAAACGAATTATAAATACTTAATTAATAGACATTAACATCACTCAGCATGCATTGCAATTATAAAAATCAGTAATTCCCCCTCATTTAGCTATATTCTTCTTCTCACGTCTCGTATTTCGAACCACATTCTCTCTCTAAATATTATTTTACACTCACGAATTAATATTTAAATCAAGTTCACAATTCACAATAAAAAAATCTCACACATTTAGCACTGAACCTACAGTACCGGCCGCAATAATCGATTCCTCATCTCTTATTTTAAACTTGTTGAATTTATAATTTCAGCCTTATCAGTGATTCGTTATTAATCTTATAAAGCAATACTCTTTAGTCATTTTAAGTGCTCGGTTGGTTTAGTGTTAAATCAGGAGGTGTATATGTTACGCCTCTGTTAACTTAAATTACCCTAATTGACAAAGTGGAGTTGATTGAAATAAGCATTGACATAAAGAGAAAGTATTGAATTATTAAAAGAAGTTCTATACTGGAGTGTACGTAGAATTACGTTTAAGATTTTAGATCAGAAACTGTCTTCTTTTATCTAATTATCTAAAGATTAAACAATTATTATAATTTCTTAGATGGACGTGCATTCTTTGAGTCTCCAACCGCGGGCAAACATGGAATTCACTTTCTAAATATTTTGCAAAATTTAGCGAAACAAAATTAAATAAAAAATTTTTAATTTAATATTATAAACAAATTTTTATTTTCTTTTGTTAATGAATAATAATAATAGTAATGTTTAGTATTTCCAGATAGTATTCACTTATGCAAATATTTCAATATTTACTATTTAATGTCACAATATTTCAAATTTTCCCCAACCTTGGGGTAAGTCATTTTGGACACTTCTTAAAGAAAACTTTTTGAAGAATAATAGGTCAGTTTTTTATTAGAAATCAGAATCTAATTCTTGTTAATACCATTGCTCTCTATCTACAATAAATCATTCCTTGAAATACGTTATCGAGACATTTACGATTTCCTCGTTTAAAGAAATATGACAGTGAGGCAATTACGAGTTCCTTATTTCTTAAATTATGACAGCGTGATACTTACGATTTTCTCATTTCTTCAAATATGACAGCATGATATTTACGATTTTCTTATTTCTTCAAATATGACAGCGTGATGTTTACGATTTTCGGTGTGACCGACTATGAATACATTTCGATATTTTATTAATTCGTCTGTAAATCGATTATTAAACAGTTCATAATTAAATTTCACTGTTCCATTTACATCTATTTCAGATCTGCCGCTGATGACAGATTCGGTATCAACGAAGTCAACGACGGCGGCAAAGCGATCGATACCGACAGATGCACCGATGCTGTACTATATCTTCGACGCGCACAGTACGCTAAATAAGCATCAACATCATCACGATCATCGGTGGGATCCTCATTTCGAAGGGGAAGGAAAGAATATGACCGTTCAAGCCGGCGGCCGTGCCATACTCGATTGCAGAATATCCTTATTGCAGGACAAAACCGTGAGTTTCCTTTCTCCTTCTTTTTACATTTCGCTTTGTTTTCTCCTCGTATCTCTCCTTCCATATCTCCGTTTGCTCGCACTCACCTCCGAACAATTTTCTTCTCGCAGAAAATTAGAAAGACGATAATTCAGGATTAATCCTGAACCGTGCGACTTCGCTGGCGTAGGATAAGCCGCCACAATTTATTTTAATTAATTTCTTTGTATTCGCCCGCCTCGTTCGTCGCTCGCGAAAAGACTTTTAGGAAAAACAGTACGGGCGTTATCATCGGAAGCATCACCAACACTTAAATTAATTTAATATCTGCTCCTATTATACGTTTCACGGTCGAACGGAATTCAAATTATAACCTTCGATCAGGTATAATGCAAACACGATACCATTATTCAATGGTAACGTACAATGATAACGTAAAAGGAAAAGATTTTGATACAGGATGTTAAGCAACTTTACAACTTCATTTTCATGTTATTTTATTGCCTAAAGGTTATGGTCCCGCCAAACATCCGTAAATATGCCCTTACATGACAATGTCAGAATCCTACCTACTCCAATCCCATTCTATCTATCTCCACCGTTTTTCTAATATTCAGTCCATAAAAACCACTCCCATAACCGAAAATTCCTCAGACGTCCCATCAAGACAAAAAGTGAGATCTAGTCGAACTTTGGAAATAAACGCTCTTGTGAAATTATACGAGTCAATCCAGTTTCTTCCTTGAACGTTACGGTTTCCTTCGTTCAGGTACTCAACAGTGCCATCTTGAACAAAACTGTATTCTCTTCAAGGAAAAGTTAGACATTATTCGGATTGTGTTGAACAAATATTTATCTGAGATAATTAGCCGAATGAATTATTATTCATTACGATTATTATGAATTATTAAATGAATAATTAATTATTCGTTATAAATTATTCTATGTATTTATTCCAAAAATTCTTTGTTTGAATACTTAAAAAAGGTAATATGGAAGAAATAAATCGAGAAACTATGAAAAAACACTTTTCGTGTGAATTCTCATTCGAATAAAATTTGATTCGGATAAATTTCTATCTAGTTAAATTTTTATTCGATTTATTCGACTGTGTCGAATAAAATTTTCTTCTTTAGCTATTATCTTTTATCCGTCATCCGAATGAAATTTGTCTCACTCTGCTTCAAAATGGCATACGATTTTCTGATAACTTTGAAACATAATGAAATTGTGATCGTTTTAATCGCGGAACTTCTGTTCTCGCGGAAGAAAATCAACTTTGAAAATTTGTAAGAAATAAAGGAACTTGAACATCACAAGAGATCGTCCGCTACTTTACAGATAATTTCACAAAGAATAATGTGTTTAATAAACTTATACTTTCGGGAAATACCAGGTTAAAAAAACGCAGTTTCGAGGAAAATGAGTTTACGGTTTTAACATTTTGTTCTGCACTTAATGAAAATTTTTAAAAATTCATCTTTGATCTGCGACTCTGAGTGCATAAAAATAAGTCAATTATTTGTTTCTTGGATGCTCTTAGCAAATTTTCGAATCTCTTTCGTTTTTTTTTTTAGGTCCCGAATCGTTATATATCAACCCTTTCATAAATATTGTGTGAAAACTTCGTGATTTATCCGAGTTTCAAAAAGTGTTTCAGCCACGGTATTCTACAGATTCGAAATTTAAAAAACAATTAAAAGAATTCAAATTTTTTGAAAGCGATATGGTTGCATGCTCCCTTAATGCAACCGAAACATTTGTTAGTGAACATGGAAGGAAAACACCACCTTCACGAGGGGAAAAATGTTAATAGATCTGCAATACACGCGTTTCTTGTAATCATTTAAATTTCAAATGAGACAGTTAATGTATACTGTCGCAGTTAAACGAGATAATTGGATGACCTGATTCAGATGGGGCACGTCGTATTTGAAATTTGAACGAAGTCTTTCAGCAAACACGGTTGAGCTGGACCAATCATTAAATCTGAATTTGCTGAAGTTTTATATGGAACGGATTAGATATGTTTAACTAAATTTACTCGGGCTACCTTAGGACACCGAAACGTCTACTAAACGCTACAGAAACTCATTCGGCAGGAGTAGTTATATTCTGAAAACGTTGCACTTCGCTGAACTCCGGTCGCGCTCGCCTCAGCGTAATATTAGGCTATTAATGTCGTTGCTGTTGCTATTACTGCTAACGACGGTGTCGACTAACCCGATTATCCATGCATGATTATCTTTGAAATGTATAACTTGCCCGAAGATCATATTTATTGTTCTACATTATTTAAACCATGCCAGAGACAAAACTTGATGTCGTAGTCACGTTCCGTGAAAGAGTCGGAACCTATCAATAGCGAGATTTCAGTGCTTCACCTTTAACAATAGATTGGCCATTTCGGGTTAAGGGGTCAGATCACTTTCACGTAATTAAAAATTACTTACATTTATATATATATACATACATAAGTAAGTAAACAAGGTAAATAGAGGAAGTTATAAAATTGATTACTTTATTATATATTTTTAACTGTTAAAATATTTCTAAACGTACCTCGAAACCCTCGAATAGCCAATGTAAATATGTGACGTGACGCGCAGATACCGAGTTATTTTTTAACCAAAGCTGAATTTTAACCACACATGTTCTGCACCAAAATTCTTGGTACAGGTTGTTATCTAGTAATACTTATAATTTGGGCAGGCGAGAAGTTTGTTTAAGAAATGTAAAATTTCATAAACGTAAGTTCTGGGTCAATGCTGATCCGGTTTCGGCTATTTGAGGGTTAACGTACAACTAAAATAAAATAAAATTATAAATTACTTTCTTCTGTTCAGTCCTGTAATAAGGAAACCCCGAACGAAGAATTTGTTATAAATAACAATCTCCGTTTTATTTATAATCTCCTTATAAATAAAACCGTCGAAGAGATTTCAATTTTACTATGGAATATTTTTGAAATAGTATTGTATATTCCCAAGTACGAATAAAAGTAGTCGACAGTACTTTTTTTTAATATTGAAATCCCACATGAGATTTATTTTTACAAAAATTAGGAAATTGCGAGTATAGCATCGAGAATAATTCAGACCGTACATTTTACTCTTAGATCATAAAAGTTACAAAAGAAAATAATAATAATTAATTAATAGAAGAAAAACTAACTTTGCGCTTTTATAATCTGAATATCATTTGTAATCATTAAACTGCAGATTTCTATGCAAAACAAATTTCTTAACAAATAGTTAGAAATACAAGTTAAAGAAAAATGTATTTCTTGTTTCAATAATTTCCATAAATTAGGAAAAATGTAAAAACATTTTCTAATTCTTCTAATATCTTCATTATTTGGTACTTCACGTAGTTAGTTGTAGCATAAATGAATAAAGTCCGCAGTTTAATCAACAGTAAAGAATCGATTGAAGCGGTACTAATCGAGAACTATACTAATGATACTTGCGTTTTTCAATAGTTTTTCAGTAGATTAGGGAAAACATCAACTAGAAGATAAAGAACATATCAAATACTCGAGAAGACGATAGCGAAAATAAAAAGCAGTCGAGATTTTCATAGCTTTTGCAAAATTAACAGTAAATCCTAGATTCGTACACGGCCCACCCGACTCAGTCACGAATCATTGCAATCTTCGCTTACCAAATTAAAAAATTAATGCTGACTCAGAGACCAAGAAACTCAATAAAATCAATGAATTTATTTCATAAGACAAATATTTATTTCATATTGTTTTCCCTCAATAACTTGGTAAAGAAAGAAAGTTACTTCAAATCAACTCAGGTATCATCCCTTTCTGCATGTAACGGCAGTTCTAGGGCACCTTGTATATATGGAATACGACGATTTTGCATTATCCATGACTCGAACAATTCTGCGATTCGCTATTTTCAAATAAATGGGAAACGATGCCAAATGAAGTTGATTTGCACTAGTTCGAGCGTGTCTATGGACTAATAATAAAAGCTAGCAACTTAATATCTCATCTGTGAATGACGTCATGTGGTGTCAAATTGAAAAGTGCTACCAACTGAATACCTCATCTACGAATGACATCGTATCGTGTCAAATTGAGTACCGCTTTCTGTTCTGAATGACGTCATCCGGCGTCAAATTACATATTACTTTCTGTTGGGAATGATATCATCTGGCGTCTAAAGTCTATTTTCTATTTGTTTATTCTCTATGTTTGAGCAGTAAAAAATCAAGGCAGTAACTAGACTGCATATTTGTAAGCAAAATAAATGCATTACATTGTTTGGAAGATGAAGAACCTTCGTCTCTTTTCGTGAAAATTCTAATTAATTGAAAATGAGGTAATTATTCCGAAGTTCAAACTCCATTTTAATTTAATAATTTTTGAATATTTGGTGGGTCGTGTAATTTCGGAGGGAAGAATGAAGGGTAGGGGAGAGGGAGGGAGAGAGAGGGGGGAGAGGGGACGAAGAGAGGGAGAAAAGACATGCTAGAATAAAGGGGATGACTTAAATTTTTTATTTTGAATTTTTTTAATATACTGGTCAGATTCTTCCAATTAAAATGATACCAAATACGACATGCTTTAGACCATATTTATTCCTTATATGTAGCAAATAACTTATTTTATTTACCAAAAAACCATTCCGATTCCTAATTATATATGAAATATTAAAGCAACGTCAAAGAAAGTATATGTGTCGTTCGAAAGAAAATATCAATGAAGTTATGGTATTCGGACTGCGATTTACGGACACTGAAAAAGGTCGTGTCTCGATTTACGGACACCGAGAGCGGTCGTGCCTCGATTCGACTGATATTCGATGTAACGCGTTTAACGGAGAGTGCGAAGCAACAGTTTACTGTACTTTTTCCATCAGCACCGGAATTTTAAGAGGTCTTGAAAATAGAGGAAAAGCACCCCCGTAGGTCGCGGTACTAGACAATTCCAAGGATGATAAGCAACAAAACAATTTAATGTAGAATATAATTTTCCACTTATCTAATTAGTACATACATAATTATGCAAAATATCAATGCAGCAGGGAAAAATACGCTATAAGCAGGGCAAAATTTGGACATTTAAGGAGAATTTACTGTATCAGGAAGTTCCTATATAAATCAGTTGAAAATTGTATGCCTAATTTGTAATGAGAGGGTAGTAAGGGAAGCTCATATTATGAAATCATATGAAAAGGTAGGGTTTACTGAACAATTTTATCCATAACAAAATTGATAAGACTGGGTGTAATCTTCAATTCCCTATTAAATAAATATAAATCTTCGATATTGTTAAAGCTTCACTAAACCGTATCTATTGTGGAAATTATTTGACGAAAAGCGGTGCATCCATAGTTCGAAACTCTGTCCGTAACGCAGAGTTAATAATAACATTATACGTATACATGATACTTTAACACTCTCGTACGAGCTCAATTTCAAGACTCTTAATTGAAAATAATATGATTCCCATAGATTACAGAATTTAATCAACACATAATTAAATAAGCTAAATATATTTAATAAGAATAATTCTTGTACCATACAGCCTTTACATAATACACAAAGAGAAGTTTTCATAATAAAGTCTCGATAACAACTAGCTAAAAAGAATACGAAAGGCTTTTTTACAAAGAGATTTATTCTAATAACCTCGCAAATAAATCGTTTAGGTTAGGTTCACGACAAACGATCGCTACAAAAGATTTAAAGACTTCGTTCGACAGATATTGGAGACATGTCTAAAATTTATTGTCTCGATTGTCGAAAACAAAAGAATCAAGCAAAAAATCAAATATGGATACACGCATTATTTTTTCGAGAGAAAGAGTCAAGTTCTCTCGAAAATCTTTGTTCAAAAATTAGAAAAAAAATTCTTAGAAACGTTTAGCTATTCTCCAACGAGCGTAAATACGTTTAATGAGTTGTTGAAATTGTTAGGACTGTCAATGGCTGGCTAAGATTTAGTGTTCTGAAAATCAATACCAGCCGGCAAAAAATAATAGGTCATTCCACGCTAAATCGATTACCTTTTGCAGTCGACATTGTCTATGGGCAGACTCTGTTCAAAATGAAATATGATATAGACAGAATTGGTGAGTTCAAATCCTTTATTTTCTTGGTTTCAAATGATTTATAAACTACGGACTTTAAATCTTTAAATTCTGCAATATTGTTCTGTTTTCATGAAAACGTTTAATCTATGTATTATGAAGATTACGTTCCCAAGTAGAAATGAATTATGAAACATTGAAAGTTAGAAATAAATTAATTTATTGACTTCAGTTCGAAGCTGAGAACTCTTTCATTGATCGCGACCATTGTGCATTATGTGCATTTATGCAGAAATTAAGTAGATCAAATAACGAAGTATAAAAACTTCAAACGAATTCAAGGCTAGTGTTACATTGTGTTCAACTTATCACCATTATTAAAGTAAATAAAAGATTTTCACCTAATTCTGTTCTAATTTCACCTGATTCTTACATTTAATTTTGATTACTTTTTTGCATAAAAAGCTGTATTTCATGAATCATCTACCAACGACTTATACTCTATAAACATATCTACCGACACTAGTAATTTTAATTAAAAAGATATAACCCCTGAAACCTAACAAATAGATTCACCAAGGAAATCTAATATGTTGCAAAAATAATGACAATCACACACAAATTATAATAACGTACAATGATCTACTGCAGGGCTCCGAATTAATCAGCACGTAATATGAGGATCGCAAGGGCTACGCCTCCTGTGTCAATTCGTGCGCTTCGCTCTTCGATAATTGCCTAAATGCTACACACATACATATATATAAAGCAACAGGCACACGCGCCTGAGGTGCTTCGTGCCGAAAGAGGGGACCACGGGAAGCGAGACGAGCGGCAGGAGTTAGGAGGTATAGCCTTTGAGATCTTCATGTTGCGTGCTGGTTAATTCCGAGCCCTGATCTAATGTAACCATATAAGTTACTTCTATGTCACAGTAAACTATCAACGAATTTACTCATAATTACATGAACTTTATTGTAAATGCTCTAAGTCAATAAAAGATATATATATATATATATATATATATATATATATATATATATATTTATACACACACACATTTATCAACGAAAGTTAAGAAACATTACATATCGTTAATATTTAAGTGTTTGATATTTCAATAAATATACACCTTATTAAATTATAGTAAATTATAGAAAATACATAGTACAGTGAAGCATAGAATATATTGTTACATTGTAATATTATTTTATTTAATGCATATGACAAATAAAAAAAGTTACAGTCATATTATGAAAAAAATAGAATTAATATTTTTGTTCACATAATACAAATTTTTATCTTATGTTCAGAATATTGACTATACCCAGGTTATTCATCTGTGTAAGATGTTTCTTAACTTATGTCGGTCGCGTGTCTGTGAATTAGTGTCAAGATACATGAAAGGTACGAAATTTGTTTGATATTAATTTTGTAAAACAAAAGCACAATTTTAGATCTTATAATCACCACAATTAATGACTAGCAACTCTTCCGTATACACTGGGAAGATATTCTAATTACTGGGTGCTTTTACAATGTCCCTTTTGAGAGTAAAGTTGCAGCAAAGGATCAAAAATGGTAAAAAGATGTAATTAAATTCTATGAAGTTCAACTCGTGTATTTTCATAAAAATATTATTTAAACTGCAGAATGTAAAAGTTCGTGTCTTACAAAGAAATTCGAAACCTACAGTCATGACATAAACCTTGCTAATTTCACGTCTACTTTATTACATTTTGATCTGAATTTGACGTGAAATTAGACAGTAGTAGATAATATTAACGTGTTGAATCTCAAGTGAGCTTTGCGTATCACAAGTATGTATGGTTTCTATGAATAATGCTCTCCTGTATCACATATGTGTGAGTGTTGGTTTTAAGTATGTGTGTGAGTAAGAATGAATTTGATGAGTGAGAGTCCTTCGTCTAGAGTCTAGTATGTCGTTAGATAGTTTATGGTGTATAACGTGATCTCAGTGTCTTATCTAGTGAATGTTGTATTGTGTAGTGTGATGTGTGTCCGAGTCAGAGACCGAACGTACGTTGAGAGCACTCTAGAGGGAGAGTGAGAGAGAGAGAGAGAGAGAGAGAGAGAGAGAGAGAGAGGGGGGGAAGAAAGAGAGAGAGAGGGAGAGCGATCGAGAGAAAGAGAGAGAGATAGAGGGAGAGCGATCGAGAGAAAGAGGGAGAGATAGAGGGAGAGCGATCGAGAGAAAGAGAGAGAGATAGAGGGAGAGCGATCGAGAGAGAGAAAGAGAAACAGAGAGAGTAATGGTAAGAATATTTGTATATTAAATTCTTTCATAATTTGTTCCATCATATCCATATATCTAAGTTTGTAATAACATCTGGGGTCTTTTTCCTAAAATTACTATTTCTTTTATACTGCGAAAACCATCTTCGCCATTTTCGCTGTATCAATACTTCATCATATTGAAGAATGCTTGTTAAATGCTTCATCATATTGAAATATAAAATTTGTTCGTTAAATCTGTATAGCATATATGATTCTAACGTTTACGCACATATGACCATCATTTTTTCATTAGTAAATGTAATAATAATATACAACTAGCTGAAGTGACATATTATGTTAGCAAAATTATAACAACGCAATCATTCGATTGGCGATGTATTCATTAATGAACAATGATAGCGAAAAATAAAACGATCAAGTTCAAAGGAGCAAGACTCTCGTTATGTCAAGTCTCTTGTTATGACCAAATATTGCATACGATGATATTTTCCTATTTTATTAGTTTTAAAATATGTCCTTCCTTTTCCAAATTTGTTCTAACGTCACGGTTTTCAGTGATTTATCGTGCGGTCGCAAATCGAATTGGACGTCTACTTTAAAGTTGCAAGTTTTTAACGTGCTGTTGAAGTAGGTCAACCAAAACTCTTCCCAATATAGTAATTATTTCGATTCTTTCATGAATTGTTACTTTTCTACCGTATCTAGAATTTCCGGAGTTCCTGTTACAAACTTTTCATCAATTAATTTTATTCAGTTTTATTTATATATAATTATTTATACATAGAAACTACGAGCAGTATCTCGCGTTATCAGTTCCTCTTCAAGTAGCAGAAAGGGCCAGATCGATAACATGTTCAATCGTAATGATAAAATATAATTTGAGTAAAGATGATAGAATATAAAGTGCTTTCTCGTATTTCGTCAATTTATTCCCGTCATATTCCTTTTTACAAATAGCTTCTTTCGAAATGTTGATCGGAAAGTTTCTTACTTTTGGGTAAATCGATCACTGATGCGTAACTTAATAATCTTTCTAAGAAGGCATTGGCAATTTTATAATTCAATAAGTACTTGAGATTGAACTGAACGTATTCGTCTAAATATATTTGTATAAAATTACGCTAAAACAAATACAGTCAACAATTATTCACATTATTATTTGTGTAATTTCACAACCTCTGCTCGAATAATTTACGGTGAATAATCAATAATTGCTATTCGAATAAAATTATCTTAGATAAATGTTTATTCAAAAGAACTCGAATAATATAGTTTAATAAGATAATAAGTTTATGGCTAGTTACGCAAGGTGTTACCGGAAGGATAGTAACTAAAAATGCACGTATTATCGACACATTTTCAAACTCAATTTTCTCGTAAACGAAGCTTCAAACGGAAAACCGTTATTCCTATTTTCCGACTTATTTCTGCACGTAGAATCACCCCCAGCCCCATGGTACAACCCCTCCGATAACACCCTGTATGAGTCTGACAAGTTTGAATATTACATAAGCCGAATCGTTTATTTGTTTACTCCTCACGCGACAAAAAGGCACCTTTGTGCTACATTCCACCTCTCACTAGCTACTCCACTGCCGCAGCTATTAGTTGCTCTTAGTTGACGGCGATTTTCGTCCCTATTTTCGGTCAATAGTGATCGTTAGCTGCGGTAGTGAGACAGCTGGTAAGAGGAGGAATGTAAACACAAAGAAAGTCTTAAATTATCTTAAGAAAATGATCATCGTTAGAGCAGTTCCTTTAAAATTCCAACTACCACACCGATTTAAATCAGATGGTAGACGTTGTATTATCAGTAATAATGCCACTCCCAGAATTTATTTATGTATATTCTACATTATATTTCCAAGATAAAAAAAGTACGACTAAATTCATCTAGAAAAATTGAAACAATAAAAGGAATGTTAACACTATGACGTCCGGTGGCACCACGTTGGTGCCATGCGCTTACAATATACAATATACAATATGCATACAATATACACTTGTCACAAAAACAAAAAGTTAGGAGAACAATTTTAATGTATAAGTCTTGTGGAGTCGCGTTACACCTCGAAGATTGCTTTGCTTCCTATCATTTAAAAGAGAAATACTAAGTATTCAAGAAAATATAAGTGAGTCAGTCCTACCGGCGCCAAACGAAAGAATTTCGATTAGATGTGCGGACGGCATAGTGTTAAAATTGTACCTTGATTAAGCTCCTTGAGTTTTTAGAAGGAAATGTAAAAGACGGCGAATTTCTCTTCGTGTTACCAAAACCGAATAATCTTCATCGGACGCATTCAAAATTTCTGCGTGCCAAGCAGATTTTGAGAAGCGCTGGAAATTCAAAGGTACTTTGCCATTTCGTCACGAAACGTACAACGAAATCCTTGCCTCTGGCGAACTTCGGAAGCTGTGAAACATTCGAATTGTTCGATTCAGATGTCAGGTTTCCGGGATTCCGTAACTGGCGCTCGTATCCGCGACGACAATAAACTTATCCCCGCGAGCGGTCGACGTGGTAACGCGAAGTACTTCCGGGTGTGCGACGTGTAAGCCGACTGAAACGGTGATTATTTATCCTGGGAGCGTTAAGGGCTGTTCAGCACGGCGCGGTGTTCACCCACCGCTGTCATGCTGTATCTGCCAGCGCCACGAGACAATTGTCAACCTAAACCGGACACCACTCATCCTGTTACATTTTATCCCCGCTTCGTTGGCTTATCTATATTTCATCCGATGATGTACGATTCAGGAACTGTCTACGAACTATGCTCTTCGTTGACCATCTCAACGTTTATATTCTCATTTCAACAGTTTTGATCAACCGTTAGTTCCAATTGTTAAAATTATTCGTGGAATGATACTTCTTGACTAATTAAATAGTAGAGGTCTCTACTGAATAAATGATGGAGGTCACTTTTTTTAGAACACACGTGGATAACTGGACGGCTCAAAAACCAATCAAGTCAAGTAATCTTACAATTGAGATAAATAAGAATTTTGCAAACTAGCTGTAAAAAAATAACAATGTCACTAGTAATTTGAAGTATACTTTTTATTACAATTAAATGAAGAAAAAAACAATATTAGCATTTAATTATTTTATTTTATTTTTTTATAATCCTTTTTTATTTTCTTTAGTCATTCCGTAGACAATATAAGTGCTACTATCTATTGTTTGTTTATGAAAAAATCGACTATATTAATTCACCGATCAAAAGATCGTATGATAAAGATACATTTGCACTGCAGAACTCATTTTCAAAGAAAAGTGGACTTACACTGATTGACTACTGAGCCGTCCAATTATATTGGGTTGGCAACTAAGTAATTGCGGATTTCACTCATAGATGGCTTTAGTTGAATTTTTAGATTTGTAGACGTAGTACAAATGTAAAACACATTTTGTTATTTGATAGTTGGCAATTCAGCTGTCAATCAGCAAAAAAAGTTTTTTGATCGGTTGCGTTGTTTTTGTTTGGCGTTCGTTGAAAAATGGAAAATCAAAAGGAACATTTTCGTCATATTTTGCTGTTTTATTTCCACAAAGGGAAAACCGCATCGCAAGCTCATAAAAAGTTATGTGCTGTTTATGGTGATGAAGCCTTAAAAGAACGGCAGTGTCAAAATTGGTTTGCCAAATTTCGTTCTGGTGATTTTTCACTCAAAGATAAAAAACGCTCTGGTCGTCCAGTTGAAGTTGATGACGCCCTAATCAAAGCAATAATTGATTCGGATCGTCACAGTACAACACGTGAGATTGCAAAGAAGCTTCATGTATCACATACATGCATTGAAAATCACTTAAAACAACTTGGCTATGTTCAAAAACTCGATACATGGGTTCCTCACGAACTGAAAGAAACGCATTTAACGCAACGCATTAACATCTGCGATTTGCTAAAGAAACGTAATGAAAATGATCCATTTTTAAAACGACTGATAACTGGCGATGAAAAATGGGCTGTTTACAACGATATCAAGCGGAAAATATCGTGGCTCAGGCCAGGTGAACCAACTCAAACAACATCAAAAGCTGATATTCATCAAAAGAAGGTTTTGTTATCAGTTTGGTGGGATTACAAAGGAATTGTCTACTTTGAACTCTTACCACCCAACCGAACGATCAATTTTGATGTCTACATTGAACAACTAACGAAATTAAACAATGCAGTTGAAGAAAAGCGGCCCAAATTGACAAATCGAAAAAGTATTGTATTCCATCATGACAATGCAAGGCCACACACATTTTTACCCACTCGGCACAAATTATTGGAGCTTGGTTGGGATGTTTTGCCACATCCACCATATAGTCCTGACCTTGCACCATCTGATTACTTTTTGTTTCGATCTTTACAAAACTCCTTGAATGATAAAAATTTCAATAATGATGATGATGTCAAATCGTACCTGATTCAGTTTTTTGCTAATAAAAACCATAAGTTTTATGAACGTGGGATTATGATGCTGCCTGAAAGATGGCAAAAGGTCATTGATCAAAATGGGCAATACATTACAGAATAAAGTTATTTAGTTCCATGAAAAAATTGTCTTTGATTTTCTAACAAAAATCCGCAATTACTTAGTTGCCAACCCAATAGTTCACAGCTATTAGACACATGAATATAAGAAAAGACTTAATGACACTGTTTCTGTACCCTAACACTTAACCGTAACACTTGATCTCAACACTTAATCTTAACATTTAACGTTAATACTTAACATTAACACTTCTTCCATTCCGAAGACAGACCAAAAAAAACAACATAACATTCGTTATGTTTCAAAAAGTATAAGATGAGACTACTACTAGTACAGTTAACTTCATCCTAAAAAAGTCACAATAATCCATTTCGGTAACGATTTATGTAATTTTCGAATGGTATTTTGTTATTATTGTTCTCTCTCGTGCATAATATACTTTTTTTAAATCATTGACATTTTTTAGCTCACTATTAAGTAACAATAATATTGTGTCCCATTGTCATCAATGTTAATTATTGTAACTATGAATGAGCTTTTTTAATTTGTCCTTGCGCGCAATTTACACGAACATAACTTGTTACATAATATGCGGACAATTGCAAAGTATATTGAGATGTTTCTCTATGTCTTAAAAGAACATTTCCTCACTGGCGGAAATCTTGTAGTAATACATCACTAACAAGGGAACATGTCCAAGTGACATTGGCTGATTTAATGTGAAAAAAAGTATAGCTTGCAAAAACTTTCGATACGCGTAACTGCGGAACTCGATATTGATCTGTAAGAGTTTTTTGGAAACATTGAATTTCTTATGGGCCAACATAAAAAGCAGCGAAAGTAGTCGATCAGTTACCATTGCGTGCATCATTGATAACCGTCCGTATACATCGACCTCTATTGGCCAGATAATGGTAGGTTAGATATCTATGTTGAAGATATACGATATCGTGTACACTTAATGGGAATACCGGGAACACTATCCAATTCCAGTTACGTGGATAAACTGCGGATTTCAGAGTCCCGCTTATCCCATGTCGATCGATCACTTAATTCACCGTCAATTCACCTATAACGAGCAAATAAACAACAGTCGCATATGTATGTGCTGCGTCCAACTCTTATTATCATAGAATACGAAACGTGTAAAAAAATAAAAGTAACGTAACATTCCTTAATTTTTACGAATCGTGTACTCTAACACCTGCGGTCAGTAAATTATTCGGACACCTTTTAAAACGGATTAACTTTCTAAATATTCGACAACATTACTTGAATTCTTTCGAGATGTTAGACTGACTAATTTATAAATATAGTTTAAAAATATAATTCTGTAGTTGTTTTTGCCATTCCAAGTAATTACAATTTTTCGAACATCTTTTCACACATGGTCTAGTACACTAGTTTTTCTAATATTTCAAAGCAATTCAAGTCGTTTGGTTCAATTTCGAACATATTGTTGTATTTTAACGGGTGTCTGAACATTTTTCTTTCGATTTAGAACGGAAAGTCAATCGTCATTTCTTCGTAATAGTATTACGCGTCGTATAAACCAACATCCTTCGCAATAATAATTATTTAAACTTAATTTGTACAATTAGAAGTTTATGGCAAAAATCATTTTTGTGTTGAAAGCCGCGTATCTCCGACAATTTTGCATTTTTTAAGGAGGTGTTTAGTTCACACGATGCGTAATGCTATCACAAAAAATGTCATTCGATTTTTCGTTCTAAATTAAAGCAACGAAATGCCAGACCGCACGCCGTCGACGTGAACGTCCATAAGGAATAGCATGTACTATTTCATTAAAAGTTTCATTAAATTTCATTAAAGTTTTATGTTATAAAAAAATTGCCAAATATCTCCTCTCGTGTGAACGCTTCACAAGTCTCCCTTCTTAACCCGTCTTGCTATTTTCACTCGACTGATACTTTCATATTATTTAGCATTGTAATAATTTGATAATGGAACTAATTTTCGGTTACTTGACGAATGAGAGTAAGATAATGCATTTGTTGACAGGTGTCCTGGGTACGTAGACAGGATAATGGAGAGAAGGTAAACCTGCTGACGGTGGGACCACACACGTACATAGGAGATCCAAGGTATACAGTGAAATTCCAGTATCCAGACAACTGGCGCCTAGAAATTAAACCGGTGAACAGTAGCGACGAAGGCCAGTACGAGTGCCAAGTCAGCACCCATCCGCCTAAACATATTCATGTGAATCTCCACATCAACGGTGAGTACCGTATCCCCGGAACAACTTATTTTTCTGTAGGCAACTGTATCGTAAAAGTTAATCCTTTGTGGCCGGAAGTTAAAACATTCTCAGAGGGGCTGATTTAGTCTCGGGGTCCGGCACCGAGAGTATCTCAATAGGGAAATAAACTGTTTGTTTAGACAACGACAACTTGACGATTCTGTTACGTTTACTGAAGACCAACCTCGCCAATGGTATAAATATTTGCTTCCCTGTTTTAATATTTTAATGGAAGTTCTCTGAATATACAATTTCAATGACAATATTTCCAAGTAGAAGTTCATTTTTAACTCTTGACCCCGTCAACAGCCGAAAATCGACCCCAAAAGTTTCTACGAAATCTCAGTTAGTCCTCGCACACTTTTGCGGGGTAGATTTCTACCCCTCACGCAATATTTGTATCATAACACCCGGATAAATGAACGAAATAAAATAAATATTTTCTTGCATTCGATGACATATCAGTCTTCATTGTCTCTAAAACAATTATTTCTAAATATAAAATCTCGGGTAAATATTTACTTCACGAAACCATTTACATAAATTTAAGCAGCAAAGGTACGTGAGGGTTAATGAAATTGAATTTACTATGGTAAAGTTTATTCGAATATATTTCAGTAGAAATGAGTTTTGAAAACTAGCCAAAAATTAGTATCAGCCGTATATGATCGATGTGACACTCAACATGTTAATTGATATAATACATCGATTTTTAGTATATTTGACAGTTGTAAGGTAGAGTTGGTAAATTTGATAGGTAGTTCTTAGTTGTCAGATGTTAGCACTGAAAGGAATTAATTAGATTGACTTACTTTTAAAAAATGTTATATTGGTTGTAAGACCACATGTTATATTTGTCTACTGTAACAATAATTACATCCCGACACTATAATAACTAGTAGATCATCAGTGATCTACTAGATATGAATGTTATTATAAGTGCATATAAGTGCGTATCTTTTTTTACTACATCGTTCAGCTGACGTCACAATAAATTCAGACATGTATAATGGCTTGACCTTGAAATGAACTTGTACATCAAACATCTAAACAAAACATCACAAGATTCCGAGAAGAATACAATAACATACAATACTTCGTGATGCAACAAAGGAATATGCACTTATATGCAAATCAACGTCAACGATCTTGAAAACTCCGAATAAAAAGACTTTGACAAAGAGCTCTTTTTTATCGTATTCGGCTCTTAAAATCAGTCAAAATTCGTACAAGACATTATTTGTAATATCACTATTGAAGGAGATATTTAAGTGGTAATGTTTAGGTGCATCATCCTCACATACTGTGCATGAATGTTTAAACCATAGTCACTGAGCAGAATTTATCGATTCCATTCGATTCGATCGTTTTGTAGAAAAGAAACTCTATTCTTTGATTTTGTTTTCATTTTCCATTAAGAAATCGATACCAAGCTCCGAAACATAATATCTTCCCATACTGCTTTTATTCCTTATCTTCTCGAGGATTAAATTAACTGTACTAACACTGGTATCATGTTATATTTAAATTAAAGTATACAAATTTCTCAAGCTATAGAAATAATGTCATTAAGTTTAAATTTAATTTCTTATATTTACGTGTCTGTTAAAGAATCAGATCACCTCTACTTATTCAGAAATTTATTAAAACTAGTTTCAGAGATTTTTTAACTACCTCTGCTGGTACAAAATTTGTTCGCCATTTATGTCTATTCGACGAATACTTTGATGTGATTTAAACTTTGCTAATGAAATGCTTCAAGATTCGAATTTCTTTTTAATGTTTCATTAAACTTGTGAAATTCCTCGCATATCAATCATCTTGACATGAGCTACCTTTACTTGCTCATTCCAAAGCCCAATTATACTGGAAAATATTATATTAAGTATAAATATTTAATTGTATGAATATGTTTCATTGATACTAAAATAAATAATGTAAGTAATGAAATACAAATAATGTGCAGTAAACTCCTACATAACATGAATTCCTACGTCGCGCTAAAAATGTTGCGACCATCATTTACATATAAAACAATTTCTTGTACACACGTTAAATGATAAAAAGTAAAATATGTAGCAGCTAATTGTAACGAAGACATTAGAACGTAACTTAGACGATTCGAATAGTGATTAATGATCACAACTAGACTACGGATCATTATGCAAAATGAAAAGTGTTTGCACTCATTACAA
This sequence comes from Augochlorella aurata, assembly GCA_028455555.1. Classification (NCBI taxonomy): domain Eukaryota; kingdom Metazoa; phylum Arthropoda; class Insecta; order Hymenoptera; family Halictidae; genus Augochlorella; species Augochlorella aurata. The sequence continues at coordinate 727,745 of CM052154.1, forward strand.
GATTCAGCAGCTACGCATACATTCGTTTTTCTTATTAATAATTTTAATGCGTTGATTCTTTAAATGAAGATAGAGACTGGTTTTTATTTAAACTTCAAATTTAAACGTCAAATAGAGACTGGTTTTTATTTCAACTACTCATTTCTCTCATAAATGTATAAAATCCGCAGTCTGATCATACCGCTACAGAAGTGTTTTTATGATACTATTTAACTAATTAGTGGATTTGCAACGTTATTTCTTGTTTCGTTCGTTTGCGTTACACGGGGAAATCTAATCTAGGTAATATTTAATTAAGCGATCGTACGAATCTATATCCAGGTATTGATTTTCTTGACGGCTTTAAACTTTTTCGTGAAGGAACGGTTTATTAACGGAACCTATACCTTCTATTTCCGCACGGAATTCTGTGATGCTCGAATTACGGTCGTTTCACCTACCGATCAACTAGTATAATAGGAGTAGAAACTGCACCAACGACGACGCCCGCGGTCTCCATTGTCTTTTCTTTTCTGTTTCATCGCCGACATATATACGCATATACACGCGAACTCCGCAATATCGCTGCAGCGCTTCTGCATAGCTACATCGATAAACAAACCTGCCTATCCAACGATGCATCGCACCGTGGAGTACGGAGGCAGCGCGCGAAACAGTTCCCTTTCGTTAACTTCAGTTACCGCATCAACCGTTGCTTCTCCAACACCACATTCCTCTGTGAAATTCGTTCCACATGCGATCATTTTTAACTTGACATTGAGTTACTGATCAATTTTACGAACACGTTAAATGTAAGGTAAGCCTGCCAATTACTGTGCTTCCTGGTTACTGCGCCCTCGCAATAATTTTACTTGTATTTAAAACCAACATTATTAAGTTAAAGATATTGAATCTTTTAAATAAAATTTGATCTGTATTTATAAAATACGGAAACTATCTTTTAAATTTCTGATATGTTTTTGCCTTGGTCTTGTGAGAAGGCTTAAGAAACAAATTACAGAAAAACAATAATATTACTGTGCATGTAGTCTATTTCTACAATATTACTGTGCATCTTACATTATATAATATTAAATGTCAAGAAATGCAGAAGAAATTCTAACTGATATTAAATTTCACGAAATTCAAAGTGCATTTGGATATGGCACATTTATGAATGTGTATGAAAAACTAACGCGCTTGGAAGTATCGTAAAAAATATATTAAAAACAGTTATGAATAATATTTTTAACGATCCTAAGTCTACTCTTGTCAATTAGAGTATTCTTAAAAAAGTCAGTCTATAGAGGAACTAACGCAGCTAGAAGAAGTACTTTAAGAACTATAAGTTCATTCATTATTATTGCCTTAAACCATGCGATTCTTATACAGCAGACTACAATTTTGTACATTATATAGACTAGTTATCAATAATTCAATTCTTATGTTACATTTTATTATAAAGTGACATATAATTAATATCATTAGTGACATATAATTAATATCAGGTTCAGTTAGGAATGAACTAAGACAAAACAGTGTGTAGTACTCATAACTTAAGAACTATGTTCGGATAATTGATAAATAATATTATAAATGATCCTATCCATAATCAGTTATAGTTTTGTCATAAAGGTCCACCGTTACATATGAATTTAGTCCTTTATTTTTATCTGTATAATACACTGGAAACCCGTGGAACATTTTGTATAATCAGACGTTACAGATAATCGAAGGCGAACGAACATTATTTAATTTGTACGATTCTTTGAATAATAATAGCGACGTTGCAATGATTAAGTGCACTCTGCTTGCCTGTTGTTTTTGCACTAGCTGATGTAATTTCTCGTCCTTCCGACATCTCGCTCGATGTTTGCTTATTTCCAACCACTCGTTCACCCTGTCCGACTACGTTAACAATGTTTGCATGGCTGCTTACGAACCCATTAATACGACATGATTTACATTCGTTCGCGTATTAACGAATCTCGCCGTCGGCGATACTTCTCCATGTCTTCGACGAGGAAATTACTCGGTCAAGTCTCTGTTCATTTTTTGCTGGATAGGACGCGCGCTGTATTCCCGATGAAATACGTGATACGAGTCTAGGATAAAAACGGGTAAAAATGTTCCCGTAAATGATAGCACGATGCAGGTCAAATTGTGGAGGAACAAATGGTCGTCCTATAACAGAATTACCTAGGATTTAAAGGAGAAGGATGGAAGCATTCAGACTGAAGGAAACGAGTTCAAAGCAATTTAAGTATTCGCCAGAGACTGCGCTAGAGGAGTCGCTAGATTTTTACAGTAACTGTGCTTTAAAAATTAGATCACCGCCCATTTCAAATGACGATTCACACAACCCTTACGCTCTGTTAGATATGTTAACAAGAATTGGGATAAGTTAATAGTTGATTTTTCTATTAATAAATTCCACATGAAAATCTACGAGATTTTCTAGAATTGATGGGAAAAATACACTGTTTAATGACACATATATTCATTATATATTTAAATTAATTAAAAAAAAAAAGATATACACCAATGTAACGCTTATACTACAAACTCGACACAACGCGTGGCTTTCCTCTCTCACCATATCATTACCCTTAGACCATATACAAGGTGGGGCAAAAACTTTGCCCACCTTCAATATCTCCGTTGCGTATGGTGTTATGAAAAAACTTTTCAGGCCAAAGTTATATTGTTCTGTGGGGCACATGTTATGGTAAAACAGAAATTTTTCCAGGCTAATTTTTGTAACGAAATTACAAGCTCATCGATATTTTTTCAAATGGAAAACTGTGCCTTTTTTACAACGATGTGATAACCGCGACCGGGACGATTTCAGAGTAGTACTGTACAGGGTCAATCAAGATCACCAAAGACTATAATATCACAAAAACATTTTAATATCGCTGGATTTATTTAATTAAATACTACAATTCAACGAAACGCCTGGCAGACGTGAAGTCTCCTCCAATTTCTGTACTGTTGCGTTTGCCAACAATATTACCGCAACGAGGAAGGCAGAGGAATGTAATCATTGTATGGATATGTAACGTTGCTTGAAATGTGAGTAGTTAGTATGAGTTGATCGTTAACCCTTTACACTCCGAATTATTTTTCAAATTTCTTACCAGCAGTTCCCAGATATTTTAAGTGTTTTATTTGAAATCCATTTTAAAGAACAGTTCTTTGACTGTTACTTACTTTTAACAATTTTTATCGTTAGCAAGATAATTTATGTCATCCTTTTCCTCGAATTTATTGAACTCACGATTTATTTCTTGCATATAGTCATCACCATCACTACTGTCAAAGTACTTATTTAGATCGCGTCTTTCATTCATTACACATATTTAGAGGACACCAGGTATATGATTTTAAGACTTCTAGAAGATTTTTTATAGATTGGATGACTCACTGGAAATCACGATCAATAAGATGATCGATAAAAGTGTCGATAATGAGTGCGCAACATTTATTGGTTTGGATATAAAAAAATGTCGCGTGCTCCTGAGCTCCTGAGATGAAAATTGATGTCATCTCACACACGACATAAGAGTCCAAAGGGGTAATGTAAGGGATGTTGTTACAAGCGAGATGAAGTTTTGGAGACCTTAAATGACATTATATAAAAATAGAATGGTATTCCATTTAAAAAGACATCGATGACCTTTAAATCTTATTTAAACAATTACCCTAGAAAAAATTTTCTCTTATCATTACATGTGTCCCACAAAGCAGTGTAACTTTGTTCTAAGACATTTTTTCATAGGACCATACGCAACAAAGATATTCAAGGTGGACAACGTTTTTGCCCCGCCCTGTATACTACAAGACACGGAATGTGCATTGTGTGTGTGTGTGTATAGAAAATCCAAAAGTTCAGTGAAGCAGACTACAAAGTTCACCTTGTCGCACGAGGAGTAAAGATGATCATTTGGAATGGCTGACGTGGCATCAGGCTTCAAGTTTAAACTTTAGATGCTATCCAATATCGATCAACGTGTTGAGTTAAACTAGTTTTTAACAGTTTTAAAGATAATGGTATGTATGCGTTGTTGGACGTACCATCAAACTTCACTCGAACATCTTCTACATATATCCAACATTGCTGAAGCAGAAGTAACAATTATTAGAAATATTAATACCTTCATAAATTGTTAACAAAAAATTTGATAGAAAAATTAATAGCAAGTGTTTAAAATAACGTATGTCACTCGCTACATAGTAACCATGTTGAGCATATGTACGATAACAAAGCGTAATCTAATCATATTATTCAATTTATTAAAATCATTAGTTTAAATTAGTGCAACATACGGTTATATTATACAGAAGAAAAGTTACAAAAAATATGACAATAGTGTAAGAAGCCGACTGACGAAAGTTACTCTATTTGGAAATCAGTAACTATAAATAGATAATTTTTCCCCAGACATCTGTATTGCTCTTGTTACCTCTTTAAACTACAATAAATTATAAGAGAATAATTACAAATTGAACATTATCAACATTTCTACTAAACTTTAAATACATTCTGCAAAATTGTAATCTTCAAAGTATACATATTTCATATTTAGTCAATTAACTTTGTTTTCTGAAAGATAAACATTTTCGCAAATTTTTTAATATCGAACATTGAAACAGTTTAACAAGTTTGGAATAGCAGTATGTCACCTTTTGGAAATTTCAGGTACATATTACAATAGCTACACATTTTGGGCATTCGGAGGTCACCTAGATGATTTCATCTTTGCTACAGATTAAAGATTTCTTCTATTCTAAAAAATATTCTTCTTCTTCTTCGACTTAGTTTTTAACACGATATAATATTTTTTATTAATAAAAATAATAAATTAATAATATTTTTTCATTTAAATCTCTATTTTTGAAAAAACTAAGATGGAAGACGTGTTATGATCGTGTGGCCCGTAGTATAACGGGAAGTAGAATCGGCATGTAATGGCCAGACGCGTCACTTGATTCGTATTCAATTAGCCAATACTCTTGTATTTTTCTTTTATCTTCTTTTTCTTCTTTTTTTTAATCTAGTTTTAAAATATTTTATTTTTATTAGCGCGCGCAAAAAGCGATATTCTTGTATCTACCTCCGGGAATGCGATGTGATCCCGAGGAACATGATTTGTTAAGTAAGTGATATTATGTTTAAACTGTGTAGTATAATTGATGAGTTGAAAATAATGCAATAGTGCTTTTAAATTCTCTATCTATTTCTACTGCCATATTTAATCTATACATTTCTGCCATAAATGGTACTCCAAATGTTTCAACAAAAAGGTTTAGCCTTTGTGCCTAATTATACGTAATTGGTATAAACCAGCAAACTCCGTTGCAATTACTTGTAATTATACTGGATCATTATAGTTGCAAATGCATCGGCGCAGAATATTCAAGCCACGTGAGATACATACACTCGCTTGTGGAACATCTGAACTATGTAAGCTAATAAATTATTTTGATGTGTTTGTTTCATTTATGCATGTAAATTGCTCTCTGGTGATAAATTATACTGCTAATGCGGGCGTTCATCGCATTTTTCCGTCACGCATTCTGCGTCGAGTTTTATCGTCGTGTGTTACAACAATGTTTTAAAATTGCTACCGTAGGAGACAAGTACTGTTTAGCTAAAATAATCATTGAAACGAATATCGTACTCAATTTTATGTGAATTTTACCGCCAGTTTTTCATTAAAAACTACAAGACGAGTTATTGAAAATCATTTTTCACCGAAATGAGATCACTGTTTTCTTCATATAAATGTGCTATGGGATGTATTCCCCAAAGAAATTTCCAAAATAATTATGTTTAATTATACAAAACATAATTGATAAGAATGATAAAAGAGAATGTCATGAAATTATATCTAGAACTTCTTTGAATTAAGTTATTTATGAAAAAGTGTTTCGCTACAAATATTAGTATAAAACACATTGTTTATTTTATTTTTACACTTTACTATACTTATATTTATCTTTTTAATTGTAAGGACATTTATAATTTTCAAAGAAGTACGTAAAATGACAGGAATTAGTTACAGTGTTGTTGCATACTTAAAAGTTGATTGAAATTTTAGAAAAATATATAAATAAATATATCGTTTTTGGATGATTTGTAACAATATAATATACCACAAACGTATAATACAATATAATATAATATAATGCAATATAATACAGTATACTACAATATAATATAATGTAATATAAATGTGTGCATACTGATTTCAAGAAAATTACTTGTTAAAACCCCGCTGCGAAAACAACGAAAATTAATCGTAACTGCTTAGTACAGATTAGTATTCTTGGGTTAGAGTGCAATTACTGCAATATAGAAGTAAATCGGGCACATCATGGAATATTTACCGTTCCATTTCACCTGGCATACCGTTCCTTAAAATATAGGTATACACTTTCTATCCAGGCGTCCTAGTAATCAGAATAGAATTGAAAATGTGGTGAGAACTACCAAGAGATATAGTCTGAAGAAGTAAAATAAAATTTCTTCATAGGAACTGCTTATGTCAAAGAACATAATGTACCTATGCAATATTAGATATCACTTTAATCTCTAATAATTGATGAAATCTCTACACGCAGGAGTTTCGTCTTCTACGCAATATGAATCAATGATAGATATAGATTTTAATCATGGAATTCTATTCTAATAGAAAGTCAGAGATACAGATTTTAATCATGGAATTCTATTCTAATAGAAAGTCAGATTCGTTTTTGTTGTCTAAAATTAAACAATTTATCCTTGTGTGTTATAAATCGATAAAACATCAAATTTAAGTGAAAATATAATTCGTAATCCTAATATTTAGTAATTCTTAATCCTAATATTAAAATAATAGATAATTGTGTCTCGTCTAAGCATCAATGCAATACATTTAATGCAAGAACGAACTATGGGCTAAGTAATTTAGTATTAGGTTTTAAATAATGTAATATTCGATGCTCTTCCCACATATAATATCAAAAATATGTAATTTCATTTATAATAAAACGCCGTCATTTATAAAAAAGAGAACACCTCGTACTGAAGATTCATAAAATATTCGACTTTTAGAAAATTGTGCAAATCCATGATTTATACATATAAATGTCTCCATCTAACAAAAGAACATCGGTAATTTGAAAATTCCAAAAAATCTACAACTTTGCAGAAATGTAATTCAAGTCGTTCTAAAATTAAGACAATTTTCAAAGTATGCGAATACACGGTTCTTGGAGTGAAAACAACCCCTCTTGAACTCACAATATTTGCGCCCTGTGCCAAATAATACACGCCGCAAAGAAGTTAATTGCAAAAACAAATATTAAATAATATTAAGACTATTAATTGACCGATTGTACAGTACAAAAAATAAAATATGTTTGCACGAAGGTGCAAAGCGAGATTTATATGCTTACCGGAATGAGTTTTTTCAAACAAGAAGTCGATTTTGTTATTTACAAAGATGTTAAACCAGGTACAAACAAAAAATAAAATTTGAAGAAATCAAAATCTCGAAAAAATAAAATTTGTTTTTGATTACTTCTAGCCCCATTGTAGAACACGTAATACCATAAAATTTTGTATACAATCATTTTTTAATATTTTATACCGTTTTGGAAATATTGACGATTATAAAAGAAATTCGCAATATCTTTGCAGATGTTTTGGAATTCTCGAGTTACCGATGTTCCCTTGTAAGTTATAGGGACGTCATAGATCCGTTGCTAACTTGAACGTCTTTAAGAGAAAACACGTCTATACCTCCTTTAATCAAGCATGCGAACTTGCCCCAATGCAAATTGAAGGAAACGTGAGAACCAGCGTTTGTTCTGAAAGCTCAGATCTTATCCCGATGACACTAAAGGAATCGTTTAAATCGGACAACGAGGAGAATAGGATAAAGAGTAAAGGCACCCAGTACGGGATCAGACCGGGAAACAAAGAGAAACGGGAAAGAAGCACTCAGGTATTCAGCGTGAGCTGGAGGAAATTGGCTACGTTCCTAGTATCTTCGTGTACTACGATGACACGAAGCTGGCATTGGGAATCTGTCGAGGGATAGGAGTGGAATGAAGTTACTAGGACAGAAACCAGACAGAGTGGAGAAGAGTTGATTTCAGTTTATTCGACATTATTTCGACCGTAAAGCTGGCACTGGTCGAATTCAAAGATTATAGCGATCGAAACAAGATGGTCTACGAGAGAAATCACTTCTTGCAATAAATAAATATGCGAATATAAATTTTCGTGTACACGCTGTTGTGCTGCCAGCATAAAATCAGTCATCTTGCAAATATCAAGTTATTTAATAAACTTGTGCACTTACGTCCAATGTAAACCTCTGCATCCTTCTGTACTATAAACATAAATCAAAATATTTCCTTTTTAATTAAAAAAATACAACTTTAGACATCTTGGAATTTTTTATATTTATTATGAAAAGATTATGGGAAACTTCGTAACAGTACGATTTAGGCAACTTGCTCCTAAAGATGCTTCAACTTAAAAAAATGCGATTATCTAATCTCAAGATAAATTTTAATATGCTTTTAGAATTCTCATGAGTATTACACGTAGTCTAAACTGATATTAGCATACAAATAAATACGACTGTGCTATCACTAAAATAGATAATGCGTATTTAATGTTGCTAAACTTTTACATTAGTCTTACCTATTTTATAGAAATTAGCGGGGACAGCACAGAAACTTGCACATCATAATATGTTAAGAACTATTATGATTGACTGAGCTTTTAAGAGATGTCCCTGATTGTCGCCACAATTCAATTTTAAGCGAATTTTAAATGGAGTACGGTTTAAGAAACTGGTACGATATTGGAAACTTTTCCGTAAGAAGTTCGTCAGTAGTTGCATAGGTCAAGAAATATGCACGTGATGAAATATTTTTACGAAATGAATTGAGGACTATTAAAGATTAATAATTAAAGAGGTTTCATTTTTGTATTATGACTTTATATCTTCTGTATGTTATATTATATCACTGTGCGTTAGAAAACGATTCAGTCCTGTGGGAGAACAGGTCCAATGAACTTGGCTAATGGGAATACTGTTAAGTGACACGGCTCATCTGCAGGTTTACGGTCCAGCAATTGCTTATTAAAGTTGAAAGCTAGAACGTTCGAAGTACACGTGATCAACAAGAATTGGCAAATGCGAGATATAATGTTGAGGGAAATTCTTCGATAGTCTAACGAACTAACTTTTTATTCCAACATTCGAATGCTATGTCTACGTTTATAAGGAAAAACGGGGATGTTACAATTTCAAAAAATAGAAATTTATGCATTAATTAAACTATAGAATATAGAATCGTCGTATAAAAATGTAAAAAAGCAACAAAGCACTACTAATACGGATTGTATAAGATTTTAATTGACAATAAAACAAGGGATGTGTGTGCGAGATCTCTCTCTTATTTTATTGATAATTGAGAACTTAGTATAAATGGTAATTGGCGAATGTCGTGTGAAATTTAAAAAGAATGTAGTGTTAAATGAGAGATGAAAAAAGTGTATCAGAAACGTTTGGCTTGTTTCCTCCTGATTTTAAATCGATTTTCATTGTGAGAAGAAATGAAATTTTAATTTCCGTGAACCAGTGAAAATCGGCGATTACAGCCATTTTCAATAGAAATATTGATACTAGCTCAGGATCAGTGTATCGGCAGAATTTATTTGCAGTACGATAAATATAAAGTTCGATTAAATCCGATATTGCTGTTGCATTGAAATGATGAACAAAGAACGTGAACTTTAATTTGACATTAGTTCCTGCTAATTGCGTTAATGGAATTTCAGTTCGTATAAACGTTGGAAAAAAGATTATAAATAATTTAAATTAAACAAATAATCGGACTGTTTTTCTCTGAATCAATGCACATGTACCTACGATACTGTCCAGGTTAACAGGTTGAGTGCCATGGGGGTCACCGGTGACCGGCACTTAACTTGGCTGTGACGCCATGGGGGCCACCGGTGACCGGCGCGCTCGGATTGAAAAAAAAATAAGAAAGGTAGACAAAAGACAACACTTATAATTTCTTATTATTATCATCGTTGATGTAGTGGTCTGAAGAAATGAATGCAGTATAAAACATTTGAAAATAGTTTTATTTATACATTTAATATAGTTTTATTATGCGCGCACGTTACGATGTGTCGTATTAAAACATTCTAAACAAAGGAGGGGTGAACCGGCACAGTCTTTACAATATGTCACGGCTTTTTTGGTATAGTTTTTTGCAATTATTCTTCCTAGCTTCTTTGAATTTTTTGAAAGAGATAAATGACAATCGCGCGAAATCGTACTCCAGCGCCATGGGGGTCACCGGTGACCCCCGCCGAAATTAACATGCCAATCATGTTTATACGTTGTAAATTATCTATTGTAGATAATATTTCAACATAATATGTATCGCTAAATAGAAAGTTCATCGTGGCGCCACGGACAATCCCGCTAAAATCGGCGTGGCACTCAACCTGTTAAAAATGGTGGGATACCATGCTTTGTCGTTTATATTGTTATTATTGATTCATTCACTTTTAGAGTTGCATTCATTGAATTTTGACAATGCGAACGTAAAAAAAATATGTGCGTTAATATGTGCTACAGACAACACTGTCACGAAAATTGCAGTTTCTCATGATTTCTTACCAATAACAATAAGGAACCTGGAAATTTTGGCAACTGTCAATTCATGCAGTTCTTTTTGCTTGCAAGATTTTGTTTTTCCTCTATATTGTTAATGAAGATATATGAAAGTCTGTGTTATTTTGTGGTTAATTATTTCTTATGAAACTCCCCTACATTCCTGATAGATTTTAATTATACACAATAACATTTTAATGTCCGACAGTTTTTCGTAAAATTTTGTATCCACCTGTTTGTCACGGGTAAAACTAATGCGTATAAAACTAATCAGTATAAGTGACGAACACTTAAGTTAACATGTATATACTTTCAACAAGACGATGCCATAAAACTCGCATACATTGCATAAACCGAATGAAACAGTTACAATTTGTAATAAATAAGATGGTGTTGTAATACGTTTGGAGCTGGTGTATGTTATCGAGATCTACTACAAAATTAAAAAAAGTATTTTAATCATTGTACAATAAATTGGTCCTTCTAACATCTCCGAAACATTCAAGCGATTTCGTTGAATTTGAACAAAATTATTCTGTTTTGAAATGTGCCCGAATATTAATGCGAGTCACTGTATATGTACTATCAGAATTACGATCGATATCATTTGAATGGGGCAATGTTTTCCCGGCCATAACTATAAGCAACGGCAAAAAATGTCTGCAAAGAACGTATTTCACGGTTTCTTCTTTCTACAACGAAAGCTGAACAGTCATTGAACCTTGTCAAAAGGGGGCACTCGTCGAATGGTCAGTGGAGAATAAAATACCATGCCTAGCAAGCCGCGCCGCGCCGGACCAACCAATGATTTCGACGTACATCAAAGCGAACAGCGAAGAGCACTCGTCCTCGAACCAACCTTTTCATCGTTAATGTTTTCATAGAATACACAGACGAGAGGACAGAATCGGTTTGCTAATATGGGTAATAGCAATGTCATGTAGAAATCTCCTAGATCACAATTGTTCAATAAACTCACATTCAAAGGAGAATTAGTGACTACACTGCAAAACGTAATTTATCAATTATGACGAAAGTACGCATTAAACAAGGAGAACCATCGAGTTGAAAAACGCTTCTTGAAAAAGAGTGTCAAAATCTTATAGCATATTTCCGGCACAGAAATATTTTGACGAGTTCTTTTTTCAAAATGGACTCACATTTTTGAGATTACTAAATTTAAAGTTTTTCTGTAGGGTTAAGGGCAACGACACAGTATTGGCTCAAAAATACAGCGTTCTTCTGACTGTTTATTATAAACAAGTAAATAATTAAGTGGGGAATCCATATACAATAGTTTAAATTTACAAAATTTACAAATACAGTTTACAGACAGTGAAAAATGGACAAATTTTACTTTAGATAGTAAAGAGCAACATACAAATTAAATTAATATTTCATTTGCAAATAATAATTGAATTTCTCATTCAATTAAAAAATTATTTAATGAATTCTACAAACAAATTATTTATTATTTCTTGTTTGCAGATAAAATGTTACTTTTTATTTGGTTTTTGGGAAAGACAGGTAATAAATAATGTGTGCTATATAAATAATGCTATTTGACTCCCCACTCGAAATACTAAAGAACATGTGTTAGTTTACTTTTTTTAAATCACGCGTCTACGAGATTTTTTACAATCTCAACTTAAATGGGACACCCTGCGTACAGTATAAATTACAGTAACTTATTCACATTTCAAAGAAATTGCAACATCTATTATATGTTATATTTATAAAATTAAATATATGATATTTATATGTTATATTGGTACACAAGATACTTACGTAAGTAATATCTATGTATGTGATCTCTATATGTAATATTAAAAAATGAGCGCACATTAGACAATATCTATTAAATATCACATTTTCGCACAAAATCGATAAACGTCTTAATATTTATGACAAATGTAATATTAGGCACGCAGTAACTAGGTAACTGTAAATCAAACACATTAAGTGGAATTAATTTTTAGAAGTAATTCTAGTAACATATTCTTCGGCTGATCTGATCGTGTATTTTGTAATAACATTAAGCAACTTGCTCTGCAATTACTTAAGAACCGCGAGAAGCTGGAAGATTCCTAAATAAAATATGAAGGTATCGAGAAGGGTGTATCGGTAGGTGAGTAACGTAGCAAAATGGAATGGAACGAAGATGGTATGTGCAAAAAGACGAGGAACAGTCTCGGAACATTCCGTTAGTGATCGGATAAATTGGGTTCGTTCGCTGAGTTTTTGTGGTAAAGAACACTTAGGAGGATAATTGGAAGCGGAGTGGCATAGCCGGAATAGATGAAATGGATGGAGAACAGACTAGCGGCCGTTCGAAAAGGAGAGGTTGGAAAAGCGGAAGAACTTCATTTTGCTGCCTTGCAAGAGGTACTAGAATCGAGATACGTTCATTGGGACAAAAGGTGAGAAGGAGGGACCTGGATAGAACAAAGAAAGAGAGGCAAAAATGGTACTTACAGAGATAAACTGGAAAATGGACAGCGCGCTCGGGAAAATGTAAAACAACGGTAGCAGGTTTATAAGTGGAAAAAGGAAGAATGAAATTAAGATCTTCTCGGTTATAACGATGAAAAAAGATTTATGAACAGACGCACGGACGAGACTTTGCCTGTTGTGACGGAAAGCCATCTTTGATAATAAGGACGCAAAGTATGAAACGGCGGAAGAGTCGGTTAGTCGTCGCTGTTGAGTTAATGGAAAAAGTTTCGCTGACAGTGGAAAACAATTTCTGGGACGAATTGAAATCACGTTTACGTTAATTTGTCGTTCGCGACGTTCGCGTAGTTTTAGTAACGAATTGCCTTTCGACTTAACAAGGTGTACCACCTAACGTAATAACCGTAAATAGGTGCTGTTTGTCCCTGCTGGGTCAGCACTGTCTGTCCATTTCGACAGCTAACAGCGTCACTCTACAGCTAAGGTTTCACTTTTGGTATCTGCGGTGCTAATTTAGTTTCAAACCTTAATGGCGCGCACGAGCAATACACATATACACATGATGTGTAAACAATATCTTCAATGAGATATTCCATACAAGCTCGTAAATTACGTGGAAATTCAATCAAGAAAACAACTGCATTAAATAAGTAACGTTAATAATATTCGGCCACCTCTTGAAGTATTTAAAGCATTTCTTTAAAAAACATTGTATTTTACCAACCTCTTCGCATGATGAAAATTTCCTTGCACTGATACAGTGACTCCCATTAATATTCTGACACTTTCTAAAACGCAACTTACTTAAAACTAGACTAAATTTTGATTTTGTTTTAGATGACAAAGCGACTAGTATACTAGACAATGACTAAACTATTTTGTTACAATTTTGCTATTACTTGGAGTGACAAAACAAAATAAAAAGCTCTCATTTTTAACTTTTTTTAAACGTTTTTTAACTTCATCGAAATCGGTTAACGCAAAATCAAGTTACAAGCGTTAAAAGATTTTTTAAACTGCAGATTATAACTACAGAGTATAACTACATAAAATCTTTGTTATTGAAGTATGTAGAAGTCGATTTGGACAACGTTAAATCCTGATGCAAATCTAAAAACTTCGTCAGCCACTAAATTAATTCCTTATTTATCGTTTGAACTACAGATATGCATTCGTAATACTGTGAAATGATTTTGCAAATAATGAGATATAATATTTGTCATAAGAATATATACATATAAAATAACGTCAATCGTTTACGTCTTCACTTAATAAAATGCAATAAATAGGTAAACCAATTACATAAATGACAAATACATCTAACTTAATGTGTACTTTCGAGAATGCGATACTATAAAACTTGCTACTAAACATAAAACGTTACCTAAACTGAATGAGAGATTACAATTTATACTAAATCAGCAGGTGCCCTAATACTTGCGGGGGGGGGGAGGTACGTAGGACATTAAATGTGCGTATATATTTTGCAAACAATTCCACAGAACGCTATTCGGATGATGGAATGTTCGCATAGTAGAGTATTCGGATATTAGAGGTTATACTGTATGAGAGGCAATGCAAGGAATTTAAAAAGTTTATCCTCGAATAATATTTTAAAGCGTATTCATGATTACGCTCTGCTGCGTATGTTAAAAATAAAATGTTAAGGGAACTATTTAAAGATAGGCACGCGGTCAAGTTAAGCCAAATATCCAGCTCAATCCTTTATTTGGCACGACATTTATGAATTCAGTTCGGCCTTAGGCGTAAAATTTTCAATTGTACAGGCTTAAGGGATAAGACTGTAATATCCTTCTTCGTGGTGTTTCATTTTCTGCAGCTTTGGCGACAGAAAGGATTACATTTTAATCTTAAACTTGCACTCAGATAAACCTCTGTAAAGTTTTTAGTATTATAACGAGACCGCTGCCGTAGGAAATTCGTGAAGATTATCGACTTCCCGGGAGCTTTATCCCCAGTTGCAACGCTTCTATGCGCTACTCGTCAGAATCGTCCACAGTATCACACTTGGCGTCAGAAGTTTGCCACTTTTCTCGGCATAATTGCTGTTTGGCCTAATTCCTGTTCACGAATCTACACGAGGTTAATACATCCGAGATAATCAGTAACTGATAAACGAGACCGCTAAACAACATTTGCAAATTATACGATATTGTTCAAATAATTCGAACACTTCTACATTTTATGTATGTTATACAACAATTATACCCACAACAACAATAAATACAACAAATCCTTTATGTTAACAATAATTGTAAAATTTCACTTGAACAAAATTAGAAAATACTATCTCGAAAAAACAAAAAATATATATCTAAATAATACTGTTACATTACTGTAATTATTAATTTAATAATTCTTTATTTTTATTCCTATTAATTTATTATTTTATTAACTAATTAAAATTTTGTTTCCTTTCCATTACAAAATTTTTGTTCTAATTCGTTTTCTAGCATTTATTAATGAAATAACTAAAAAAGGATTTATAGAACAATTGATAGTAGTATTTAAATCGTCACCAAATTACTAAATTTTTGCAATTAATAATTTCTTTATGGATATTTTCAACGAGATGGTTTATTTAGTAAATGCAGGGTTGTTGCATGTACATACGTTCTATATTACTTATTATTTTAAACAAAATAAATGGCTATTATTTGTGGAACAGCAAGAAGACTGATAAGTCTGCGAAACGTATTTTCATAAATATATGTTCTAAAACTGATGACGAAAGCTGAGAACAGTAAATATTGGCAATTGTATAGTTGTGAAAATGGTACTGTGGTACTGTGCATTTACACATATACGAATAATAATTGTATTGGATACCTTTAAGTAACTAATCTTACAGAGTGCATATTTCACGAAGTATTGGAAAAGGAACTGAAGATTGTTTGCAACAAAGAATTTCGGTGAAGGGAAACCTAAATTAATTATTAAAAGTTATGTTAGAAGCTAGTGATCTGGAAAATTTCTAAACAGCCTGCTCGAGTTAATAAATAGTTGTGTTGAGGCGAAGATCAGATTCTCACGGAATTTCGCGAAGTTTACGTGGTTATAAATTAATTTCGTTGCAACTCGCTGTAGCTGCGAACAACTCGCGGATATAGTGCACGTAACTGAACGTGGCGGAGTTAGGAAAAACAATGGCGGAGTAGCTGGCCCTTTGTTACATTGCTTTCCAAAGCTCTTCGTATACGATGACTTGAAATTTGTAACCAGCATACGTACCAGCCGCGTGGTTAATCACAACAGAGAACATTTTCATGAACACTGTAAATTAGAGCCGTAAAGCATTGAACTTTTTACTGCTCCTAGTTAGATAATGACAAACAGAATCGTCTGACTAATATAATTTGCTCGGTATTACCTCTTGCATAAAGTGTATGGAACATGGCATCTGTAACTGTTCAGATGTAAATAATTAATGTAATGACACGGAACTTTGGGTTTAGCAAAATAATTTTAATATTAGTATGGAAACTTTTCAATTTTTAATTACAGTAACAAATCTTTTTTCTACAGTAACAATTAATTGTATTTTTGTAATGGTATTGATATTTGTATTATTAACCCTCTGACGACGGACCATTTTCGTAACTGTATTATTGACGATTTTTATAACAATTCTGAGCTTTGTTCAAGATTTTTCGAAACATACTTTTGAAAATATTTCTGGCAGATTAATTAGCCTTTTTGTTGTTCCTAATGTTACAGCAATCTAGTTTATTTAATTGCCAAAAATTGAATAATTCGGCGAAAAATTTGAATTTTCGGGATCAAAATTGACCCAGTCATCGCCTTGTGAGGGTTAATGATTCTTTGCGTATTTTTCGACTTCTTGAGTGTACTAAAAATTTTTTATCAAAGAAAATAGTCGTTTGAAATTCTATATTTAAAATAATTTCGTCGCTCTTCTTATTTCTTATCTGTGGCCACTTAGATTTTAAGTAGAAAAACTATAATAGTTTTTGAAACGTAAAAAATTGACAGTAGAAATTGATTGACTTATTTTTGTTGCAACGTTTTTATCATGAATTCTCAAGTCATCGAGTTCTCGCTTGAAAGTTTGAAATTTTAAAATTTTGTATAATGGTACATATACGTATACATGAATACAAATTATTTCTCATTAAACTATTAGAAATTACAATACTTATTTCTCTTTTATTCAAAGGAATAGATGATTGATAAGTTAGCCTAGCTAGTTTTTAAAGCTAATTTAACTAGACGTATACCACTAAATAACGTAATTTTGTCCCAAGCAGTCTTTTTAGACGAGTCTTAAATAACGATGGTAATTAGCATTTAAACATTCCACGTTATTCGTGTAGAAGAAAAATACACAACAGTTTCAGAATGTTCTCGGAGTTTCTTGATTAAACGAGAATAAATTCAAACATTGCTACAGTGATCTGTCCAACAAATGAGCACCCCCAGTGTCATTTATGTACTTGATCATAATAATTCGATATCTTAAATGGTCTGTAATTTGAACAGAAATGAATTGAAATTAAGTGAAACGAAATGAATGATATTCAATTTAATTTGTGTTCAATCACATTAAGTAAAATGAATCATATTCAATTTAATTTCTCCAGTGACATGAAATAAAATTAATCATATTCTATTTAATTTATGTGCAGTTATCGAACGTTTTACACACTTGTTAATTCTGTTAATTAGAGGATCGTTGCGCGACGAGGATTGGACTGAAAATTAGGAAACCATGGGCATCGCAAATGTATATTACATAATAAATGCAGTATAAAATATTACAAAACTTTTATCAACGTTTATCATTCGTATAATATCGACAACGAAAATGATTTCAACAATTCGCGATGCACAAAAGCCTGCAGTAACGTTCACTCCATATACGCTTTTAAAAATATTTAAAAAATTTTATTCTCGCGTACAAAAGCCAATGGTACCGTTCACGTTATATCTACTTTAAAAAAATAACTTAAAAATTTTGTTTGCAGCGTATGAAGTCCATCGCTATCGCCTGCACTGCCTCACACAAGTGGTCGTACGCACAGCAAAAATTTGTTTCGAAATTCAGTTTCGTTGACTTTTTAGTAAAATTTTAATTTATAGACTCATGTGTCACATATAGATAAACTATTCACCAGAATGTTCTCTCTCTTTCTCATTATCACTTTTACACTTTTACTATTGCCATAAATATATAGCAACAAATAAAAACACATTCATACATTCAAGCACCTCATTGCCAGAAAAATTTGAAACTAATGCAACTTGTAAACAGTTAAGAACGCTGACATACATTATATAAAAAAGAGTACCCAAAATTTCACATTCTAAATTACCACTGTATACGTATAAAACAGTTTTTTGCATTTAAGTAGACACCATTGTACGCAGTTGTGACGGTGAGTTCGATCACGAGCCAATCATTGTGTTCACAGCAGCAGCTGCTTACGTCAGTCGACCTCAAGCGAGTTCTGCGATTTTTGCTATGAAAAAAGTTGACGAGCGAATAATTTATCTTAACTTTTGCATTCCTAACGAAATTTCTAGCCCCGATTTCTGCTAACTAGTTCATAAAACGAGTCATAAATGGCGATGAAATATGGGATTATGATCAGAGATTTATGGTTTTGACCGTTCGACATTCGATAGATCTTACTCTTGTGTTTTGTCTTTTTAATTTGCCAACTGGACTACGGTGGGAACAAAAGTGAAAACTGCATAAATTTATGAGTATGGCATGCGAATAAATCAACAATATCGAGTAAACTCAAATTACCACTTTAGGAAAGGCGTTTCGATTGAAACCATAAAAGAAAGTTTGCAGGAGGAGCTGAAGTGCAAGGAGCTGATTAGTCCAAGAAGTGATCATAAAACGTGGTGGATATATCGACGGAAAGAAAAGTTAATTTTCTAAAATATATTTATGTACTTGTTACAGTTTAATATAATCAGTTTCGAAAAAATTTGTTAAATTATAACAACTTCATACCGAATTTTCATATTTATCTAATCTTCTATAAGTGTCCTAATACTTTTTGGGGAGGTGTATGCGTATTGTCTGTATGAACCTATATGGAACAAAATTAATTTTGAAAAATAACTCAAGTAGTTCATTCTATTTATAAATTTCGAGTACTTTTTTACATAATGTACAAACCAACTGGAACGCATACGAGTCATGTAAAATGTAAGCCAACGCAGAAAATTTCTAATCCTCTGTAACTAGCCGAGAACAGTATTTTATTCTTAATTTTAACCACGATCGTTATATCATCCTTAAGTAGACAGTTTGCAAGTTCGCTTATGAGATACTTGCGAGGTAGCATGGTGAACAGGAGAAAATTCTGAAGAAAAAGAGACCGGAATGGAAGAAGAACGTCACATATCAAAGTTCCCATCTCGCTTAAAATTCATCTGCTTTAATTTCAGATTAACCGGACGTTCATTCTACTACTTTTCCTTCACTTTTATTTTCTCCGTGTTCTGTACATCGATTTTTCTATGGGTTACATTTGCTTGTAATGGTAATTCGCCCCTATTCCTATTTTCTGCATACTTCGTTCGGTAGCTGTACGATATCCCGAGGTCGTTTTATCTAGATTATCCTCCAAGATCTTCTAGCAAATCTCGCAAAGGATCAGGGCTCGTCGATATTTATTCGTCGAGTATCTTAACGACTTTGACCTGATTCCGTCCTATACCTTTTGTCACAATTATTATTTATATGCTAAATTAAAAATAATTTCAAACTTTCAAATAATTTCAAACAGTCCACGCAGTGTAATCATGAATCGGTCATTTAAATGACTGATATCATGATTGACATATATAAAGTAAAACTTCGAAAGTAGCGAAAATGAATTAATTTGTTGCAAATTTCTTATGAATGTTTATAGAATGCATAACTATTATAATACCCATAAAATCGAATATAATTATATTTATGTCATTTATTGCTCGTTTGTTTATTCCATTTTATTAATTGTAACAATTAAGCAATAATGTATTACTTCGAGGCGAATGTAAATAATTTATGTTAACTGAAGAAAGGATACTGCAAAAGATGAAACAGGATATATCCGACTTAAGATTTTCGAGTTCCTTCAATAACTGGATACCTTTATATGTGCTCCACAAATACTTTTTTTCTACAACGCAGTGAACCTATACAGAGTGTCCCATTTAATTTGAGATTGTAAACAATCTCGTAGACACGTGATTTAAAAAGATCATGTCCTTTAGTATTTCGAGTAGGGAATCAAATGGCATTACTAATTTCTTAATGTGTGGGCGTTTTCAAAGTTATTTCAAGGTCATCTTGTATTTTTTCATTATAAACCTACATTTTTCATTTCGAAATCATATTTTAGTAAAAAATTGTACAACTTTTGTTTCAAACATTTTTTCTAATAATTTCCTTAAACGAAGTAAAATACCTTCTAGAAGAAAGTAACGTTGTCATTTTAATTGAAAAAGAAAATTATCCTTGACATAAATATGAAAAATCAGCTAAATATCTTAAAAAATATTGAACTCACAAAAAAATCTTTTAAACAAAAGTTGTGTATTTTCTGACATAGAATATGATTCTGAAATAAAAAGTATAGGTTTATCATAAAAGAATGCAAGATGACCTTGAAATAATCTTGAAAACGCACAGGCGCTTAAAAAACTTGTAGTGCCATTTAACTCCCCACTCGAAATATTAAAAGACGTGTCAGCTTGTTTTTTTTTTGTTTTAAATCACGTGTCTACGAGATTTTCTACAAACTCAACTTAAATAGGACACCCTGTATAGTTAGTGAATTATTCGCGCATTGCGGTCCAAAGACGGAACTATTTCAGTATAAAGTATATTACAAACGATTGGAAATATCGTTCCGAGTGTTTTAAAGTAGACGTTATTAATCTTGCAGTAATCTAAGAGCGCTTAATTAAATTATATAATTAAATATCTATTATACAAACTATTGTAAAAATTGTTATAAAGTAAATGTTTACCAACGTCGAAGCTTGTGCACATGAAACATTATTTGATTGGTGTGAATAAGTAGGTCATGCTATCTCTAACATCCAAAGAAAATCCATTTAATGATATTAATGATAAACTTTAAAAACTTCATTTCGTGTGCAGAAATAAAGTTCGCTAATACATATATGTCTGCGGAATATTTTACATGTTCAAAACATTTATCTCCGTCTCAACTCTTTACGACCTGCAGACACACATTTCTTCAAGGCAACCACGCTTGAAGTACTGGAAAGGTTCCAGAAAGTACAAAAGGAAATTTTCAATTGAACGCTGCGCTGGTCGTACATATACGTTCCACACACATATCCTGTTTAAACCAACGAGTGTGCCACTACTTTTGCCGTAGAAAAGCACGGTGTAACATTTTAAGATCAAAACAATGTATGCAATCTGTAATTTCATAATTGCTACTAAATATGCGAAAATCGACTATAATATCAGGTGCATGTAAAACTCTTAGTTGTTTTTCAATTTTGCTTTACTCACACATGATCACGGTCTTATAAATTAATAGGTGTTTCTATTAATAATGTCGATTTTGTCGCTAAATTTGAGCGTTTACTTCCATGACAAACTGAAAAAACTCAATAATCGAAGTATTGGTCATCATTAGCTATCACTTTTTCTCATCATTCTATCAAGGAATGGATTTTGCGCCAAAAGAACTGTTCGTTTCTTGAGACCAATCATTCATCAAACCAAGTTCATTCATTTCGTAAGAATGAAAGTGTTCTGAAAGTCCGTGCTGCATTGATCGAAATAAGTGGCAGTCCGAAGAGTCCAAGTCCAGTGAATCCGACAGGGGGAGGGGGTGTAAAACACCCCATTTAGTGTTTTCCAAATAGCTTTTTACACAATTTGCAACATGGGGTCGAGCATCGTCATGTTGAAAAATGACTTTATCGTATCTTTGGACGTAGTCCGATCGTTTTTTCCTTGAATGCTCGGTTAAATTTTATTAATTGTTGCCAGTATCGTTCCCTAGTAATCGTTTCACCAGGTTTCAGCAATTTGTAATACACAGCTTCCCTATTATCACATCAAATACACAGGAATGCTTTCTTTCCATGCATATCGCGCACCAGTTGTGATATTAAAGGCTGGTCTGGGTCTACCCATGACTTTTTACACTTTGGTTTCTTTTCTTTTTTGTCTAGCAATCAAAATTTCACAAGTGATTTTTCGTCTTTCAATGTCTATTTCCTCTAATTTATACGGAACTCATTTTCCTTCCTTCTGAATCTTTCCCGATGCGTGTAGACATTCGAAAATGGTCGATTGGGCGACGTTCAATGCTTCTGTCAATCGCTTCAATGTTTGAGTTGACTCTGAATCTTCAAACTTCTTCGGCTAACCGAGACACTTCTCGTATTTTACATCGAAATTACCATTTTTGAAACGTTAAACCATCGTTTACAAGTTTTTTAGGTTAAAGCATGTTCAGTATAAGCTTCAACCAGCAATCGATAACTTTCAGCAGCAGTTTCTTTCAAATGAAAAAAAATTGATTAAACTTCCCCGCAAAACGTCTTAATCCTGATACGAAATTTGACATTTTCGAAGCTATGAAAAAATTATGTCTTTGCACAATGATAATTAGTAACAAATTGACTTTTAATGGCGTATTTTTACTTTCAAAAATACCATACATGTCATTTGTCTATACTAAACAATATAGTAACACCATCTCTTGTCAAAATCGACATTATTAATCGAAATACTTATTAATGTTGGAAATATTGTCTTCCATTTTCACAGATGTTTCGTAACCAATTCCGCAAAACGGCAGAAAAAATTGCAAGAACGTATAAATTAAGAAGATGTAACGTAAATTACTAGATATAGAACGCGTCTCGATAGGTACAGGATTATCCTCGATTTTCTTACAACGCAAGTGTTATTGTTAAAAATTTATACTACTCTCCGGTAGATTGACGCCTCGAAATAACGTAATGAATTTTGCAATATGTATTTAAAGTGAATACAAAATAATACGAGTAAACTAGTAAAATATGAGTATGTACCTATTATGGAACACCGCTATCATACCAAGTCCTCGTATTCTGTATTCAAGGTCCCTATTTTGGAACGCGCATTTGAAATACTCATCTCAAAATAGAGACATTGACTGTGAAACACAGATGCCACTGTTTCATAAATCGGAGCAAAGAAAGTGTAAGTACAGAATATGAAACAGTATATTTTTGCTTAGAAACATCTGTATTCGATTCAACATTTTCTTGTTTTGATTGTTACGTAACAATAGTGAATTATAAAGAAAAATGTTTAAAAATAGTGAATTATAAAGAAAAATGTTTAAAAATAGTGAATTATAAAGAAAAATGTTTAAAAATATGGGCAGAATTTTTAAATCCACTTTCATCTATTTCTATCTATTTTTTATTGCATCGTTTGTGCTACTGTTTCAAAAAGGGATGTAATGGTTTAGTTAACGAAGAAAACTTGTCTTCAATTTTAATTTTGGTATAACGATGTATGAAAAAGGAGAATTTGTTTAAAAATGACCACTAAATTTAGTTGCAATAATTTATTTTATTACCATATTCTATAGACGAAGACAATGCAAAACATTAGAAATTCAAAATATTAGTGAGGCAACGAGAAACACGAAATGTGTTGTCAAATAAACATCTACCGCGTTTCTTACAATTAGTCATACATTTCGAGCTAGATAAATACGTAATTTTAAGGCTTATCATACAATCAACACAATTGCCTAGTACGGTATTAAACAGCGCTATTTGTATTCGCCTTGTGATTCGCGATTCGTACGCACGGAAAATCGCGAATCCCTTGGAAAATATACCGTGCTCGAACCGTTTCTCTCTCACCATTCAAGATTTCATCTCGTATTTCTACGTTCTTGAACCGCAGGGGTTGCATAATAAACTCGGTATTGGAAATGGTCCAGAAAATGGTAGATAAAAGGTCAGACCTGAATTGTGCCTAGGACGTAAAGTACACCTTCACGTAAACAATAACATATTAATACTATTTATTGTCCCCGATAAATATCTCAAGTGGAGCTGCGATCGATCACAAAAATATTCGGAATTTTTCAAACAGAGTAACTTCTTTAAAAGACCAGTACATTAAACAACGGCTAAAATACTATTTTCAGAAATTGCAATTAGTTGGTATGATAAAAAAAATAAAAAGATCATGTTTTTTCAACATTTTTATCGAAGCCTATAACAAAAATATGAAGAATTTAAAAAATGTGAAAAAATGAAATAAAAAAATATAAAAAATGTTTGAAAATAATTTTTTATTTTAAATTCGAGTTGCTTGTTTCAATTTCAAAAAGTTTGTTCTGTATTATTCTATCTTGCGATTTCTATTATTCGTCTGCCGATATTTAACTGCTTTGTAGCAAAAAGAATTGTTGCATAACATATTTCCCCGAATCTTCAAAAATATTTCCATACTTTAAAATAGAAGATATTCAAAATCAGGACAAGATAGTAATCACTGGACGACGGATCTTTATGCATCTATGAAAAAAGTTAATGTAAAATATAAATATTAATGAAAGCATCGGAGGAATATAAAAATATATCCATATTATTCTTAAATGATTAATGTTATGAAGGGGATCAATATATTACTATTCAATTCCGATTTCTTAAACTTAATAAAGATCATTTTTATTTTACACAAACATTATTATTTAATGATTCAAATCATTTCACTAAACTTGATCTACTTTATTTTACACGTGCACGAAAGAACTTCTTAAAAATCGTTTTCTATGTTCAGCGACAAATATAACAATAAAATGCGTCATTTGTCAGCATGTAACGATATACACATATTTCAATTAATTAATAAACTACTCATTCTTTATGGAAATTATGAAGGTGTTTGAATTATAAAATTATTGATTTATAAAAATTATGGTTACAAGGACACTCCTTCGGACATGCTTTTTCCGAATATAAACGTTGCGAAACTATTGCGTATTTTTCAAAACGGTCAGACTGCAACATCAATCATAATCAGTGTTCCCACTACAATTAGTCTCAATCGATATTTGAACGTCGGATACATCACAATCGATCGATATATCTTAATTCTCGTATTTCCTAAACGAGAGCAATATCTTCTAATTAATAGTTTAGTAAGAAATAACTTCAAACGATATACCAAATAAATTGATGTGATAAATGAAATGTTTAGATAAGACAATGTTTCAATATTAGGATATTACAAAACTAAACCTTCGAATAAAGAAAGCTCTAATGTACTTTTGCGAGTTCTCATGTGAAGAAGGTTCTATGGTTAGAGTAGAATGTTCTATAGATGTTCTATAGTTACATTCTGATCCTCAATTTTCAAAACAAATTAAAAACGGTTCATCAAAGTTGAAGCGCGATAGGCAGTTTTTGAACATATTTAAATAATGATACTACTATATGTAAGACAATATACCATTGTATTCGGGAGTTTTTGTATGCATATAATAAATTCTATAGCTTTCACGGTCAAAACAGAAAGAATTCTTGAAATTCAAATGACCCTGTTTCAAAACTAACAAATTTTCGTTCTAGAATCGTACGAAAGAATTAAAAAAGGCAATTTTCATATCTTTTCTGTAATTCCAACTAATTGCTATTTTTGAAAAGAATTTTATAGTCCAATTTAAAGAAAGCGATTCCGTTCTACAAGAGTGTTCAAATACTTTCGTGGACCACTGTGTACGTCCTAACAACACATGAACGTGTAAAGTGGGAGAATGTGTTCATCTTTACTTGCCATGAAACAACTTTTGAACTCAATTTTTATTACCGTAACAATAGGTGCTTCTGGAAGCCAGAATATCTCTGCGGAACATTTTACGAGGAGAACTAAAACAAGCTGTCACATTACGAAAAACGAAATCGTCGGTACTCTTTTTATGTTCATGAGAAAATGCAATATAAGAGTTGCTATTATTGTTGCATCAGTTTTCTGCCTCATCATTAAAATGGAAATGCAGTTAAGACGGAAAAGAAGTATTAACGAATATTACCACCAAGTTGTAATACTGTAATACTGAACTGCGGGCAGCGTGGAATTGGCGTTCTAAATATTTTGCAAACCAAAACAAACTAAACTTAAAAGATATTTAATTTTATTTTTTTTGTTGCTCTTTTTATATCCTTTTAAATCTAATTCTTAGGGCGCATCACACACAACAAATAATACTGGCCTGCGATTATAATCTTTATATATACATATATACATATATATATATATATATATATATATATATATATATCGAAAAATTAAAAACTCAGCCGTGAGCAGTGGGTCAATACACAAATTTTATATTCGTATCATTATTATATTTGAAATCAAACAATCGATTTCCTTCGTTTAGGATATTCACATACAGTTTGGCAGTTCGATTTTACCCGAAACTCAAAACCCTCAGCAACGTTTCAACCGTCAGAACTGTTACGAATACATGTTCAATTTGATCTGGCCAATTTTACTTGTAACTTCAGATGCATATGTGTAACTGGTGGTTTGCTAACCTTTATTATAGCCACGATTTACATCAGACTGGATCTGCTTAAGGCAGAAAATTTAAAATAAAAAATTCCTGTACATAAAATGGAGAATTTTAAAATGAAAAAATTCTTGAATATAAAGTGGAGAATTTTTAAAATTGGGAAATTTTTGGCAAGTCTAAAGGTTTGAGAACTTAAGTGGCACATACTGGCACATACTGGCACATACTGGCACATACTCGATATAGAAACGTGATGAGTTTATCCTTGAATCCTTTTTAATATCTTTCTTCTTCCTTGTATAGCTTCACTGCTATTTTCCCACGCAACTTTCGAATAATTTAAAGTCGTCTTAGCAAATAAATATATTGTTTCTACGTTTTTCACCTTTCCATAGAAATCTATTGTAAATGATAATTATCTGAATTTACAAATAAAAAAGCAATAATTATTCTACCTACACTGTATTGTACTATATACAATATATTTCTTGAATATGTTAAAAAATATTCAAAAATTAATATTACAGTATCAGAATTAAAAAATTATCTTTATAAAAGATTTTACTTTAAAGCACCGACTTGCTTATAATAAACCATTTTAACATACAATAAAGACTCTTGTTGTATCGATTATTACATTTTTTATTTCTTTTTTATTTGTAGTATGCACTAAATAAAGCAATATTGCAATATAACAGTCTTACATATAGTCTTACAGTTATGTGTACAATCGGAAATTAAAATTCTTAATTTGATGTGATCATTCAATAATGATATATTTATTAATATTAATATTGCTACTTGGTAATAAGAAACTATTTTCTTTCATAATTAATATTATTCAAATAGTAACATAAAACGCGAATAAGAAATGAGCAAGAAGTGGTTTGAATTCTGTATAGTAAGGGAAAACGCAGGGGTGTCAGATCCGAAGATTAAAATGTGTAAAATTGGGGAAAGTGGAGCGGATTTCGGCGGATAGAAGTTGCGGGACCTGATCTGATTTCACTTCTGTTCGGACAGGGTTGGAAGGATAAAAATGTTTCGGATCCCGATCTGATTCCGCTTCGGGCGAGCTGGTCGGGCGAGCGAGTAGGGCGAGCGAGTAGGACGAGCGGGTAGGACGAGCGGGTAGGACGAGCGGGTAGGACGAGCGGGTAGAGCGAACGGGTAGGGACAACGCTGACCAAGCGTTCGGGTAAATTCGATCGTACCCGCCCAAAACCCGACCGATGCAGAACGCTAGTATGCAGATGCGCTCAAAAACAAAACAAACGTAGCCAAGTCAAGCGATTCACACTGGTGGTTTCCGTTTGTCCATTCCATCGTATGACAATTGCTATCTTTTTTACATTACGAGTGACTTCTACGTTCCGTTTACAATTGAACGCGGAATGCCCACACAAGCACTTGCCACTCTACGTGTCTGAAAAGAAAGTACACGAACAACGTCAGATATTTATCCTACTGTATTAACCCATCAACTGAGCGACTTTTAAATCATGGATGCTTACAAAGTTACAGTCCCATAAGTATAAGTATCCTTCCTGCTCATAAGGAAAATTCGTTGAAATCAAGAGATGCCTTTAAGGCTTTACAATACATAATAAAGAAAATAGTTTTCCATGTTACAAAATACCAATTCACAAAAGTATTCATATTACACTTTTGTTCAAGACGTATTAGTTTAATTTATGGACTTTTTGCAATTGTTGGATTCTTCGCTCTGCTAAACTTCTTAAAACATTAATCCAAACGACTCGAATTTCTTCTCGACATTGCCTGAACTTTTATCATTCATCATACACATTACTTTTTGCACAGTCTGTGGATTCCATTTTTATACTACGCCTCTTCAAGTGTGGATAGATGTCGTTCAGCATATTATCTACCGGAGCTGGTGTACTTTCTCTGCATTCTTTTGATATTTCAACTGGATTGGCTGCGCCAAAGGAATTTTCCAGAAAGCTTTTTACTTTGAGGGTAGTGGACATGTGGTTTATGTTGAGGTTCTCTATTTCAGTTCTGGCACGGCCCGACATTTCCTCCAGTTTATTAGGTAAATTGTGAGCACGGCCAATTAGAGACGACACGTCCAAAGCGAACGAAAACTCGTACCAATTACGGTTATGGACTCCCGTGACAGGAAATATGAATAAATATTAAATGACGCATATACCAGAGTGTTTAGCTATCATAAGAATAATAATAATTACGTACGGTAACAGTGTCATGCAGTTTTTAGTGTCAAATGTTTTAGTATAGTCGATTTAGTATAGTTATTTCTCACAGCGTAAAGACTTTATAAAAAGGTATTTATCATACGGTGTCTTGCTTACAAATGTAAGAACAAAGTGAAGATCGATCATGTTTGCGAATGATTGTTATTAATAAAACTGCTTATGCATTTGTTGCGTATTTGCATATCGCACTAGCATTTCATAACGACGTGGACGGGAATGCATAATACGAAAATACGCAACGATGATGTCCAGAGATGATACGCACATGATACGCAAGGATAATACGAAACGGTGCTGTGATACGATACATAGATACGGTACAAATGGATGCGTACCCGTAGATGGTAGACTCGGATACACTGTCAACATAAGATAATAATCCAGTCTAGCAAGCGCTACACAGCAGAAACGTACTAATTTCATAGAATATTTAGCAACAGTGAAAAGTACGAAGTAATCATCTTTTACGATGTGTCGGATAAAAATGAATTTACCCCATGCACTACGATTTCCATCACAGTATTTCTTTGTCACTAAGAAATGGCTTTGTGCGACAGACAGCTTATATTTATCGATACCAAATACAGTAACTCCCAAAAGTATTCAGACACTAGCATAACTTTGACTACCACGCAATATATACGTTGAAAGGGAAAAATCCTTCACGGTATATTAAAGTAGAGTATATAAATATCCAAATACAACGAACTTTTGATTTAATATAAAACGTTACTTACATAATTGAAAAAATGTAAAAAATCATCGAACATGAACATTTCATGTCACATAAGTATTCGGACGATTTATTAAGTCAAGTTCAAAAATTATAAAAATAAATTTTTCTTTAATTTTTATTACTCGCTTTATAGCTCCATTGTATAGCAATCAATGTATATTTATTTAAATATATGGCGTAGAAGTCAAAATGAGACTAGTGTCCGAATACTTTTGGAGACACTGTGGTGTCAAAGGGTGTCCAAATAGGAGGTTACTTTTTAATTTTTTAATAAAACACCTAAAATACTTTAAATGTTCAAATATTTTTATTTCATTTGAAAGTATAACAGTTCCGGTTTAATAATGAAAAATTATATCTGGTAAATGTCCTCCTCTGGCTGTACGGCAGTGGTTGATACTTTTGTGGAAATTTTCGACTACAGTTTTCATTGGGATACCCTTTAGAAGATGAGTTATATAACTTGCACACGTTAAATTACTTTGAAATTATGCATCTAATTAAAAAGTGTTAAATACAAAAGTTGTAGAGTTTTAAGGTGAGCAGATGACGTCGTGCTCACCTTTTTGTACGTTGCGTAGTTTTCGAAATTTCAGGATCAACTACCTCTTTTTAAATGAAAAAGTATAATTTTCTTATCGTGGAACCAAGGGATATTAAATCACTGACCAAAATCATTTGAAGAAAAGAAGTTGACCCTGAAATTTCGAAGATTGCATTACATACAAAAAAAGTGAATACAACATTACCCTTGTCGTCCCTTAAAACTCTATAACTTTTGTCTTTAACACTTTTTAATTAGATTTTAAAAGTTATTTAAAAGTTATTTGGAGTTTGCAAGTTATACAACTCACCCTGTATATAATGCCTCTTTCTCCTCGGCTATATTTTTTCTCCTGCAACTGTTTTTACCTTAAAGCCTTTTCCTGTTTTATTATCTGTTGCTCTTCTTTTACTTACCCGTACGTAATGGTACGTGTCCATTTGAGAATAAAACTATCGTGAGTTACTCTCGAAAGTGCTTGTAGAAGACACTGCGTTTGATAATCAGTGTCACTGAGCATCGTTTAACTATTTGACAGTCGATCTGTAACGATTAGACTGCGGATTTTTATGCATAGTAAAATGTTACGATGTTAACTGTAAGAAGCAAAAGTTCGATAAAAATATATTTCTTAATTTAATCAGGTTAATATGTTGAAAATAAGGTGATAGTACATTTAAATTATTTTTAAGTCTTCACATACTCATTTTTCTTATAAATACATAAAATCCGCAATCTGGTCACGACTCGCTGGCAAAAAGAAGCAAATTATTGTGAAAACATGGGTTTCATATATAATCCAAATTTTTATAGCATAAAAAAACATTTAAATTTGTTTTACTTTCGCTGTAAAAAAGTCGATTAAGAAAACTCGCACATGTTTCATAAACTGGTACAATCAGTAACAACACTGTCTCTGCATATGAAACATGGATGCCAACTGTTTAAACAACCGTATTCAAACGAACATTTCTTTTTATAGCTGACTGTTGTAAAACCGTATGTTTGCCTGAATTTATAAAGAACAATGCTGAAAAATATACATAGAATTTTTACGTCCATTTTCATATTTTCTATCTACTTTTTATTCTATTATTTGTGCTGCTGTTTCAAGTAACATTATTTTTTTAATTTAATTAACATTCGTTCAATTATAATTTCCGTAAAATGACGTATGATGCTGAGTATTTGCCAAAGGATAGCACAGTTCAACTTACTAAACAATCTATTAGATTGGAAACTATGAAAAGGGCGTTTTTGGTTAGTCTGTGTTCAACTGCGACTTCATTACAACGTGCGCTCGATATTTTTATTTATAAATTTTAAAGGTATTCTTCTTATTTATTTTGTAAAATTTTTTCATGTTTGTGTTCCATTTATATTTTATACTTCTCCGGAACCAGATGGAAACAAAATGCGATTTTTTTCGAGACTCAGTGACGATGCTCAAATTGCCAGAACGAAATTTTTGGAACGAATATCGAGCATTTTTTTCATTGGTGGATCCATCTCCGAGAGCTTGATTAATATTTCTCGAAGCTTGAGCTGCACTATGATTCAATTTGTACTCGTACAAAAAGAGTAGATGTAAATCGCGTTTTGTTTCCATCTGGTATCGGAGAAATATAAAATAAAAATGGAACACAAACATGAAAAAATTTTACAAAATGAGTAAGAAGGATACCTTTAAAATTTATAAATCAAAATATCGGGCGCACGTTGTAATGAACCTCTCTCAGTCGCAGTTGAACACAGACTAACCAAAAACGCCTGTTTCATAGTTTCCAACCTAAAATATTTTTTGGCAATATATACAAAAGATTTAGAATTTAGCTCATCCATATAAAACATAAATATCATTGTATTCGAACTTTCATTATCTGCACAATCTTCTGAATAATTCGGCTAGCGAAGGTATTCCACTTCGAATTTTATTTTTATCTAGACAGCGCAAGTGTGTCCACACGGTTTCCATATCTTTCTTAGCAGTCAGCATCTGACTGCAGGTATATTTGCTTAACAGCGCGTATTTCAATATCTGCTGTATAAGGAGAGCTTTCTCTATTGCGGAAATAGTATGGAAATTGTGTCGGAATGTATCGTAAAGGACCATGGAACACATGTTTTATTTGAACAAGACCAATGCGATAGTCGAGAAACTTGAAAAAATGCGCACAAGACACAACGATCGTTCTAATAAAAAAATGATCTTGCCAAACCCCTAACGATGACACTTTATCTACCGGCAGTTTTTTAATAGTTTTTTTAAAATTGAAAATTAACAGTTGGGAATTTCTTAAGAAGTTGTTCAAAAACTACAATAATCTCATCCGTAATCCATCAAATCATTTAGATTGATACAATACAACAAGTTCTTGTGAAATTGTTATTTAAAAGAAAATAATTAACCATCTTTTAGACGTTAATCATTGAAAAGTTTATTTGCACTCGATGATAATTAAACTCAAATCTGTAGACATTTCTGCCGCCCTTGAACATATCTATTCTGTCTAGATTTTTATTCTCTATTTGCAAATTAAAATTTGATCATTTACTGAAGCCACAATTCAATTTTGAGCAGTTAGTTAAATAGGGACAAATTTAATGGGAGGTTACAGTCTAGGGGAGACTACAAAGACAATATCAAGTCAATAAATAACACCTTATACTAGTTGTAATATTATTTAGCACTTTAACTGCCACGTCATCCGTATGCGGGAGACGGAATTATTTACTCACAATTTGAAAATTAAGTTTTAATCTGTTATATCTTTCTAATTGTATTTGCGAAAAAAGTTTTTAACTTTTTAACTTTAATTTAGTTAAATAAAATACTTTAATTTTAATAAATTTTTGGAGTTGCTGGTGTGGCAGTCATAGTGTTAATCGTGAATTTCGACCGGGAAGTAATTTTACGGGCTTATCCAGTATATCATGGATCTATAAATTTAATATTGAGTTGTTGTGTCGTTTTCAGCGCCGTCCGTCCAAATAGTGGACGCCTTGGGAGACCCCCTGAGGGACAAGTACTACGAGGCTGATAGCACCATCGAACTACTCTGCGTCATACGCCATATAGCGATGCAAGTTCAGTACAGCGTCGTCCAGTGGCTTCACGGCAATCGAGTTCTCAACTACGATACAACAAGGGGTGGTATTAGGTAACTAAAATGTTACACTGCTACAATATATACTTTCCCCGTGTGGTACAATTCGTAACCAACTGCTCCCTGAGCGATTTAGAATTTATTACATTTCTTTATTGCAATCTAAATTATTAATTTATAACATAATTTATTACAATCTAAAATTATTAAAGTTATATCTGGATCATTTTGTGATACTAGAGATTATTTGCATATGCCAATGGAGAAACTTTTTTACAAAAATCATTTAACATGACTATATGGGCATTAACAATTAAACGTAGCAAAAATCGCAGTTTTAGAAATCTGTATTTTACATTTAAATACATCAGTATCTAATTTTGTTATCATTCCAACAAATTGCAATTTTTGTTAAATTTTTTCTTATTCTTTAGTAAAACGAGTCAGTTTAACATGTTTAAAAACTTCAAATTATTTAGCCTCCAATTGTTACAAAGTTATTCCGTTTGAGATGGTGTCAACATATTTTTCACGATAACTATACGTTTAGATTACTCCTCTACGTAATTGCACCGCATGGTATGCGGATTTTATTAGTACGTACTCTTCATCCACGTAGTATTTTACTAATTGGAAATTTGATCTTGCTTTTCTACCAAGAACTACTTCTGAAAACTAGAACTGAACAAAATTAAAGTAAGATGTAAAATTAAAATAGTCGTTTATATTTGAAACGTTACCTTTCACAAAATTTAATTTTATCATTTGTGGAGGATATTTTGTCGTAATTTCGTAGCAATCGATTACATTTTGCTAAGCTTCTTTTAGATTCCAATAAAAAATACTCTAATAAACTCAACATAAAAATGTGATTTCTGAGAAATATGAAAATTAATACGATTTCTTTATTACAGTCGAGAGGCATACAAAAATTAATTAATTAAAACTGTATAAAAAGGCGCTATGTACGACAACAAAAACTAAATAGACGAAAAAACGGATTAATATCTGTGAAAATATTTTAGATGCTGAATTTAAAATTAACACCCTGTTTATATCCATTAAATAGAAACTAAACCTTGCACACACCATTATCAATTAAAACTGTTGTCGAGCGAGACCTTTGTCGATCAAATCTATTGTCGAACAAAACTGGCGTTGGTGAATAGTTATTGGTGAAAACTATGGCGGTGATTTGAATACGAACCCGTACTCACATAACCGACATTGCTGCCATAACCGGTTGCTGCCATCAACGGCTATAAAATTGTATTTTAGTTACTTATAAATTCTCGGGATTCAACCACAGCATATTTTAGAATTACGACTCTAAAATCGCTGAAGAAAGAAATGCTAGGATAAAGAGAATGACAATCCGTCCTATTAGTAAACCCAAATCAAGACAACAAATTTTCTGAGATGCCACTTTCAGGTTATTGTATGAGCCGTTCACAGGCCAAATCGATTAACTCCACTTTTTGAAATATTTTATATCCAAGTATCAAAGCACTTAGTTCGGTCATAACTTTTTTAATAATACAGATTAACACCATAAAACAAGAAAATATTTTGGTCGCCAAATAATAAATAATTTATTTCATAAGCCATTTTGATTAACTCCGTACTCTAATGTAAATCGTTGCAGTAATGAAATCCACGTTCTCAAGCAAAAGTGCTGCTGTTTGGCAAGAACGGAACTAACTGTCACAGAAGCAAGTACTTATGAATTATTATGAAACAATTATCTCACTTTAAGTATCAGTTCTTTTTAGAAAAATAAATATTACACCGTTATATATCAAGATGGATGAGGCGAATAATCATTGTTTAGATCTGGAAAATGCTGAATCCGATGGTTCTTCGATACTATTTAGAAACAGAAAACTCGGCACAAGAAAATAGTTACGTATTTCTACTGACTGATTGCAGTAATAAGAAAAGTACTACGAATAATTCGGTTGGTTGGAAGAGAAGTTGTAATCCTGGTAATTGGACTCGAAATATCCAAAAGTGTAGGAGGATAAAAGGTTTGGTATACTGAAATAGAAGACAAAATTAAATACTTGCAAAAACATTTGCAAACCATTCGAATTTCCAAACCTCACCACATACAATTTAAATGTGAATATATCGAAGACTCAGAATTTAATGCCATTAATATGAGGAAATCTATAGCAGATAAACCACAAAGTTTGAAAAATGTAGATTAGCCCTTATTATACCCTAAAGGTAAAACTGTGGCAAGGGAAAAAAGGAGAGACGCAATGGGCCTGCAAGAATTCATTCCTCCTGTTAAAAATAATTATTATAAAAACTTGAGAACAAATCCAAATGACGAGACCATCATTTATATTGCTGACGAATTAATCTCAAATAATATATTATAACAAAACTGTTAATGTCCATTTCTATGAAAAGTCTGTAATAAGAATTTATAATAATTAACTTTTTCTGTAATAAAAAACTTAAAAATTTGAACACTGAATTTACTGACGATTATTTTTTGGTTATTCTTTCTTATTAATTTTATATACCGTTAGATGAAAGCTACATGTGTATTTATGCATTCTACAATATTTATTTGAATTTATATTCTAAAGAAAATTTTAATAATACATAATGTACATGTAATGTACATTAATTCATCGCATCTCTCCGCGTTTTGTTTTATGGAGTTAATCGAATTGTGCAATGACGGGCTCATATTATGATCTCCACTTAGTTCCTTTTTTATCGTACACAGCTCCTTTTAAAAGAGTTTTAATCAATTGATTTTTGTACGCCAGTCGACTGCAACAAAGTCGGATATAAAAATCGTATTAGTTTTCATCGATACCGAAATTATATTTTTATGTTGAGTTTAGAAGAATATTTTTAATTGGAATTAACTTTTTTTATACACATCAGAATGTTTGCAGTAAATGCAAACTCATTTGCAATTCTAATGATTGAATAATCGCCGTCAAGTAATTTCCGAAATTAATGATCACTTTTGGAAATTTACTGACACGAAAAGAGACAAGGAAACAATACGTGTACTACTGGAAACGATCAAGTTTCGACTGAACGAATGCTGTGCGCTGGCATAAAAAGAAAACAATAGCAGTCTGGTGTTACCAACTATTGTTTGCCTGGTGAAAAGTTATTTTTAGCTGGGATACAGAGACCTGCACAATACTTAACATGTACTGCACCGAACGAACAATCGTAAAAATTCCTCGATATCGGGGCAATTTATTTAATAAAACGAGAACTAAAGAGTCAAGGTACAGCTTTCGAACGCAATTTAGGGCACTCGAGGTAGTGTCATAATTCATTAAAAATTCATTTTCAAATTTCGTTAAACAATTATGATTCAGGAACGGTTATATTTATAAATATGTACTCAACCATTTGACTATCATAAAGCATTTGAAAGTTACTGTACTCGCTTATTCTACTAATACATGATTACCAAACATTCATTAATATTGTACTACTAATATAACTTGAGAACACGTGTGAATGTTTTCCCGAATGATCAGCATTTTCTGTGTCAAAAATATAGATAAGAAGAGTCCTTACCATTAACACATTCACTATCCACCTCGCGTATTAGCGTATTGCAACAATTGAAAACCATTATAGTAATTTTATATAAAGTAATTTAGTAATTTATTAAATCACCGAAATCTACAAAACGGGTTGTTTAAACCGGGCGCGTCAGTTAAAGTCACATAAAACGACGCGTGGAATGCGAGACACCCTGAGAGGCCTGTAAAAACAATATCGAGAACAAGATTGCGCTACTACGACTCTTAATTAAAAGCTAATACAGTTGTTGACATCTAGGTGACATCACTTAACATTTTGCTAAAAAACAAAGTAACGTCAATTATAAAACAAATGGCTGAGGAATTAAAGAACCCACGCGACCGTTTCAGGTTTAAATTTTTTTCTAGGCTCAGATAACACAGTTAAGAAAACGTGAACTTTTTATTTTTTGTCGTTCCAACTAATTGCAATTCCTTAACAAAATTTTGTATACATTGTCTAACAAACAAGTACTTCCAACATTTCAAAAAAGTTCAAGTCATTTGGTACAATTTTCAGAAACTGATTCCGTTTGAATATATTGTATGCGGGATACGTATTACTATGTTATATAAAAATAATGATTTTTAGTAGATATTGGAGGAACACTTCACGATGCGGAGATAAATAAAATAAAATCGAAGTTTACAGCATATTAATAATTAGAAAAATTTCTAAAACTGTTTCACTGAAACGGTTAGAAACAACTTGCATACATTATGTTAAAAGATGGTCGAATATTTTCGTGACCCACTGTACAGTGGTGTGCGTAATTATGGATTCAAAGTAACTTTTACATTGTTACTGAAATCTAAACGAAAACTTAACAAAATATATTTGTATATTTCTATTTTCTACTATTATATTTTTAATATAGAAGTATACAAATAAGATGTTTTGTGAAGTTTCTTTTAAATAAACAGGATGACTTAACTAAAAGAGACCATCTACAGTGCTTCGAATAGTAATAAACTGAAAGTAACTTTTACATTTCTTGCAGATATTCGCACAAAAACCAAAAATAAGCTATATTTGTATATTTCTATATTAGAAATAATAAAAAATAGAAATATATAAATGTGATATATTATTAAGTTTTTATTTAAATGTCAATAAGAAGTGGAAAAGTTACTTTGAGTCTATAATTATTAACATCACTGTATTTGGACATTGAAAGAACTTGACAACGCTCTAGTCTATTTATCACAGTAAATACAGTGAAGCAACGAAAGCTTAGATTTCCATTTATGCATGATTTACTTTGTATTCATAGTATTGTTTAATCCTCAGTTGCCGGAAATTCGCGATGTTTGTAACTGTAGAGAAAGGGAGACGCAAATGACTGGAATTGCAGGCTCGGGAAGTTCAACTGTCTTATGTACAACGGTCGATTCTCCAGAAGCGTTGAACTGTCTCACTCAACGTGTTTGACCTTTACAGTACGCTTAAACTTGTTCGCATTTGACCTCCGTTGAGACGCAGTACCTGTTATCCGTACAGAATTGAGCACATCCGAATGAAGTGCGAGCCCATTGTCAGTTACAGAATGTGACAAAACTGAACTTAATCGTTACAGTAATCGTTGGGTCTTGCTAACGTTCCATAGAACTGCTGTTGTCTGTTGAAGCTATACAGGGTGTCCCAAAAGTTACTCAAAATAGAGAAATAAGGGGTTCTTGAAGTCATTTGAAGTA
This sequence comes from Augochlorella aurata, assembly GCA_028455555.1. Classification (NCBI taxonomy): domain Eukaryota; kingdom Metazoa; phylum Arthropoda; class Insecta; order Hymenoptera; family Halictidae; genus Augochlorella; species Augochlorella aurata. The sequence continues at coordinate 766,340 of CM052154.1, forward strand.
ACTTTTTCCTTAATGCAAATGCAATCCGCAGCTTTGTTTACGAGTTATTAACTAAAAGCACTGACCAATGAGAGGCGACATCAGCTGGTGCGAGGCGGCCGAACCAATGAGAGGAAATAGGCTTCGTCCGTTTGTTGGCTCGGCTGCCTTGCGTCAACCGCAAGTGTAAACATACACCGCATGTCTCATGAAAATGGAGATGATGTTACCTTAAATAATCGATCGAATTTGGTTCGTTGCAATTGCAAGGCGAATGTAATTAACAATATGCTGCAGTTTATTTTTACTTATGCTTACGATATACGGAATATTTTTCAAAAATTGGAACATAACACAATGCTTACAGTTTATCCCTTTCTGTTGAAACTAATTGTTTAATTTTTTTATACAATCTACGTCACGAATGTATTTTCGTTTTGAAGTATTAGTTGTTAAGTTGGTATCTTCTTTATGAATTTATTACACGTTTGAACATTTATTTATCTATTTATTAGTTACTTTTTTACTTTCTTATTATGTTTTGTGTATCTATGCTTCACTTTGTTAGATATAAACTATTGATGTGCCCACATACAACAGCATTGACCAAATTAATAAAGTATGATTTTAATATAAAAAGTATGTTGAATAATACTGGTTAATACTTGATCATTACCGAAAATATAAATGAAAATAATGTACAGAGTGTGTGACTTATCTGGAAACGTGTAAATATTTCGAAATAAATAGATAATATAGAAATAGTTTTGAAACGAATAATACTTATTTAAACGTGATACTACAATATTATAATATTTGTTTGACTTTGCGATGACTTTGAAGAGATTTGCAATAATTGAATTCAAATTTTTAAATGTGAATTTTCTGTCACATAAGATTTACTTAGATTAATCAAAGTCAAGATGTAGATTTCTCTTTAAAAATTAAAATGTAATAATTGCAAATCTTTTTAACGTCTTTGCAAAGGCAGATAAATATGAGCCTCATGTTTTCCCCGCGTTTGCAAATAAATTGTGTACACTATACAATAACTAGATAAAGAACAAAAGCTGGTCTTTAGATCCCTCTTCCATCCGTATGCAATATGTATGCACCTAACCCTTTAAATCTACTTCACCGAAATGCCGACAACAATAACGATATTGTTGTGGGCTGCGATGCTTAGCATTTATTCAAGCATGTGAAGTCCAACAGGGTGACTGTTTATTACACTTTACCACATGTCCTTACTCCATATACATCGCTGGTTAATCTACACCCAAGTTGGACAACTTTGTGGGAACACGCGACAATTATAATAGCGAAAATTTCATAGGCAGAACAATGTACTTCGCGGGAAACAATTTTACGGAACATGGCTTATGTTAGCTAACGAATTCGTCTGCGTCGCACTCATGAGGATTTCATTTAAATAATGGAAATACGAGATACACTTTACACAAACTATGATGGTGTATTCCTGCTTTTTTATTAATCTTATGTTATACTTGGTTGAATTTGTATTCGAATGCTCCATCATTATTCTACTTTAAACTACTTTATTATCTGAAATACCTAAATTAATTAAGTTTCTTAATATCTAAAAAAAAAAACAAAGATATTCAAGTGCTAATCCTTGCTGGACCACCCTGTATACATGACACTGTTTTGTATACATTACATTAAATGGCTTAAAACAAGATGATTAATAGCGATCAACAAATTTTACACAATGTTCCTAATTAAGTAATAATTACAGGCGTCCAGTGTGGAAAATGCGTTATCGATCAGGCCATAATCAAGTTCAACTATGTCGTTTAATATTTTACCACCGTACTCTTAAATTACAGACCTCAAGGCAAACGATATTTAAAAATTTAACAAGAATAATGTAACAATTCGTTGATGTAGTTTTTCTTCCATCTAGAAAAATACGCGATTACGTACATTTTAGTATAGAAATAAGGGAAACAAATATCACGATTGACAGTGTCAGACTTGCTTCTGTAATTACATCAAAGCCTGTCCTCAATTCGCCGCCTTCAGAGTGCGAATATGCGGTGCAGAAGCGATGAACACGTTTTCGAGGATTAGAGGAAACCCGAAGTAATGGCATCACAAACTCTAAACTTGCCCTCTCTGAATTTTGTCCATTTATACTGCTGGCGAAATTTCACACCTTTTTACATTGGAGGTACAAAGTTCTCTGGTAATAAATTAACAAAATCAATGAAAAATTACGGCTCGTGTACTGAAGAATCTTATGCGCAAAACTAACACGCTTTGTATCGTAAATTCCGCCAATACTTGCGTATTTTTACCTCATTCCACGAGTCGAAAAACATTCTGCAGTCAAACCGTGGAAATCGTTGCAACGTCCACATTATTCTCAATCGTATATACTCGTATATACTCAATCGTATATATGTATATCATTTTGACGCACGCTTTCACATGATATACAAAAATACGTAGCATTCCACTAAAAAAATGGAAGGTCACCTTAATTTCTAATCAAATTAATACAGATGAAAAGAAATTACAGATATCATTACATCGGTTGTGAAAATCAGTATAACTTTTGCCTGTGTCATTTTTTATGTGTACTATTTGCAAGAAAAACAATGAATAAATTTATCGTGAAACACCTGTGTACTGTAAAATGTAGCTCTATATTTTGGATTGCGTGTTCTGTCGTTAATATGTAACTACAATTTTGTTGCAAATCAGTTGTTACACAATTTTTTAATACCTTATACATCAACCGTGTGAAAAAAGTCCCATTTTCCCATCAATGCATTCACATTCTTGTCGTTACTTATACCTAGTCGGAGGATCATTATGCAAAATAAAAGTTGTGTGCATCAATTTCAGGACGCAATAGCCAATTAGAAGTTTGTGTCTTCCTTTAACATCTTAATAAGTTGAGAACACTGCATTAACATTTTTAAATTCCTTTCATCTTTCTACCGTTCCATATTTCTTCTGCTCATTTTTATTATAAACGCATAAAGTTCCCAATCTACTTATACCAGTACTGAAATAAGTACAGGAAAAAGTTATGACTATTATTATAATTCACAATCTGAAGGTTTTTCCTTGTAAACGTCGTATATTGGAGTATTTGTCTTAAAAATGTGGCCAAAAGTCGATTTAGAAGATCTTGTGCGAAATATAAAATGTTTGCTTTCTCAGATAGATGAATACATATCTCAAAGTTGAATATATTCCAATACAATAATAATGAGTAGAACTTTTTCGATCGCAATAATTTCTTAGAAGAAAAGGAAACTTCATATTTATTGGAAATTTACATCTACTTTAATGTTTAAATATTGCTGACAAGAGAATAGAATTCGATTCTGATTTAAAGGAATGGAACAGCATTCATACCTAAGAGCTTATTATTAAAAGTCTATTTATTAGTTATTTTTTTACTTTCTTATTATGTTTTATGTATCTATGCTTCACTTTGTCAGATATGAACTGTTGATGTACTCCCGTACAACAGCATTGACCAAATTAATAAAGTATGATTTTAATATGAAAAGTATATTGAATAATGCAGATATACTGGTTAATACTTGCTCATTACCGAAAATATAAATGGAAAGAATGTACAGATTTATCGGAAACGTGTAAATATTTCGAAATAAATAGATAATATGGAAAAAGTTTTGAAACGAATAATACTTATTTAAACGTGATACTAATATTCGTTTGACTTTGCGATGACTTTGAAGAGATTTGCAATGATTAAATTCAAATTTTTATATGAGAATCCTCTGTCACATAATGTTGTAGCAGGTATTGATACGTTTTCAAAACTTTTGGGTTAAGGGGTTAATTCATGTAGCGTTATGCTTTATTCTAATAAAGCATGAAGAGTTTTTACCTTTCAAATAAATGCGTACCTTGAGTTCTGTTAAATATTATGTTCTACATTACCTGTATTTTTGAGATTTGTGTTAAAAAATTAGCAATAATTCAGCGAAATGTATTACATTTCAAACAATTCATGCAGCATTTATTATACTTCCAAGTAAGTACAAACGCTTGTTTCGATGACTCTAAGATTAATACAGTTACTCCCAAAAGTATTCGGACACTAGTATAACATTGACTTCTACGCCACATATTTAAATAAATATACGTTGAAAGAAAAAAATCCTTCACTGTACCTCTATTATTTAACAATATATTTCAAGACGTTTGAAATTTTTTAAATTACCATTTATTTATGATCGATGTCGCTTTATATCTCTATTTTACACGATTTTGGTAATAGATTTCGGTAATTTATAAGCATGCTTAAAGTTTCATCGAAGTCGGTTAACGCAAAGTCAAGCTACAATTGCTGAAAGATTTTAAAAACTGTAAATTTCTGACAGATATTGATCGAAAATGTAAGAAGTCGAGACAAAACTACGAATTTCGCGATCTATAATTGTTTTCAACTTATAACGTCAACCGATTTCAATGAAATTTTCAGCATGCATATATGTTATTTATAAAATGCAATTCTTAAATTTTCGTTTTAATTCCAAACAAAAAAGTTAAAAAACTAGATGATTTTATTTTTCTTGTTATTCCAAATAATAGCAAAATTCAAGAAGCCATTTTAGTCACTGCCTGCTAGACTAGTCTCTCTATCATCCAAAATATATTCAAATCATTCAGTCCATTTTTGAAAAAGTTATTGGATTTTAAGAGTCACGGAATCCTAACAACTCCCCGTCCATTATACAGAGTGTATAAAAATCATATGTCATTACCACATACGGTACTCATCGCAAGCAACAGAAGTCTGAAAGGAACCATGGATTTCAGGTCAACCCTTTACATAAAAAGCAATATTAAAAATGGCATAAAATGAAAAAATAGTATTATTGAATAGAAATCATGTGACATGTCTGACCATAACTTACCATAACGTCTCGTCATAGCACAAACTACATCAGCTTAATGCTTCTTCAAACTTATTTGCCTTGTAAAGAAGGTTTAAATGACAAAATATTACTTTTTTTATTACTTATTTTTGCATGTAGAATCACTAACCGGCCGATTGTACCACGATTTTTGGGTGTGGATGTCGTGACATAAAATTTTTATACGTCATTTCTAATATCAATTTTTTTACAGAGTTTACTTGAGACCCACGCTTCCTTTCAGACTTTTGTTGCTCTCGACGAGTATTGTAGGGTGCCGTGCGTAGCACCCTTGACAACAATACTTCGCGATATGAACTATCTCTCATGTTGTAAGACCGATTACGCTGAGCGACGGAATAGATTGGTATCGCCGTCCGTCTAATTAAAGATGAACAGCTGGTTTTGTGCAATAAAGAATATATTTACAGAATCGCTTTACTACAGTGATCACGACGTTGAACTGCAGGAATATTGTAATTGATTGATTAGTTACGAGTTGAAGACTTGACCTTGAAGACTGAACTTGAAGTGCTATGTAAAACATAGTCTAAATTCGACGGTCTAAGGTGGAAAGACTAAGTGGCTCTAGCATGACTTTGGTAGAATGAGAGACGATACTGATTTGAAGAGATCTACTGATCTACTGCTACTCTGATCTATACGATGATCTACTGGTATACTGATGTACTGATAGTACGTCTACGGATCTATTGATGTACTGAAGGTCTACTCCTACTGATCTATACGATGATCTACTGGTATACTGATGTACTGATGTACGTGTACGGATCTATTGATGTACTGAAGGTCTACCCCTACTGATCTTTACGATGATCTACTGGTATACTGATGTACGTCTTAACCTCGAAGACTGAACTGAAGTACTATGTAAAACATAGACTAAATTCGACAGTCTAAGGTGGAAAGACTAAGTGGCTCTATCACGACTCTGGCAGAATGAGAGACGATAGTGATGTAGTGGCACACACTGATACTCTACTGAACTGCTGTTATACTGTTACTGGTCTTAAAAAGGGAAATAAAAGGAATAAAGAAGCAAAAATTCCGTTGCAAGACAGAACAAGTATTATACGTTAAATAAAGAAATTTGACGCTTCGACCTTGATCTTCAAGGTCAAGGACAATCTTGCAGTCAATTTCTTATGACAGATCTCCATCAATCTACAAGTGTGACATCACGCTATGGTGGTCATGGCATATAATTTTTATACACTCTATATAATTTGTACAATGCCGTATACAGTCATTTACAAAACTATCCCATAGGTCTTTAAGGGAAGTCAAACCACGTTTCTTTCTACTATTTTTGTCGTCAAATCTTATATACGAACAGAAAAATCGGAATTTGTGTTCACTCATCACAGACTTGTGAAAATTGCAATTGAAACGACAACTCATCCATAGCTCTCCGATTCTAATCTTCTACGCCTCCAAGGTGCAACAATCTCGAAAAGGCTTTCAGCTCACATACACTCATACACGAAAGTATTCGAACGCTTACAATTCTAATATTCAACTAATGAAATATGTATGTTAAATTGAAGCATTTGATGTAATATGACACATATAGCAAGGGATGGGTCTTAAGACTACATAAGTAGGATTAGATAGTAATTCAACAATTTATACCGTTTTTACACTACATTTATTGTAAACACGCACCAGAAGCGGCTCACAAAAGTATTCGAACGGAACATTTAATAATTATTTAAATTGAATAATTTAAAGTTTTAATAGGAAGTTGGCCCACCTTTGGCTTTTATAACGGCCCTAAGTCGGTTTTCCATTGAGTGGACTAACTTAGAAGTAACATTTGAATCAATTGATTGCCATATTTCAGTAATATTTCGTTTTAACGCTTCTTTCGAAGTAATAACTGTATTTCTCAGTCTTCTTTCTACTTCATCCCATAAATGCTCAATGGGGTTTAAATCTGGACTTTGCGGTGGATGTGGTAAAACGTGTGGAACGTTATACAATATCCATTCTTTAACTATTTTGGTGATGTGCTTCGGATCATTGTCCGATTGAAACCAGTAATTACATGGTAAATTTAATTTTGATACACTATCTTTTAAATTTTCCTGCAAAATTTTTAAGTACTTCGTTTTGTCCATTATTCCATCGATAAACACAAGATTTCCCACTCCACTGCGTGCCATGCAGCCCCAAACTAAAACAGATCCACCGTTATGTTTAATAGTCGGCCGTAGATTTCGTGGTTCTAATTCTGTATTCTGTTTTCTCCAGACATTTTTACGTCCATCACTACCAAAAACGTTAAATTTACTCTCATCAGAGAATGACACAGTGTCCCAGAACGAATTATTTTTATAAATAAATTTTTCGCCGAATTGTAAACGTATAACTTTATTTTTCTTGCTAATAAATGGTTTTCTCCTTGGAACTCGTACATGTAAACCGTTATTTCTTAATAATCGGCGACACAATTCTGGATGCACTTCTTTCTGAAACTGCGTAGCCACCACTGATGCCAATTGTGATCCAGAAGTGAAAGGATCTTGTTTGATTTTTCGAATAATTGTCCTTTCTTCTTTTTCAGTTAACTTTTTTTAACTTGCTTCTGTTCACAAGTTGTGCAATTTCACCATATGATTTGCCTTCCTTATGACAATTTACTATTAATTCTCTGACAGACTTGCTTGTTTCCGATTTCTTGCGATTCATTTTGTTATATTATTAGTAATGAAGACTGTGGCAAAAATTTTGAATACTGTTTCGCTGGGACCCTCTGCTAGTGAACTGAGAAATATTTGTTTACATTCAATTATCGTTGGAAATGCTTAGTTGTTCAAAGTTCGAATACTTTTGTGAGCCGCTTCTGGTACGTGTTTACAATAAATGTAGTGTAAAAACGGTACAAATCGTTGAATTATTGTCTAATCTTACTTATGTAGTGTTAAGACCAATCCCTTGCTATATGTGTCATATTACATCAAATGCTTCAATTTAACATACATATTTCATTAGTTGAATATTAGAATTCTAAGCGTTCGAATACTTTCGTGTATGAGTGTAGATCAATAACACGATAGTATAATTGCTCTGAGCATTGTTCATGTTTCGTGTTTTATTTCTTTCTCAGTGCAACGGTTTCAAGCATTTCAACCGTAAATAACAACAATCACGATTTCAAATGTGTTCGCACATTTCTCGCCTCTTTTTTTGCTGAATGTATACATACCAGCATTGAATGCTGTTCTCGGATTTCCCCAACAACTGTAGGCCATTTGAAATTGTTTCGTTCCCACGATGTAGTTGAAAAGCGGCAATACATTCTTCGTCGCATTCTCTTCTGTTCGTAACATCAAATTCGGAGACCTCATCGGCATCTTTCGCCTTTTCAACCTCTTCTTTTGCCTTGAATAAGTCAATCTCGTCCTCCGATTCTTTATCGTAGCACTGTGGTCTACGGTCGCGTAAAAGTTCCCTACACTTCTTTCGTTCACATTTGGCACTAAGACTGTTTTCTTGCTATTAGAGAAATTATTTCATTAACAAATATCTAAAAATAATGCCGGTGACCTAGGTCTTTTATGGTACGCAGCTCATACACTTCGGGACAAAAAGATAGCACACCTTATATTTTCCCATATTTTATGTTAAAAGCTGATTAAGATACATATTTTCTTTTACTGATAACTCAGAGCATGTCTGTGTATACAATTTACGAAATATCATCCACAACATATACTTCGACAGGATTCTAACACAAAAATGTAAATATTATTGTTCGCAAGCGGGATAAAATGATAGCACATGTAGTAAATCTACGCTTTCCAGTTACACTGAAGTTCGCAAATTGCGAACATCAACCTCGGAACATAGTTAATAAAGTCCGTGATATTATTTCGTGTTGTATATTTGTTCAAAAAAGGCGAAATATTATGCAAAAATGGGCTGCGGAAAGAGATTGAACACGTGTGAAATTGACACTATAATAAAATTGAAAGAAGAACAATATTCAGTGACAAAAGTAGCAAAAATTATGAATAAAAGTCGAAAAGTAATAATGAACTTCTTGAAAAATCCGGAAAATTATGGTAAAAACAAGAGTTCTGGACGTCCGCAAAGTCTAAATGCCCGTCCGCAAAGCCCGGGAACGACGTGCGATACTAAGAGCAGCATCAAATTCTAAGATGACTGCAAGGCAAATAGCTCAAAGTGTTGGTGTAGACACTAATATAAAGAATATGAGACGTGTTTTACAAAACTGCAAATACATAACACGAAGAAAATTGAAGAAAAAGCCTTGGTGAACAGTGCAACATAAGATGAATCGATTACACTTTGCGGAAAAGAATATTCATATGCGGAAGAAATGGCGAAGAATAATATTTACGGATGAAAAGAGGTTTAACTTAGATGGACCTGATAGTCTGAGTTACTATTTTCACGATATGCGAAAAGAGGAACAGTTTTTGAGTCGTCGGCAAATGGGAGGTGGTGGTGCGATAATTTGGTGCGGTATCAGGTACTATGGTAAAATGAAAATCAAATTTATAACAGGAAAAATGAATAGCAATATGTACTTGGAAATGATTAACGAACAAATAAACACGTACGCCACTAGAATTACTGTAGAGAAGTTTACTTTTCAGCAGGATAATGCCGTAGTACACACTGCAAAAGTATAATAGTAAAAGAATACTTTTCTCGAGAAAAAATTCGCGTTTTGGATTGACCAGCAAGGTCACCCGACCTTAACATTATTGAAAATTGATGAGGAAATCTTGCCCGAGCTGTATATGGAAATGGCAGACATTTTGGAAATATTGCCGAATTAAAAAAATGTATTCAAGATGAGTGGGAGCAATTAAAGCAAAAAAAACTATTAAGAAACTCTATAAATCTTTGCCAAAGAGAATGATGGCTGTTATTAAATGTAAAGGAGGAGCCATAAGATATTAAGCATTGAATATCATTCGTTGATTTATTGTTATACACAATTTTATGTTAAATGTGCTATCATTTTGTCCCACTATATTTCCTTAAAAGTTCTTTTTTTTTAATAAAATTATATAGACTGGCGAAATTCAATCCAATTTTATTTGTGTATGTTTATAGAGGTATTTTGCAAGAATGTATAAAAACGAAACTTTGGTTGTAATGTAAAATAAATAAAAATTATGTTAATTTTAAAGTGTGCTATCTTTTTGTCCCGGAGTGTATTACTCTCGCACTGTTCAGGACTGACCTAAGTAAATGTCGCTTGTGCAAATAGACCATTGTAATCGCAAGTTTTTCTAGGTGGAGAAACTAGGTAGCTCGGTCTCTGCGTCTTAAATATGTATATTCTTTTTTTCTTTTATCTTTTTACTTTTTATTTTGAATTGGCCATCAGAATATCTTCATTTTATAAACTAATGTGTTCGAATGAGCCTATATCATGGATTATTTCAGTGTGATGGTGAGGAGTTTTCTACTGAAGAGTCTCCCGAGGCCTCATTGAGGTCCGATTTCAGTCTTCTTTTAACGCGTTGATGAAGTTAGGATGAGAGTCGAGTCTGGCACGATGGTTGACGGTCCTACTATGTATTATTTTCTTTGTAGAGAGAGAGACGACGTTGCGCGATGATTGCGTCTCACGGTCGCGTAGTTTCCGCACGATCTTTGTTTCGTCTTCGCGGTTGTAAGGCGCGAAGCTATCCCGATGTGGATGGACGGCACTACGCGACACGGTATTCCGACAAACTAATGAGGGATATACTTTAATCGTCACGATGTTGATACAGAAGTATCGGCTGTTGTGTTTAGAACCGTTCGCGGCGAGGTTCGATATAAAAGTGCTGTAAGACCTTTCGCGTCGAGGTCTGATGAAGAAGTGTGCAACCTTTCGCGTCGAGGTTTGCAGATGAAGCGTCGAAGTGTAGGACCGTTCGCGTCGAGGTCTCAATGAGAAGTGTCTAGGACCTTTCGCGTCGAGGTCTGAATAAGAAGAAGTGTCGTTCGACCGTGATCGTTTGTCGAACTCCAAAATTCGTCTGGGGATGTGGGCGTTTCTGCCTTTCAGGGTTTCTTCGAGAACTTCTATTTCAGTATAAGAGAAGGACACTGATTGGGTTTTGCCGAATGCTGCATAGTACCAATCAGGGCCTTCTTCGATTGTCGACACCCTCTTGTCGCGTCGTGAGGGAATCTTAGCTGTGTTCGTCCGTGTGCAAAATTTATGGTGTTTTAAAAAGTCTACGGGAAATCTTCCAGGTCAACCTCCTACGGTTTCGGTACCGTCGCGTACTTGACTCGGGTGACCCTTCAGATTACCCGGTTTACAGACATGGCCCAGGAGTAGGCTTTTTCTGAACGCTATTAAGAAGTTCTCTTAGAAATCTTACTTTACGACACGTCACGGTTATTGAGGCAGATGGGACTGAAATTCGAACGCTAATTGCTTTCTAAATAAACGAAAAGATCTTTCCTCAAAAATAACCTTCGTTGCGTCCGTGTCATAAATCCCATCGGCAGAAACTCCACGTGTTTACGTCTTCGGGACGAAACATTCTTTATATAGGGAATACTCGAGTCTTCGTGAATAGTATCGTGAGAGACGTATCACAGGGCATTAGTTAAGGGACGAAAATTTTTTGACTGAGTTCTTTGCATGATATTTAGGTTAAATTTGAAGATACATCCCCACAGCTCTATTACTTATGTCCATATGGATCTTATTGTTGTTTTGTACAAAAGAATTTTATCTTCCATTGTATTCTGCGACTTTCCCCCCATTAGCCAGTCTTACGCTCGTGATTCCACTGCTTTCTAGATTAGTTTGCTCTCAAGTTGGAGACCCAAGTAACACATTGTAGAAGCTGTTGGAATTTGGATGTCATTTATGTAGATTGGAGGACATTTCCCTTTCTTGTAGTAAATCGATGCCGATTTGGGCTCATTGACTTTAATTTTCCACTTGACTAACCATGATTGGAGTCGGTAGATTTATATGCATGCATTTGTAATTTATAGGATGTAATTTCTGGATCTTCATCGGCGAATGTTCCGTTATTGAGTCTGTAGACGTAGGCAGTTTGGGTGTACAGGGTGTAAGAAAAGGTTACGTCATGGTTACCATAGGCGTATACTACACCTTTAGATCGATGGAGATCTGTTAATAAAACTTTCCGCAAAAGTGATCTCGACCATTTTTTCAAGGTTAAACTTTTATCGCATCCTATTCTACTCATCGAGAGGAGCAGAGTAGCTAAAGGAATCATATGTCCCGAAGCAATCGTTTTCTCAAAAGGGAAGAAAAATCTTATTTCTTAAACCATTTATTTTTTTATAACATAAAAAAACAATTGAAAAAACAAGAAGTTACCTTCATCACCCAGGGAACACGTTAATATGAACAGCGATATAACCTTGCCTATGCTTCCTCAAGCATTTGTCTGTTATATCGCCGTGTTTTTAACATCGATTTATTCAAAGTGTTACGTCGCGAATTGTACCTGCATTTTATATTTATAAAGGGCCTTAAGTATATCTCGCCAGAAACCATCGGTCCTTCAGCAATCGTCGCTCGATGTGGCCATGCATTTCAAGTTCGTGCCCCAATACTGGCCCTTTACGAACAATAGACCAGGAATTCCCAAATTTTCCACTTTCTCGCCAACTCAACCGATTAACCTTATTATTAACCTTAATTTATTTTATCTTCCACCTAAATAACCAATAGGAAAGCGGCTGTACCCACCACTTCGACCTAGAAAGGCGCCCTCAAGAAATGGGAGGTTACTTAGTTTTTCTGACTTTTCAGACACTCTTGTCTCGTCCGTCAACCAGTCGTCTTGTAACACGCACTCTTGTCCCCTCCGTCCCCCAGTCTCTTGTAACAAAAATTTTGTTAAACACAGTATAATTGTTCACGACCCATTTCACCCTTAACTACATCCTCAACGTGTTAATTTATCGCGAGGGCAGCATTATTCATTCGTCGCACATAGTCGACGCGGTAACGCACCGTAACACAAAGTTCACGACAATAAATATAAATATGAATGGATTATTTAATTGAAGGCATGAAACACTTGTTATTTTGATTGTTAAATTATTTAATGATTTATCGAATACTTAGTCTTATTGTCTGCAAGTTACACATCTATTGAAGACCTAATGTATACGTTCGATTATCTATTATTCCTTGAACTTTCCTCTACATTACTATACCAAGTTTTCTTGCCATAGCTTGCCAATTTAATTGTAATCATATTTTTTAGAAGCGCGCCCGACAAATCGAGATATTCTTGAAAAACGGGTTTGTGCTCCTTCCAATCACAAAAAACGGATGCGTTTCTTTTTTACGAAACACATTCCATTTAAACGATTGCATAGAAGAAGTATGCAAGGATTTAGATAAATTTTGCAACCTTCTATTGATGTCTCATTTTTGCAAATATTTTCGTACATAATTTCTTATTTTTTATTAACCTGTTACATTCAAATACTTCTTACTTATTTATGTGTTATGTTAAAATATTGTGCAACAGATTTTTATACGTAATGTCTACGTATATATTTAACGTAATAAAAATTGGTCAGTACACAGTTTCTAATAAATTACAACACTAAATATTGATAAAAGATCCCTTTTCAACAAAAAACAAAACCTCTGCAATTTTTTAACTTAACTATATATTACTTGTGTACAAATGGATTCATCTTTGCATTCTCCTTAAAAAATGATTAAGACACTTAAATCGAAAATTAGTTAGTTTAGAAGATATGATTTTCGTTCCGAGCGCCCATAAGATCGAATCACAGTGTAGCACTACAAAGATGGTCAATTGTAGCAATATTAAGAGACATTATTGTTAATAGAAAAATGTTGCTGAACTGCCTAAACGTTCAATAAAATCCCCCTGCAGTGTTGAAAAAGTACAACTTATAGCTAATGAGAAAAAATTTTTCAAAGCTAACTGATATTTCAGCGTGCTAAATGAGGTTCCCCCTTTAAAGACTTGGGTTGCCAGTGAAGGATTAATGCCAAATACTTCAGTGAGCATCGTATGCATGAGAAAATCAAAAATAATGTCCACTTCAGTTCGCAATTAGACCAAACTAATCTAACCGTAACAGTATTACTGGATGCGTCGCTAATCCTTTATGCAGAGAATGCAGAAAGTATAAATATCTGTAATGTTGCATTCCATGACTGCAACCGCCGATACTTAAACGCAAGCGATGTTTGCATTTGTTCGTGTTAAGCCATGTTAGGCATACGTAATATAAACGAAGTAGATGCTTATGGTTGATCGTTAACGTTAGGTATAGTAACGGGGCTCAGGTGGCCGATGAGCCTAGAATAGAAGAGAGTATTGGATTTTAGGTCTATTCTGTACCTCATCTATGATAGTGCTCAGATCAATGTACAGTATATCGATTTTATGACGACGTGCATGGCTCACAAGTATAGTAATTCTTTTTCACAAAATTACTATTTAAAATCTGTGTACAACTTACTGAATACAATTTCACATAGTATACTGATCAAAAGTTCGGAGCTATATACCAATGTCCAGCAAGGTTATACCACCTAGCGATCATTGTTATAATTGTAACTTTTGAGTTTTATAGTTTGTAATTTGATGCAATTATTTGTAGTTTTACCAACTTATAGTGTGATTCTATAATTTTGGTTGGTAGTGTATTTCAAATATATATTTAATAATAAGTTTTTAAAAATGATATTACGTTTTGACTCGTTTAAATTAAAGTTTTTAGCAGTTCTTAAACACGCACACGTGAAAACTACTTGCCTTAACGAATGGTTTTAACGTAATTTGTTTTAACGTTGTGAGCTGCAACTGTTCATTATACTTTACTCATTTCTTTATAATATTGAATTAAACAGGCTGTGATAAAGTATTAACTTCCTTGTAAACTTATTTACCTTTTTGAAGTCATAATGAAACAAATACAAAACAATCATAGAATCTAGTTTTCAGCAACTGCAACCATTATGGTGACTTCAGCAAGCGTTATCACGAAAAGCACACGTAAGACGAACGGTTAATGTTACGGAGAATACAGCAGCAAATGGGTGAACACAATGATTGTTGCATACCATGTGGAAAGAAATTACTAGTAGAGTACTTAGAATGCTAGTATTCTTGGCAATAGAGGCTGAATATGGTAGACAACTATTTTATTCAACGATGTATATATATAGATAATGGCGGCGCAATATCCGTAAAGGCGTAATATTAAGGTAGTTAAAAGTAGGAAAGGTAGGCAGAAGAGAAAGAAAAGTATAGGATCGTTTCGTCTTGGACCGCCTAATTAGACTGGTTATTACAGCTACTTATCAGCCCCTGTCTCAAGCAGAGCGGTGTTTAAAGGTCAATTGGAAGAGCCATAAACGTACAGAGTTGGTGAACGGTTTTCGAATCGGATAGCATAACTTATTTAATTTATAAAATTGTTTGATTACACGATTATCCAAATATAAGTCTATTTATCCGTATGTGTTGTAATCCTATCATCAGAAGACACCTAGACGGTTCCCACTTCGTAGCCAGTTGCTTCAGGAACTGTTAGAGAGACAAGATCAAATTCAGAACCACACCCTTAAAACAAATTTTTCGCATAATCTGCGGTTCGTCAAACAGAGTAGAACGGTCTGTAACCACACGATGCGGTGACGCGACTTGTCACGAATCATGCAAATTACTTGGTTGAACGTGAAGCACCTAACAATCCAGACGGTGCGGTTGTCGTAGCGCCAGTACGGCAGAAGCGGGATCGATTTACGCTCGTTACACCGAAGTTATAATCCAATGTCAACAATTCGGGTTGCCTTTCAGCAGAGTCGCCGGGCACGTTGATCTGCGGCGTGTAAACTTTGACAGTCTCGAAGATGCGTGCCAGTTCAAGGAACGCACACAGAGAAGCCGGCGGAGTCCGATCGAACGAGGTGAACGACGGAGACATCGTGAAAGTGAAACACGGGCAACGGAACGCAAGCACGAAAAGGAGGATCGGATCGTGAAAACGTTGTCGGTCGGCTCAGTTGCTCGGCAAGAGTAAAGTTAGGCGGCGGTAAATGGAATTAGTTTGCCCTCTGCACGCCGTATATACTAGCGTTTGTACATAGAAGCTTGGCCTCTCGTTTCCGGAGCATCCTCGCCCTACGACCACTTCACCCTACCGACAACCACGTGGCCCGTGGAAACCGCAGACCGTAAACACGTCGCCACAGGAAGCACCGTTTTGCCGCTCGTTATTTTTCTCAGCGATATAACCGTCTGCCGGGACTGCGTCGCGCCGCGACGCTAAAATGTACAGCGGCATAGTATTGTCGGTACGTTCACTGGAAGATGACTTTTAATTAATTCTACCGGGTGTCTGACAATCCAAATGCATATTAAAATTCCACGGAGTAAAAGGAGTAAAGGGCTAACTTCTTTGTACGGTTAATACACCGACATGCGTTACATTTCTTGACTTCTCCCACGAACCCAAGTAAAGGGGGTCCCAAGATTCATGCAAGATTTGAATTTTGCGCCATTTGTACGGTGAAATGTTGCCAAGGAAAACAAAATACAGCGTAATTGTTGACAGTTCAGGATTGTTGAAAATGGAAAGCTACACGAAAGAACAACTCGTTTTCATTGTTGAACAATATTTTTAAAATAATGAAGGTTTGGCAGCCATAGTTGGCAATTTTCGTACAAAGTATGGTAAGAATAGCATTTTAACGTCATTAATTGTGAAGAGATTAATTAAAAATTTTAGGGAGTCTGGATCAATTATCTAGTCGTTCTTCAACGCAAAACATCGAAGCAGTTTATAAGTGCATTGCTGAGAATTCAGGAACATTAATTCGGCACCATGGTCATGAATTGGACATTTCAAGAAGCTTATTCTGCCGAAAATTTTGCATCTTCATGTTTACAAAGCTCAATTGACTCAAGGATTGAAGCCTACTGAATACGCACACCGAATACAGTTCGTTGAATGGATTATAGAACAGCAACAAATGGATGCTGATTTTTCGAACAAAATCATCTTCAGCGATGAGGCTCGTTTTCAACTTGATGGCTTGGTTAATTATACCCTAACATTATATATAACGTATCACTGATTGGTGGAGGATTTTGAGCTGGAGGTGTCATCGAGCCATTCTTCTTCGAAAATGCGGCTGGTCAGGTAATAACAGTTACTGGTGCCCGCTATCGCGACATGATAACCCAATTTCTTGTGCCTAAATTGCAAGATATGGCTGTGAACAACATATGGGTTCAACAAGGCAGTGCCACATATAGTACAGTCCGAGAAAAAATTCAATTACTACACGAGTCATTTCCTGGTCGTATAATTTCTCGTTTTGACGATCAGAATTGGCCGCCTAGATCATGCAATTTAACGCCGTTGGACTCTTTTCTTTGGGGATTTTTGAAATCTAAGGTTCATGCCAACAAGCCTATGAGCATCCACGTATTAAAGGAGGAAATTGAGCGCTGTATCAACCAAAAAGAGCCACATTTATGCAAAACGGTCATAGAAAATTTCAACAAAAGAGTGCACATGTGCCATCAAAGCCTTCGAGGCTATTTACCCGATATGATATTTCTTACATAACCCTATACTGTACACTTCATGAATCAATACAAAATTTACAATTTTTAATTATAAACGTATGTTTTCTATCAAAATCACTTTTTGCGTGAATTTTGGGACACCCTTTATCTTACGGGCTTGAACGTTCACGTCAACCATGAGTGAATTTATTTAACCCTGCTAATAATCACTATACAACTCAGATTTTTCAAATTTCTGATTGCCTTCTCTTATTTTTTACAGCTACTACTAATGTACTGCCCGGTCATTATGACCCGAGATACTGGTATTAACTAGTACGTATGTTTAATGTTCTTTCGGACCCAGAGCTCGAGACCTGACTTGACCTTTACCATTTGTTTAATTAATTAGTAATGATAATGATGATAAGAGCAACAAAATTTTAGTTTCAAATGTTTGCATACATAAAGACCCAATCAAGGCGCTTCGCGTGACCGCCCAATCGCCGGTACTGTGAGGGTAAGATAATAAAAATACTTTCAAAAGTACATAAGGTAATACAAAATTACTGATAACAATTTTTTGGTTTCTTACCGCTCTTCTTTGTCTTTATGTGTGCGATCTGTGCTCGTGCACAAATGATTTTGTCGCTACACAAGTTCAATCTCTATGTACATGTTACAGCTTTTTGTCATTTGTCAAACACTATCGAGAAGTTGCGCTTTAGACTGCGAAGTGTGGGCACACGAGTGCGTATACAATGAGCGACTATACTTGCCTAAGCGAATTTGCTTATTCTCATTTCACTGAATATCCTACAGAGAAGGCGAAGAGATAATTAACACGTACTCCATTATGCCCGCACTCGGCTCCCCGGTGCGTCACGTGACCTACCCCCACTCGTTCGATTTGAAATCTAATCTCCTGGCTACCATGACAGTGACCATCGGTGATTTACCGGTCGGACCTTGCCACTCACTTTTTGATGAGAGTTTGCACAGTGGTAGAGCTCGTAAAATTTAATACAATGATACCCGATTTTATGTTGGTAACAAAATGAGGAAGATTAGCGGCTGATCTTTATTTTAAGGGTTAGCTTGCGTCAACTTTGCACGCGTATAGCTTTTGAACCAATGGTTTGCGCACATTGGAACTTGAGCAGTTGGAGTTTTTTGCAACAAAATCTACGGGAATATATATACAAGAGTCAAAAATCTCCGGTAATGTTTAACCAGATAAGCCGTTGCATCGCGTCGCGTTTAGGCGTGTCAGATTAGTGTTCACAAATAATGAGGGAATAGTAGAGAGGGAATTTTAGGCACAAGAGTGAGTGAACGAGTCTTCCATCTATCAGTAGGTTCTTCTCCCTCACTTCATCCCTTGTGAGCACTTCCCTGACATCCCCGCCACTCATAGGCCGCAGGTTGCAGCTTCCCGAAATCCGCCTGATCTTTCTGGCTTTGTTACTAACAATTTCAATATTAAATATTTCAAAACCTGTAAGCCATCTGCACCCAAGACCGGATAGTATCAGATTAAATTTTACCAGCTTGACCACTGTGCAAAATCTCATAAAAAAATGAGTGTATATGTTCACCGACAGAGATACAGTAGTACACGATCTGTATAAAATTACGACAGGCTACTTCTTTTCAATACATGGAAATCTAAGTAAACCGTGTCGTGAGATGCGTTCTAACAAGAAGGGTCACGTACAATATTATCTGCAGTAGTAATAGTAGTAGTAGTAGTAGTAGTACCAGTAGTAGTAGTAGTAGTAGTAGTAGTAGTAGTAGTAGGTAGTACAGCAAGAAATTATTTGACCCACTGTATATGCTTCGTAAAAGTGGCCGTCACAGGCTGTGAAACAGTTTTAAATGTTTCGGACGTGACAACAACACGAATTCTAATTATGCGAATCACCTTGTTTCCCAGGATGGTAGGTTACCGTCGGTAAACATTGCGCCTCGTTTCTCTTACATATTCTCTCAAATCTCATGTTTACTTTCCTGGGAGAACGAATACCAAGACTTAACGCGTAAAACATGCGATATAAGCTGTGTCTTCTATATTTAAATACCAAATTTATGCAAAATTTGTTATCATTCCGTATCCGTAAAGTGTCACTACCTTCCCAAAGTGTTTAGAGATAATTAAATTCGTAGCATTTAAAAAGAAAACGTATCTTGAACTATCCATCAACTGTGCCATGGAAAAACACGTTACAAGAATAGAAATTATAACGGTTGAAATATCAGGGATTTTTCGAAAGTAAGAAACGATTAAATACTTTCACGAGCGACTGTACACTCTACACTGTGCAACTGCGCACGTATGCATTCATCTAACATATTAATACGGTCGCCACCAGCGTCACAAATGTGTGGCGACCGCGATTTTATATTTCACGTAGAGAACATCAAATTAACTTTCTGAATATAATTACATAAAATTCTAACACATAGCATGATATTTAGACAATTAATAGCTTATTTTCGACGACATTTTTATTATATTTTATAAGAGGACGCGATGTATACATCGATATCTAAGATAAATACAATAAATTAACTATCTATGCTAGTGATGCAGGTAGCAAACGTGTCAGAAGTGCACATCCCTTTCCAATGCTTGTATAGAGATTTTTAATGATAGTTTACAGATGCCATGAAATATACAGATTATCCTAAATCTGGAGTTACCAACCTTCTATTAATATCGACTGGGTACAAATTTTAACGTACAAGACAATAATATATGTCCATAGACCTTCGTTTTTCATACACTCTTCAATTATGAACATGCATTTACTAAATCGTTCTGCTAATAAAGGTATAGCCTAACTTATATCATAATAAGCTTCCTGGTAAATGCATAAATACGTTAATTATTAATAGTAATCAACAGCACTTATTATCCCTTATCGGTCGTCAGATATTCAGGCCTAATGTATAAAGTCTTGTCAGAGGTAACTTACGACCATTAAGGATTAATTTCTACTTTAATCAACATAATTTCTGATTATGTCATTTGAAGTATATGAACAAGTTCCGTTTCATTTTATTTAAATGATTCAATTATCAAAGTTTTCCATTAAGGTAATTTCTCATGTTGCATGTTTAAAAACTAGCTTCTAAAAGATTTTAATCCCGGCATAGAGTTTTTTTGCTTTCGCGTTTATTAAATCATAATTATGATAATAAGTCAATTGAATTGCATTCTAAATTACGGTCATATGAGATTTATTAATGTATTAATCAAAATTGCGAAATTTGTGTGCATAATTATACATGCGCACATTGTAAGAGTTGAATAATAATACCGAAGTAGCGATTAAATAATTTTTACATTAATAACTAATATGCTTGATACAAAAACGTTATTATGACGCAATAAAAATGCTAATAATTTAAGAAATGTATGTATCGCTTCTCTAAAAATTAAAAGTGACAATATGATACTAATCTTAATAGGTACTATTACATCAATCAAGTTTGCAAAAAGAATATTTTGAAAATTAATATTATCGATTTTACTGAAGTCGGATCACTCATCGTAACATCGCACACTACTCCTACGGAGAAAGGCCTTAGTCAATCACTTTCTTTGTAGCCGTATCACGTTTAATATAGATGTATTATAAATAAACTGTTCACTACATACGGTTCCATCAGTAGCTGACTTTAATAGAATCTCTCTTATTTTATTTTTAAAAATGTGCTATCACGTCGGGGAGAAGATGTTCGATCACCATGTTTAAGTAATTACGTTCACTCGTCTACAATAATTAAGAAATGATTTCATAATTTCTGTTTAAATTATATTAGCTTGATATGAAAATAAGTTTGTGAACTAAGTTCACCTCTAAAATTACTTATACTATAACGTACAATTCTGTTATAATAATCTATAATGTTCTATGAATATGTTGAAAAGTCGTACGAAATACATTCGGTTCATTTGCTGTAGGTTTTTATTTGATCATAAAACTAAAATTTTATTGGAATCGATTGACGTCGATACGAGTTATAAATAATTCAAGATTTCAAAAATTGCATTTTTCATCATTTGCAACAGATTTTTTGTGTTTTCTTTTGTATTTTAGATATTGACAAAATTTTCAACTTACAATACGTATTCTTTCTATTTTCGTTTGAGGTTCAGATGAAACAATCGAAAAACATTATCTTCTCATTTGTCTTTTGTCATCCCAACCAATTGCGTTTTGATACTGTCCAGGAAAATCCAAGTCATTTAGTCTAAATTTTAAAAAGTTTCTCCGCTATTCTTCTCCGTTGAAAAGGAACAGACACGACGGTGTTCTCCTGAGTTTGCAGTAACAAGAAGCTTATCATCTTCCGCTAAATAAAACCGCTGACAGTGAAGTCTGCTAATCGCTTTAAAACGTTCGGAAAATTGCGGATTGAAGGAATGACAGGCTCGATTGAATCATTCGTATGCTGGAACGCGTTAATTTAGCAGGCTAGCGATTCAATCCCGTGTATTAAACACTCTAGACCAGTTTTCTTGGTATTGAAATTACAGAAACTGCGTCATGATTAAATTTACGATCTCTTGAAATATTAATTCCATTACCATGGTATACGGCCTGCAGAGAACATTCGAACGAAGGCAAATAGTAGCGGGCGAAGAAAAGTACCGTTAGCGGTTCATTAACGCTATAGCGAAAGAAACCAGAAGGAGATCGAGCTTTCTTAACGCCGTAGATCAACGTGAAATCATCCTCCAGCTTCGACCGGGTGAAGATAACGAACGGACAAATTACATCCGTGGAAACTTTTTCAATTAACGGTTATTTCCTCTTTGCCTTGCTTTGCCCGATATAGGGGTTGATACGAGGGCTAATATATCGACCACCCAGAAAATAATTTGGTACATTCGTAGGTGTGATATTACTTTGAATCATCGTGTAACGGATATTTATTTGACACCTCGGAGAATTTTCTCCGATCACCTACCAGCAACTCGGACGCATTCATTCGGGAAGTAGCATGTGTCAAATCAAATTAAATATGAAAGGATATAACGTTGGAAATGATTGCTCTATTTAATTCATTGCGCTCTATAGTAACGTATCAGGCTCGTGATGAAGTTTTCACGTCTACAGTAAGACTCCGTTTACAGTTACTCCTAAAAGTATTCGGATATTAGTATAACTTTGACTTCTACGCCATATATTTAAATAAATATACATTGCAAGGAAAATTCCTTTACGGTATATTAAAGTAGAGTATATAAATGTCAAAATGCAATAAGTTTTCGATTTAATATACAACATTACCCATATAATTGAAAAAATATAAAAAAGTATCGTATTTTCATACCACATAAGTATACGGACAATTTATAAAGTTAAAAAGTTATAAAAATAAATTTTTTTCTTTCAAATTTTTGTTACTAGTTTGATACATCTATTGTTTACCAATACAATTTTATAAATTGTTTGTAGTGTGTATTTCTTTGGTTGCAACTTGTAATGACCGAATTCACTTTATGGGGATGAACAGTCATGTATAAGGCACTTGTAAGTGTAATTTGTTATTTTAATTTGTTAATGCATCAGAAGAAATTTGTAATATTAGAATATATTTTTAGCCCATTTACACGCTAATATTGATATAATATGAGAAAAATCAACCAAAAATGCAATCCAATTTTATAAATTCCTTCTGATGCATTTAAAAATTAATAAATATATGGCATAGAAGTCAAAGTTATACTAGTATCCGACTACTTTTGGGAGGCACTGTATGTGAACTGGGTGGGAGACAATCAGTTCATATAACCGAATTAATTGGTATAACAGATATCCACTGATTGGTAATTTTTCGTTCAATTAAACAGTGCCAGAAAACGTGTCGCGTTTACATTTGTTTACGTTCGTAATATCTAGGTGTTCATATAATTGAACTGATGCTCGGCAGTAGATCAGATAAAAGATATTCCCCAGAAGTACACCAAATCGAACATTACCCAAAATTTCGTTCCAATAAATAGAGTTCAAATAGGTGGATTTCCACTGTAATCTACTTGTTAGCGTCAATATTTGTTTGACAATATTCGAAAGCTTCCCTCTATCTTACTTTTAATAGATATATGATAGGGTCTGGGGATGCGTGAACAATGTATTCAGAAAAAATCGCTATGCAAGGGTGGCGACGCATAAACTAGAAGTCCTGCACAGCGGTGTGGCGCGTTTACCGGGTGAACATTATAATTATGAAGTACGATGGCGATCCAACGTAAGACCTCTATCTGATCGTAGTTGAGAATTATAACGTTCACGCGGTAGTGACTTTTCCTAAACACGCTGTGTTGAGTGATTAAACGGATCTGGTCACAGGCGACGGTAAGCGACCACGTCGGGTCTTCCGGCTACCGGGTTTCGGTTTTTGATTGAAAGTTAGTATGTTGGAGAAAGCAAGCGACCGACATAGCACTACTAATTAATTGGGACTTTGTTACCGAAGGATCTAACAATGCCTTTTCGTAACAGGACTGCGATCAACCCCGCGACACCTATCCCATAACCTCGGAAAAAAACATATTCTTAGTTTGCCGGTGTAAAAAATTAAAAGAGTAAAAAAGTCAAATAAAAAAATTGAAATTTGATGCTTTCTTTATCAAAATCTGGAAATCAATAACACTAGGTTTACGGAATACTAAAAACTGCTGTTTTATGTTATTTCATAAAAATAACAAGCACTTTGTACAGGCTTCTAACGATATTTATTGTATTATAATATATGTCCAATGGAACAAATTTATTTTATAAATTACTGATAAATGTAACTTAAAGAATGTTAAGGTTAAGGACGAAAAAGTGATTATGATCGATGTAGCTATAAAAGAAATCGTAGTGAAAAGGATTAAAACAGAATTTGGTATAAACATGTATCCATACAAATCTTGCGAAATAAAAATTGGTTATCTCGAGTAGAATAATTAGCATCCATGTTATGTGAAAAGTATTAAATAGAATACAATGTGTTCGGACAGGTGTATTCTTTGGATGGAGATAAAAAGTGATTCTTCAATACGACCGAATTATGGATTATCATGCCAAACTCATAAGAGCCTGTGTAAACAATGTTACACGGAAATTGATGATTCATACCCCACAATAGATAAACGGCCGCGGAAGCATTACGACCCTTCTATGGTCATCCTGTTATAGATGACGAACCATCGAAACAAGCAGTATAATCTCCGGATGATTTATCATTTTCATAGTATTGTACAATGTGCCTTAAATGTATCAAACAAAAGACGTGTGAGAACATTATTTATCACTTTGATTTTATTACTTTAAAGTTAAATTTTTTAAAAACTGTGACAAAATTTTGTGATAAACGCGTAAAACTGTCAATAAACGAAGAAAAATTTTTAAGAGATGAACTGCTATATTCTAGTGAATTATATTGTATAAATCGTAGTTTCATTGATCGCATCTGAACATACTATAGGTGTCATATAGCAATATTTACCTCGAACGTATTAAACGTCGTTAGGACAACTGTAAATTGAACAACTGCAAATTGAACAACTGATATGTGAGAGAAATTATAATCAAACAGAAAACAGGATCTGCAAGAGTATAATAGATAGCATAAGTACTTAACCTAGAAACTTAAGTACTTAACCTAAAAAAATGTCGCAGTAGTGTCTCGGTATTATTTTTATAAGTTTCTTCATGAGTCGCGCACCCCACGTGCCGTTTTATACAACTTTAACTAACGTGCCCAGTCCAGAGTTAAACAATTTGAAAATTTTGTTGCATTACTGTCAACTTATTTAAACAATTAAGACAAGAAATAAATATCTATGTAGTTCCTGCATCTTGGAAATAATGAAGACAATTTGCATTTTATTTACAGATTCGCAGTCTAATATTGAACTACTGTATTTTTAATTTGAAAAGAGTACGATAAACATCACTTTTTCATGTAATACGTGAGATTTAACAACCTTCTTTTCTTACTTTTGTATAAAATCGAATGAACTGCTCGCAGAAGGAATCTTCAAACTCTTACAAATCTAATCTCATCCATACTACACGACAAACACTCAAAACTGCCTAAGCTTCTCAAAATGAATATTTGAAAGAAACACGAAGATAAACAGAAAATAACAGCGATTCTTTAACTCTTTATAAACTATCGTTCTTCGATCACGTTGCGCCCATCCACTGGTTACAGATTCTTGCATTCAATGCAGACAGAAGTTAATGGCATTATGCTTAGTGTCTTACTTAGTTTCCTTGGCGACAGGGCGAGAAGAGGGAGTCCCATTTACATCGTAAGTAAAGCCTGAAGAGCTTTAAACGATGCGATCTCGAGAATGGGGGAGGGCAAAGACTCGATTTCTCGAACATAGAAAACCGTATCTGCGAGATCGTCCTAGCTAGGTTGTACCTTCGCCGACGAAGGAAGGCATATTTAACGAGGACTTTGCCACCTTCGATCAGCATCGTTGGGGGAGAAAAATGTACTTCCGAAGGACCTTCACTTATCTTTTTGCTGATCTTCAGTCAGCTCTAGTCTGAGTCAGGTTCGGATACTCTATGGACACGGAAATCCTTGCATTTCAGTCTTTTCATTCCTTTTACTGCACAAATATATTTGTCTAAAACGAAAGTGTCTTCACTTTATATCCAGTTCTATGTAACTACTATGCTGCATACTAATCACCATATTCGTGTCAATTTAATCCTTTGCTTTCGAAGCTATTTTAACCCTAAATATAATTCCAAACAGTATAAATGTTTTGTAATACTTTCAACATTATATATTTGGTGATCATTGTTGGATAGCAAAGTCGACTAATTTCGAAAACATAAATTGTTTAAACAAATGACTTGTGCATAAATTTATCATATAAAATATAGTTTACGTAATAAAAGACTATGGTTAGTGTACAATATAAAAGTTATTATAGACTTAAATAAATCTGAAAAGAAATTTAGTTTTACACTTTCTAGTTTTAGTGATGTGCATCTCCAATCTGAAGGGCTGCTTTCACCCCTTCGCCCGATATGGATAACTACAGATAAAAGAATACGTATCATACAGTTTTCAGCAAACTATCGTGTACTCAAATTTCGATGGAACCAACGTATTTTATTTACATTGGAAATATTTCTTGGGAATAGTTTACACACATATATATCTTTCATATAGTTGAATAAAAAATTGAATGTACATAAATTGTGGAAAATTCATACGAAATTCATTTGAAGTATGGTGTTATGGAACATTAAAAAAATTCTATCGACAACTTTAAGACACAACATTTTAATTGAAACTAAATTTTTTTAGAAATCTTCATAACATTATTACTGTTATTATTATATTATTGAATACATTTCTATATTCTTCTTGGAGAATTAGTTACAATTAATTATATAATATAATTCACTTAGAATACTTTTTTAACTAATAATTTTAATTTGTTAAAATCATTTAACGTTCTATAGTTAAACTAATTTACATATACATCTCCGCTGCCAATCGTTGTCAAAAGTAGTCTAAATTGTCGTTGTATGTTATGACTTCCTTGATCCCCTTTTGTGCTTTGGGTTTATTTTTGTAAAAGAGTTGTAGCCTAAATCGCTATAAAGCAGTTCTACATTGCAACGAATTTACATTGCTACGGTTTTACATATAGAGCGACAAGCTTATTACCTTCGCGTTCAATAGACTAATAAGAGTAAGCGTACAAATGAACCGCAATTGTCGAGATCGAGTCGCAGAGATTCCAACAATTCCGGTTCATACGTATGCTCACTCAATACAATGCCAGATCATACAGTATGTTGTATAACAGCATTTTACAGCCGTTATATTTCCAAGCTTATTATTGTTACCGATAAAACGAGCACAGCAGTCGCGTTGATACGCTAACAGCGAACCATCAAATTTATACCTCGTTTGCTTCGGACGAGACGGCGGCCCAGATACTTGACACTACACACAGAATATCTCAGACGAAGATCGCCTAAATATCTGTTCAAATGATTTCATTAATGTAGGCTCAATCTTGATTTGAGTCAGCAAAATTAACTATTTTATTTTTATTTTTAATTTAACTATTTTTAATAATTAAAAGGAAAAGCATTCAAATACATAGAATATCAGTTAATGCTGAGATGCAATAACTGATATGGCGACCGACGTGAAACTCTCTGTTTCCCTTTTTACACACTCACCTTTCTAAGTTACTAATTATTTGCATATTCCTATATGCAAATAATTAGTAACTACGAAGCCAAAAGGAAAACATCAAATATTCCAAATACGTAATATGAACTGCATATAAAATTCAGAGAACAATATTACAAAACTTGTCCAACTTATAGTGTCAACAAGACTATACCAAAGACTGTAAAATATCTAATAACCAACCAATATAAAAGAAACGTTTTGACAATCGTAAAGAGTATTTACATTTAAAATTGATAAACGGGAAATGTAGTGAATCTTTATGTAATAATGGTCAAGATCACAAATCTGTGCTTTGTATTTATTAATTAAACCCTAAATTATCGATACTATGACATAAAGTAATTGCGACACCTCTAGTATATTACATATATGTATAAGCGAATATCCAATATGTGTTTACACGGCGTACGCGTGAAACAGAGAAGTATCGACATCGATTCTCACTTTGTATGTGCCTTGAACGAGCGTAATAGAACCGAAGTTAAATATTGTACGTGCGTGCGCGCGTCTCTCTCTCTCTCTCTCTCTCTCTCTCTCTTTCCCCCTCTCCCTCTCCCTCCCTCTCTCTCTCTCCCTCTCTCTCCCTCCCTCTCTCTCCCTCTCTCTCCCTCCCTCTCTCTCCCTCTCTCTCCCTCCCTCTCCCTCCCTCTCTCTCCCTCTCACTCCCTCTCTCTCTATATATATTTCTCTCTCTCCTGTGTTTGCGCGTGTATGTTGTTGTTGTGTGTGTTGTGTGTTGTGCATAATCAGATTATTCACCAAAAAGCTCTTTCAATCAGTACTATACGATAATTACACAAAGTGTCGAGTGCGATGTGACACATTTAAACTATATACTTTTGAGTACTTAATATTATAGTCCGCTTCTTAGACTGATGCAAAAGTCGACGAAGTCTTTACAAACTTATTAATTTACACGCTTGATGTACTGATTAAAAATTGGTCATTCAATTTTCATTAACAATGTTCGTGTTATAGACTCGTAAATTGAGGTACGACAGATGTTTAACGGCTGATTAGTAAATTTATTCTTGAATTTAAACGACGAATTCGCGAGATTAATTGCTCACCAGGTAGATTGATCTAATTAACCCTTTGCGGGTGCAGTGGTGCAACGTCAAACCAGCCATAAAATTAGGGTTGTGGTAGAAGCGTATTCATTAATCATAATGTAAAATGTAGAGAATGCGTACTGTTGGGATAACGGGTGAAGTGAAACGGACGGTTTTATGTTATTCGGGGGTTTTATTATACGATTACATTTCCCGGTTTGCGACAACAATTTTCATACTGCTCTGAAAGTTTTATATTCTCTAGAATATGGATTTTTGAACGAACCCTTTGGTATTCGTACCTTAATATAACAGGGCGTTCCAAACGTCACTCGCAATCGACAAATTAGGGATTTCTGAGGTCACTTGCAGTAACTTTTTTTCTTAACATAAATGCAATTTGCAACTTTGTTTACAAGTTATTAATGAAAAACAGTGACCAGTAAGAGGATAGATTAGCTAGTGCGAAGCGGTGGAGCCAACGGAATTAGGCTTCGTCCACTCGTTGGTTCCACCGCCTCACGACAGCTGATCTCTCCTCTCATTGGTCACTGTTTTTCGTTAATAACTTGTAAACAAAACTGCGGATTGCATTTGCGCTAAGGAAAAAGTTACTTCAAATGACCTTAGGAATCCCTTATGTCTTGATTTTGAGTAACTTTTGGGAGACCGTGTATGTTTGTACGGAGTATGAAGTGATGTACGAAAAAGAAGAGAAGGAAGGGGCACGGATGACTATCCCGGTGATATCACGCAATAGCAAGGATCTTAGAATCTAAACAATTGACATCGAAAACAAATATTATAATTTTATTGTGAATTTGTATAATAATTCGAATATAAGATAATTTTCGTATGAAATAGTGTAAGTATAATTAACATTTTTAAGTATTTTGTGAATTCTTCCTCTTAATTACCACTAATTACTATTCTTTCTAAATATTTATGAAACTTATCGAATCCTTTCAATTGCTCCTCTATTGCGACTCCAATTATGCGAAAACTACGTTACTGCGGAATATTAATTTATTTTTTAATTCGTACTTTGAAGATGAAATTTGAAAGGAATTGCACTTTGTTCAGCACTATATTGACATCTCATTTAAAAAAATGTCATTGTATTTTGATTTTCAGATGCGTGATTATAATCTGTGAAATGCATGAAAAAAAAATGATTATTCTTTGGTCTCGTTAAAGTTTCTGGGAAAATTTGTTTATTACGTGTATGAACTGTATAAATGAAAACAACAACCTTGTTATATACAGGAAGAACTGAATTTATTAATAACATATAAACAAAAAATTGGCTCTCACTCATACGCTGATAAAAACCCATACACGAAAATCAAGTGATGCAATTTCCACAGAATATGTTGGAAAAGCGATCGCTTCAACTAAATTGCAGTAATTGTCGTTGCGTCATTGGAAAAAGAGTGATATTTCTCGCGTTAAAAATGACCCTTTTTCAGCTAATGATCGTTTTCCGACTTTTGTTGTCCGTATGCTATATATAATAATTGTGATTAATATGCGCTTGTATTCAGTGCCCAATTATCTAGAAAAAGTTCATAGTGAACTACAATATTAAAGTTAACGAACTAATTACTCAAATTGGTGCAACAATTTCGACGCAGAAATGCAGAAACTTTTCCCCTGCGTTGAGGTTCATAACTGGTTATATTGAATTTTCTTACATAATTAATTTTCATTTAAACGAGTGAACATCAGAATCTTACGCGTGGTGCTTTTTAGATCTTGTTTTATTAGTAATAGAAATGCCATTTTGAGTTTGTTTTTATTTCGATTTATATCTTCTTAAAAAAATTAAAGCTTGTTCAACGTTCTCGATCCCGATCTTGAAAGAGGATCAAAAACTAGTTTTGAATATAATTTTCAACTAGGTTTTGAAATTTATTCTTATTGTAATACATTGAACAAACTAAATGGTACTAGGATGTTTAGAATACAAAAAGGTTAAACTAATGATTCCTACGATACATTTTAACTCGATTTCATTAATTAAATGATCTCGATATTGTGTTAAAAGGCATTACCGGCATTTATCGTGTGAAAAGTGAATTAAGTATTCCTTATAAACTACGTTTTCATTGATGTGTGGGAGTTTATAGAAGCATGTATTAAATATAGAAATTCAAGCAGAAAGCAGAGCGGGGAAGAGAGCAAATGTAGCAAAAAAAAATGTATGTTAACATCAGCTCGTCACTAGACAAGAATAAAACATCAAGATGAAGCGAAATGAAACGAAAATTGAAATCATCGGTTACTTCCAGATCAATCCATCTCATTTGACATTTTCCTCCGACAATTTATGGCGTCTGGAATAACTCGACAATTTTTTATAGTTTCCGCCGCTGAAAATACGGAAAGACCGTATAGCTCGAAAGGAAATAAAAGAAAACGCTGAGTTCATTTTATCGTGTATGTTATCATCCAATCCGACACACAGTATTAAACGTAAAATGGAACGATAAAAAGATTAGACTTGAATAAGAAGCGAGGAGAAAAATTTCTGAAAAATAACCTCTGAAAATAAGGAAAGAGTGCTCACTTTTTATGTATTTTTCGTACGGTGAATTTGCAAAAGGTGACTGCCAAGGATTCGGTTAAAAATTGAGGTTTCAACGGTCACTATTATTTGTTTCAGTGTGAAAACGGACTTAATGGAAGAGGGGGCCAATTCGACTCTCAGTATAGCGAGGGTAGGACCAGCTGACAGTGGAAACTATACGTGTCATCTCACCACCATGCCTGATCAGCCATCCACTGTTCACGTGCACGTACTAAACGGTGAGAATGAACACTCCCTTCTTTTGAAACACGTTTTAGAAATTTTGAAGAACAAATATTTACAACCTGCCATTATTTTTTACTAGAATATCATATC
Source organism: Augochlorella aurata (assembly GCA_028455555.1). NCBI lineage: Eukaryota > Metazoa > Arthropoda > Insecta > Hymenoptera > Halictidae > Augochlorella > Augochlorella aurata. The sequence goes on from CM052154.1 coordinate 798,009, forward strand.
TGTAACTGCCGAAAAGATTGCTACCGTAACAAGAATAATTGTATAATTATTCTATCATTTTTTATGTAACTTTTACCGTCGTATCCCTCTCGTTTTTCAAACTAAACATGGCATAATTATCATCAAAATTACACGTGTAACAAGTATTCTGCAAATTTTAAGCATTTACAACAAAAATTGATAGGTAAAGCAATGAGAATATTAACTTTCCAACCACGGGTAACATGGAATTCGCGTTCTAAATATTTTGTAGAATTGTGCAAAAAGAAACTAAATTCAAAAAGTATTTAACTTTTGGTTGAAAAAATGTATCTATTCTTTCTGTTTCGCTTTTTATATCCTTTTTAATCGAATTCTTGGAACGCACCTGTATAACTATTTTATAGAAAAATAAAAAACTCGTTCGCAGTTAAAGGGTTCAAAGAGTTTAAGAATATCTACGTGTTCCTTTCAACTCATTGAAACTATTAAAGAAAAACATCAGCTTATTGTAGCTGTATTTATAAACGCGACTATGTCTCATATTCGATGTTATTTTAATCAGATAAACGAGACGAATACGATGGTAAAAATTTCATTGACGAGAAAAGCAAAGAATTCATATTTCTGAATTTATAAGGTTGAACTTGCACAAAAGCCCCTCACGTTTCCGTCCCTCTTTACTTTAATCGGCTAAACTTCTTTACGATCGGTGTGCGACAAATAATGTGTAGTACCTCTTCTATAACTGCACTTTGAAGACCAGAAATTTTACCAATTACGGAGAAGATACTGTGTACGTATAACAAATGCCTCGTATTAGTCTCTTAATGAAAAATAATTCGTTATTCAAATTCACGAATATGAAGAGATTTCGCCGCTCACGTTTGACGATAGCGGCGTGTACTGTAAATCTGCGAGTGAGGGGAGATATTCTACTGGCGTGCTATGAATAGTAAACGCACAAGCAAGTTACAAGCTATAGGAGAATACACGTGTACTCCAAAGACTCGTTACACAAATATAGAAGCAATCGGTTAGGAAAATATTCGGACACATTTTAATACGGAATAACTTTTTTTTTAAATTAGACCAAATGACTTGAATTTCTTTGAGATATTTGGTGAACTAGATTACTATATAAATTGAATTATTATTGGCACGCGAAAAATTGTCGTACAATGTAAACATAGGGTAATGTACAAACACAAGGTTAGGGACAAATTACAGAAAAAACAGAGAACGAAAATTGTATAAATAAGATCAAGTAAGTAGCATAAAAAATCTTTTGATAAAGCCGTATATTCATATCTTTGAATATCACTGACTACAGACGTTAGTGAAAGTACAGGTTATCGATAATGGAGATACGTACGAGATAATAAGTGACACTCGGGTTCTGTCTCATGGTTCATTTGATTTCCTATAACAAGGCTCATTGGTGCGACAGTACTTTACTCGACAGCACTGTAAATTGCAGAACGTTTTTTTTATCGTTAACTTTCAACGTGTTCTAGAATTATATGCCGCGCAAGTATATCGGGTCACCGTCTGAAATAATGGTAAAATTTAGGTGTCTCTATATGAATTTTTATTCATTACCTTGCCTTTGTTACTTCAAATATTCCTTTTGCCTTCAGCCTTTCAGTAACTGTACTTAAGGCCGCTATCGGATATTATTAAGAAATTATGCAAATTACCTAGAAATGGTATCCAAGAGACACACGTTCTTCCATTGTCATGTTCATTTAGAACGAGAACATTTTTGTTGAATAATGCAATTGATAAAATCGTAAAGCACTATAAGAGGCGTTTCATGACAGAAAATGTAGGGAATCTCGGTGTATTACAAATCGATTGTGTCGTTATTCAAAGGGATCACTGCGATTTAAATCATGACGTTGTAAAAACGTGAAATCGTTCTGGTGCGAGAGTATTGCTTTTATCTAGCTTTACTGAATTCCATCATTTTTTTGCACGTTTTCAGAATGGAACGGCATAAAAATTTCGGAAGCTTTGAATATAGATAACTGCAATTGAACTCTCTCGTTTGCCGTTACCAATTGTTCTTCAATTGCGTCGCACGCGGAACAGATTTTACAAAATATACACCAACTAAACCGCATATTTCAGTATCTTTTTGTACAACCTTTTTGTGCCTGTGTACTTTTACCGATATGTTTTTTGTAAGTAAATTTTTCCGCCACTCTAAAAACATAAAAACTGGAATGATCGCATATAGCTCGCTTCAAATACTATTATACATATGTGAATATTAACCAATTTAATACAGCCATATTTATTATTTATTTTATTATTATTTTCTTTTAGAATTATTTTAAAATGGAAATATGTGTAACACAGTTGAAACTATACGTATGTGTAAAGGGTCTTTATTCGGAAACTTTAAATCTAAATATCTTGAAAACAATACATATTTGGAAAAAATGTTAAATACAAAAGTTACCCGATTTCAATGGAGAAATACAACTATTTTATTTATTTGATTTTGTTGATCGATTTGGAGGTATTTGGAGGGTAACTGTGCTCGTTCTCTAGAGCTGACTTTACGTATCCAAAACACAAAAATACATTCAAAACGATAAACTATCGTCGGTCCCAAAATAAAATATTGGTAAACAAATTATCCATTTCATTAAACGTCGTTGTAAGATAAAATCTGATTAAAAAATGTTTCATTTTCATTCTTCCTTCGCGTAGAATCAAAATTTGTAAATACAAAGGCTTCCATCTAAAAAACAAAGTTACCATCGAAATAATCTTTAAAGGGATTAACAAGAAATGTAAATAAAATAGTTGTATTTTGCCCTTGAACATAAATTAATATTAACATTTTTCCCGAAAATGTGTTGTTTACAAGATATTTAGATTTACAGTTTTAAAATGAACACATGATAGACTGTGGCCACGATGAAATCTTTTTAAATTATTCGGCTCGGATAATGTTATAATCTCACGTGAAACATACATTTACAATCTTGAGAGCCCGGCCAGAGTAAAAGTCACGTGGCAACATTAAATATCATGTAATATCCGCGCACGCCTGTTAATTGTAGGTGTTCGTGACGAAAGAAGTAAGCGAAGCATCGTGGAACCTAACTTTAATGACATCACTAAAGCATTATAACGATCTTAAATGCAATGCACGGAAAAGCTGATAAGATAAATAGAACTTATCGCAGCGGGAAAAATATTACAACACAGATAGAAAGGCACGGTTATAATTTAAAACAGTTCATGTTTGTTGCTACTATGTGTTTGTATATCGCGATATATCGCGAGCGAATTTTTTAACTTTGAAAAGCAAATAAGAGTAGAGAAAATACATTTTCGTAGAAAAGAATAAAAATAGACACAAATCTTCGTAATACAAATAAAAATAAATAGAAATTCGTAATTAAGGGTTATTCTTATTTTGTCCTTTTTTTCCAATGGCTTTCTATTGTCTTTCTCCTCCAATTATCTTTATATTCTCACTGACAATAACTAAACGCCCGAGAGAGGCATTAAGTGAAGTTCAGCTTCAGAATTTCTTGCACATGGAATAAATAATCACAATTTTAAACCTTTAATCCTGATTAGGAATATATAACTATATAAATTACTAGACTGCGCTTCTTTATACAAAATAAAATTCCATCAATAATATTAATTAATTAAAAGTAATGTTACAATGTTTTTAAATTCTTGCGATATTTATCCTATTCTATATTTCCCTTATGAATTTCTGCCATAAATGTGGAAAATCCACAATCTAATAATTACCGATTTGTAGGAGTCAAATTCTGCAAATAAATTTTTACTTTCTGTACTATTTCCGTATTAATTACTCTACCCTTTTATGTCATAACTTTAAAAACCTTATATTTCAGTGCAGTTCGAAAGATATGCACGTATTTCTTTAGTCGGGCGTATATAGAAGGGTTAAGTTACTTTATGCTCTCAAAAAGTAATTTTGTTCAGCCTATTATATGCTAATTAAATATCTATATGATTTAACTAACAATATATACGTTGAATCAGTAGTTTTGCATAACATATCGGAAATTTACAATGATAGCCGTAATGGATTTCATATTATTTATAATGTTACTTTTGCTTCCTGTTACTTTCCACCATAGCTGCCCCTATCAGCAAATACATTTTAAATTTTCCAGAAATTTTATAAACGCAAAGAAGCGAAGAAGAAAATGTGGAGACTGTTAGTTTTCAACATGTTGAGCCTGAGGTTACATATAATGTATTCCTTGTGTCTCGGAGGCCTACATATGTATATCAGAGAGTGACAGTGCATGTACCGTGGAACAATGCTATTATTCTACAGGGTGGCTCTCCTAAATAGGATTGTCTAAATTTCTCTGATGGCTGTGAGCTGGCGAAGGCACTGCATGGAACATAATAAATCAATTAGAGGACAAACGAAACGGTAGAAATGAAATTAAAATCACATTGGAGGTATTTCGATGTTGTTCATGTAGAGGGTGTCTCCGAAATAGGTGATCAAACTTCGGTATCGCATTCTGCATTTCCTAAAGATGGAAAGAGGTCATATAAACATAGGACCGGAAACTCTTCGTTTTCGAGATAAATACTTTTTGCTTGCGAGATTAGATTTTAAAGAATTGTAATTTACTTAAAGAAATTGCTGAAAATGATTTGTCTGCTTCGCATCTACGTTTTATAGACTGCCGAATACGTTCAAAAAATCTTGGTGTATTTCGAATTTCGTCACATGTCGTGACAATCAAATTTTTTAGCGTTGCGAAATTGTTGATAGTACAATTTGTCGATGTTATTGATCATTTGATATTAATTTGCTATTATCTAGGAAACGAAGAGTTTCCGGACCTATATTTATATGAACTTTTCTCATCCTTAGGAAGTGGATAATGCGGTACCGATGATTCATTTTTTATTTCAAGAACACTCTTTATATGTAATTTTTAATGGTACGCTACTCATTTTTGCAGTTCCATAAAAAAGTACAATTGATGTCGTCTATAAAATCTACAAGTGGATTTCTCATTTATTTATCTACTCATAGTAAATCGAAATAATACTAACAATGACAAAAGTGATAAATGATGGTAGCGATAATATAAACTATATAAAATAAAGTACACGACGTGGGAGAATTAATGCTGCTGAATGTAACAACCGCTAAGGTTTTTCAATATCTGCTACATGATTTATGTACTGTTTCTCAAAAATCGATTTCTAAATCTGGTTGTTTCCTTCTAAAATTAAACAGATATTTATTTCTGTTGCAATATGAAATCTAGTTTAATTTTTTTACAATTACGCCATTACGAATTATTTTCACAAACTTGTACAAATATTATAAGTAGACTACAGATCTTATAAATTTATGAGCAAACTGAGTATCTGCTATCTGAAACAGTAAAAAGATTAAAAGCATTTAACGATGTCGATATCAGAATTGAGAAAAATTTTATTGGAATTAATATACAATCGAATAAAAATTTATCCATGTAAGAATTTATTCTAATACGACTTTATTCAAATAAAAATTTGCTGCTACAAGAATTTATACAGAAAATAATCAGTTTGAATAAAAATGATAGAATATAAAGTGTCTTCTTAAAAATAATTTATCGATTTAGTTCTCCCATATTCCTTTTTACAATTAATATTTTTTCAACTGATGCATTGCAAAGTTCGCTGCTTTTAGTTAGATCGATCATTGATGGATAACTAAATAATCATTCTATGGGTGCAGAGGAAGGCATGGAAAATTTTATAATTCTCCAAGTAGTTTGAATTGAATTGATCCTGAATATATTTGTGTAAATATATTCTTATAACATTACGTAAAACCAAACACAGTCAACAATTATTTGCAATTTTGTTTTTTGTGTAATTTTACATTCTCTCTTCGCATAATTTTATCGAATAAAGGATTATACAGATAAATTGATCAAATAATTAATGACGAAACAATTGTAATAGTGCCCCACTCTGGCATTATTTGCAGTCTACTAAAATTGTTAAAGAAGCAATAAATTTTTATTGTGCATAAAGATCAGCAGAAATCTGTAGTTTAATGATAACTGTTCTAGTTATAGTATTCTAATTACACACAGAAATATTTTAATCTGAACAGAATTTACATGACTTTTTCATTGCTAATACGTAATATCTCTTGCTGAGCGTGTAAGTGTCAATAGCATTGATAATGAGGTGAACGATCATCCCAACGGAGCATTAGAGATCGATCCCGTTCACTTTTGATTGTCGTATCCTCGGAACTGTCCATTAGGATTTCCCTGCTTCGAATCTCTGTTACCTTCGTATTCTCTTGATGAGATTGTTACTGAAACCGCCAACGTTTTACTTTCTGCTTACGCATTAGGGCTCTAGGCAAAGACCTTACTTGGCAATATTACCCTCGTACAAATTATGTAAGATAATTATCGTACGCATAAAAAACCCAAGAAAAAGAGGGTGCAATCTAGAAGATTCCAGCGTATGCGATTAAACGTAATCTCTGATCATTATTCAGTACAGTTTAACAGGTTGAGCGCCGCGTCGGTCGAATATAGGTGACGCTAGTTTTTAAACAATTTTGAAAATTCATTTTCAGTTTAATATATTCGAACAAACTGAATTTGACTGGGATGTTTCGGATGCGAAAGAGTTCTAATGCCATCCCCTATGATCAATTTTAACTTTCTAGTTTCGCTTTAATCAATTAAATTGTTTTGATTTTGTGAAAATTTTGGTGGTCGATTGTTGGCGCTGAACATGTTAATGTAGTTGCAATAGTTACGAAAATAAAGCGATATTAATGTCAGAAAATCAAAGAGACTTCAATAACATTACGTTAAAAAGCTGACCAAGATATTTCAAAGCTACAAACACGTTAAGAATACTTCTAACACTGTTTTATACTGAGTTTTTCGGATCACTGATTGTGAATTTGCTGAAAAGTCAGTTGCTTATAAAAAAATATTTGTTTGGAAACTCAATGTATACAATACAAATACAATGTATTTATATGTATAAAACTGCTTGGTGATTATAATCCTAATATAACATTATTACAGTATATCAAGGAAAAGTAATAGTAAAATTTAAAAAAAAGATATTTTAGTCATTATTTAATAGACTAGTCCCTTTATCATCTAAAAAGAATCCAAGTCATTTTATCCCAGGCTTAAAAAAGTTATTGCATTTCAAAGAGGTGTACAAACATTTTTGTAAGTCACTATACGTTCTACAGAGCATATCAGTGTGTCATCGTTGCACGAATACAATATATGCTCTGCTCAGAATTTTGATCATTTATCTATTATAATTCTTAATAGATATGAAATTTTGAAAATAATTAATTAACCCTTATTAATCGAAGCCATTTTAATTGTAAATCTAAGATAATTTTTCTAGTTATAGTATTTCCATCTTATGTGAGAAAGTGTATTTTATACATATGAAATTGATTCCTGTGATTTATACCAACAGTTTCATTTTTAACAATTTTTTAAATATAAACTTTGTTAGTTAACATCATTTTGGAAAGTGGTAGAACAATTTTAGTGGTACTTCAAAGTCATGACTCGAGTGCAAGAGGTTGATGCAATATGTTCATTTTAATAATAACCATAAAGACATATGAAAATTGATTCCAAAATTTATTTTTAAAAATTATGTAAATTGACCTTGCAGTGTCTGCTAAAATCTCGCATTTAGAAAAGCTAATGTAATAAGGTAATGCTCTTGACTATATCAAATAGCTTCCGCCATTACTATTTCTTCGTCTCTTTAGCGGTTTACGAAGCGTTTCATCGTTTCCAGTTAAATGGATGACGCTGTACATTACGAGAGTTAATATATGTTTATTGCGCAGGCAGTAATTGCAATTAGGATAATTACTGTCCTGTTTACAAGTATTTACAGTATTGCATGCACAGGCGCTTCAATTATTTCATTAATAAATGTCGATGTGCGTTCCGCTCATCGTAATTCTTCCTGTGACTTGAATAAGTTCACGGTTACATTGAAAGTTGTATTTAATTACAATAAAAAGCGCGAATTAGAATCTACAGATTTCTCAGTTAATCGAACATTAAACAAAATGAAAACTTTTGATAAACGTGTCATTATTAATTAATCGAAAATTATCGTGCAAGAATTCAAATATACAATAGTTTGGTCCTTTTTCCATGAACGTTTAAGTTAATTTCAAATACGAAAATGCGGTATTGAAAGAAAAATCCAGAAATGAGATCTGATCTACTATAGTATAGAGTGTATCGTGTAACAGGTAATACAACCGGTAAGGGGGTGATTCTACATGCAGAAATAAGTCGAAAAAAAGAATAACATTTTTTTCATTTAAAGCTCCGTTTTCGATAAAAATTAGGTTGACAAAATAATATTATTGATTAGCAATCAAGTGAATAGCAATCACTTCTGGTCAACACATACCAATTCTACTTCGCATCATACTACAAGCCACGTGACCTTGACGCATCTTACAACTCAATTTTCTCGAAAACGAAGCATTAAATGAAAAAACGTCTCGTTTTTTGCGACTTATTTTTTGACGTAGCCTGTATTCGATTATATCACCAGTTACACGAAACCCTGCATATTTCTTTTCATTTAAATAATTTAAAAGTTATGTGCGCACTGAAACAATAACGAGGAACATTTTTCTGCATGTTTCTAAACGTTTCCAGGAAACGGTAACTTACAGAAATATTTCGCCTGCATTGAAGCATCACAATTTGAGAAACATTTGGGGTATGTTTCGGTTTCAAGGCTTATTGCCAGCCTCAAGCTGTTGGCACACGAGTCAATTTGTTCCAAACTGCTATCGATGACTAAAAACGATTTGCTCCTTCTGGACTGTTTCCTATTTTTCGTCGATTTTTACCGTAATAAGTTCACGCAGCCAACTAGCAACGATATCTGTTGCTAGCAAATAAAAACATTTTAAAAAAACTCGGAGAAACACTCGGCAAAAGGAGATTTTTTTCAAAAAACGTGGTAGATCAATAAAGAACTGCTCGCTGTTGCTACAGTATGGGTATAGCAGGAGAAAATATTTTTTCAATAAATTTCTGGAAATTAATACAACAATATAGAATGTGAACACGTTTCTTTAAATTATTTTCTATCGTTCAAGTGCTATGATCTTTCAGCATTAAATTGGTACTTTCTCATCTGCAATGATTAATTACCTTCACCAATTTTTCGCTTTAAAATAGCAATTGAACTGTTTGAATATCTCGGATATTGTGAAGATTATAATTAGGTATTACCGTACCGTAACTCGTGTATAGTGATCCAGAAATTTTTTAAATCTACATAAAATGATCATTGTTCTGGATAAGCACACTTTCTATTTTAGTATAGTTTTGTATTTCTCGACAGTCAATACATATTTCAATGTAAAATTGTCATTATTTATCTTCTGATCAACCTATTATCGTATAATGATAATAAGAATGAACAATTATAATTACTTCGTTAATATGGAAATATAATTCATTCAATTATCACACTAAACTGTTTGCTTTACTCATGCTTTAAATTCTCAACAAAAGTTTGCGGAATTTTATAAATTACTTCTGGTTATATAAGTTTAGAAATTGATAATAACTTTTGCACTTTAAATTCTAAGTTTAGATTACAGTACAAATAACGCTAAGTGGTCAAACATTTTCATAGAATCAAATTTCAACTACGTCCGCCTACTTCATTATATCAAGGTCACAAATCCCCCCCCCCCCCCATTAATAATGACAACGGCAACAAAATTTCGGTAACACACAACGAGGGACAAAATTATTCGTACCCTTGGAATATAGAAATAAAAGCAATAATATTTTCTATATTATTAATTATATTCAAATATATGTAGCTGTATATTATATGCAGCATTTATACAGGGTATCCCAAAAATTACTCAAAATTCTTGAAGTCATTTGAAGCAACTTTTTCCTTAGCTCAAATACAATCTACGGCTTCGTTTTCGAGTTATTAACGAAAAACACTGACAAAGAAAAGTGAGGTCAAATGGCGCGAGGCGGCCGAGCCAATGAGCGGAACTGGACTTCGTGCAAGCTCGGTTTGAGATGAAACGAAAGTCGGTCACCAAATGGTCGCCAAAAGTGAAAAAGGTTTTAATCTCAAGTATAGCCTTTTCGTCACGTCCGTGTCATAAACCTTGTCGACGAAAACCCCGCGTGTTTAGTTCTTTCGCGATGGAATAACTTATAAGAACAAATAAACAAAAACGAAAATTAATTACATCATCTGATAACTTGTAATAATAAAAATTTCACAAAACGTTGAAAAACTGCAGTGACGAACGCATTCATATATTTAATTATTGTAAGTGATACAATTTAATGAGAATTTCCAAAGTTAATACTTTGTGAGATAGCCTGTCTGACAAATTCTTTCATGTAATCTTTTTTTTAATTTGTTTATTTAATGTTGCATCTGCCTAATAGTAATTAACGACCACTTGTGAGATTACAGTTGTAGGGTTATGTATAGATAAAATGTAGATAAAATATATAGCTTTTGCTTAAATTATTACATTACCTTCTTAATCTAGATACCTTAAATTACTATATAATTTCGCAAAATAATATTTATATATGTGTTTGTTTAAAGTTGTTCAAACATTCTTTGATGGTATTCGGCAATTTTAACTTGATGTAAGCTCAGTGTTATAGTTGATACAAAGAGGTTTATCTGTTTTGGAGGGTATGTTAGGTTATTTACGATAGGTTATTTTATTATAGTATGTCTAATACTTAGTCGGGATATTACAATTTGTTTCCTTCTCTTTAAATATACTGAGGAGTTGGTAGAAAATATACTTTGACTGAATTCATGTAAGAAGGAAGGATTTGGATGTACCTATATTTGAATGTACATATATTTTGGTGCCTGTATAAATCGTTTTCAAATCACTAATTAGATAGTTAAAATTTAAGGGATTTTTATTGCCTTGATTATGTTGGGTTTGTCAACAGCGATTATATAAAGGTTTTTTTACAATTTTTAAGTTTCTAATTGCAAGAATAACAATATAGATACTACAGGATTTGATTGAAAGTGCAATGGTGTCATGTAATCTATTAAGCATGGATTACGCTAATTTTATAACGAAATCAGGTTCTATATTATACCATTCTCTCCTCAATATGTCTTTTAAATATCCTCCCAATTTTATGTCATATTTCCGTTTCTCAAGTTCCGTCGATTAGTGTTCGATAGAATTTAATTTGTAGAGGAATATACATCTAACAAAGTAGTGATTGTTATACAGGATGTCCCGAAAATCACTTGCAACAGGGAAATGAAGAGTTCCTTAGGTCAGTTGAAATAATTTTTTCTTGTGCAAAAATTTTCTCCGAGGCGTTGTTAACTAGTTATGAATGAAAATTACTGACCAATGAGAGACGCACTCAGCTGGCGCGTGGCGAGCGAGCCAATCGGCGGAGCTGGGCTTCATCCGCTCGGTAGCTCTGCCGTCTCGCGCCAACCGAGTGTGTCTCTCATTGGTCATTGTTTTGCGTTAATAACTCGTTAACGATGCCTCGGAAAACATTTTTGTAAAGGAAAAAGTTACTTCAAATGACCTCAGAAACCCCTCACTTCCGGTTTGTTACATTTTTTAGACGCCCTGTATATGGTTGCACTATATGGGCTGTATGTTTTGGATAACAGTCTTGCCGACAGTAAAATGTTCTCCCAATACCTAACTTTGGTTATTACCATATACCATTTTCTTGTAATTTTTTCTAAATATTTAGATATAAATGTTCCTTGATTATTCTATCATACTGTCAATATATTGAGTGATAACATCTACTCGCCACGACTACTACTAACATAACTAACATGATATCTACTGTTTTAATGTTCGCATTGATCGAAATGTTCTGATTCTGTCGATATCTGTGCTATCTTCTTATAAACGGGCAGTGCGAACACTTCTGTCTTAGCAATTTATTACGGTCACGTAAATATCAATTAATTTCGAGTTACTAAGCAATGTTATTGCCATTGCTTTTTGCTCATTTGTTGCTACAAGTGTTATCTATTGTATAAAGTCACGTATCTTCGAATATACTTAATAATACAGAAAATATCATTGCTTTTATTTCTATATTTCAAGTGTACGAATACTTCTATCCTGCGATTTTCAATTAAAAACATTCATCAAAATAGTAATTGTTACGCAATGTCTTCTTTCATATCGATTATAACAGTTACCATGATCCAATTTAGAATGCGATTTAGATCAAGGAACTTTCCTGTACCCAGTTTCACATAAAAAGTATGCAAGTCAAATGTTATTTATGGAGCTTACTCGCAGGAAAGATTCGTAATAGAAGCATTTGGCACTTGAACAATTGTTCTTGTTAGCGATTTTTGTAGAAACCCTTTTCCCCTCATGAAGTATTTCCAAAGAGCTTATTGAGATCTTGTTCAATGCGTCCTTGGCACGCTCCCGCGAGGCAAACGCTGCAGCATTTCCAGTGCAATGGGTAGAACAAATTTAACAATGCTGTGAAATTTCTATCGTGTGTGTATTATTGCTCTGGTAAAAGCTTGCTTTAATTTTTGTAAATTATTAACTTTTAAATTGCCTACGTTTCGCCGATAAAAAAGTCAAATGTTACGATATTATAATACGATCAAGTAGAATTAGTTATAAATCAGGATGCTAAAACATAATAATGCCTCTTCGAGTCGAGCATTTCTTTCTTTCACACTTTTTTTGTATTAGTAACACTCGAACGGCGGGCCTTTTTGACAAAACTGTAACTGGATATGCTGGGAACCATTTATTTTTCCATTTATCAATTTTCTTCAACATATTTTTTAAGGGGCTCCTTCTAGACACATCAGTGTTTTCTAGAAAGTTTATTGAGTCATTTGAAAATTTAAATTAATTGACAGGAACTACAATATTTAAATTCTTAAAATCGAGTAACCAGTCCTGCTATAACTATTTATAACATTTTATTCGAAATGTAAAATGTATGCGTTTACTAGTAAATTATTAGAGTGTACGACAAATTTTTAGTGCATTGCCAGTTATGAATAGTTAGTGTTCCACCTTGGTCCACTATTATCCTTAATTTTTGTTAACGACATTGGATACAACATTAACTCCAACAAGCAATCGGGAAGTTTCTCCTCCATTTTTTACTACTATGGTCTTGGTGTTTGAGTAACAAGATGGAATTTAATATTAATAAACGTTTCACACTGAGATTTTCTAGGCGTATATCTCCAATCACATTCTCATACTTGCTACGAAATACTCCCTTACAGACAAAATCTATGGTAAAAGTTTAACCATTCGGTTCTCCAAGCCTCTTTCGCTCGAGCATCACATTCAGATCGCGGTCTCGAACGCCAATATTATAAGTAGAAGTTGCTGTGCTTTCTCAAATCCTGCCACCTTCATGCACTTGTACACTCACCGGTAAAAGTTAAGAAACGTGTTATACATATGCATATTCTTGCATTTAGTAAACCTTCTTAACTTAGAATCTATCGTATCCACGAAAATATTAATTTAATTTTCTATCGTTTTTCTAATTTTTAAGTTTTATTTTATTGTATTATTTTCATTCTTTTTCTTATCTGTCCCGTGGACTAAATAAAACAATATTGCAATATAAACAATGTGTTATGCACTTGGCTATAACATGTACTTTTAATTTAATAAGACGTATATCTGTTAAATTATCAAAGTCAAATGTTAACGATATATAAAGTTACTCAAGTTTTGTCGGTAAGTGTATATCGAGATATCGATAATCTATCCACTGATCGAATATGTCTAAGTTAATTGGTGCCCAGTCAGTCTTAAGAATATCTTTTTATTGGAGTCTGTTAAACATATGGCATTCCGTAGAAGCCCTGCACTATTTCGAACTCGGTTCTGTACATCGACATTCGTCAACACCCGACCCATTTAACTCTTTGCAGTCGACTGGCTGCTACTAAGGTACCACTAAAAACTATCACATCGTAATTAAAAATAATTTTAACATGATCAAATTTCTTTATATTCGAAAAACTATTAAAAGCATAATTTCATGCGTATAAAATGCACTAGGTTATATAAAATCGATACACCACAGATCAGTAAAACTATTTTGGAGTTCGAGGTAAAATGGCTCCGACTACAAAAGGTTAAAAGAATCCTTTTACTTGCAAATACCTACTGTGACAGGGTGGTTTTTTCGCTCAGAATAAGGAGATCTTTAAAGCGAGCTAGCAATATTCTGTGTCCTTATATCTCCTACGTATTCTCGTTTGTTTTAAAGGACCTCTGGTCCGTTCATGAATAAAATTAAATTTAGATATCCCTGATCATGTAATAAATCTATATCAACAACGTGTAGATATTAGCACCTACATCGATCAATTTTTATAGCATAAATCTTGTGTCTGAACATCCCAGACAAGCAGATGATCAAAGGAAGTAATTACATTTACTAATTAAGGTCATATAGGAAGTTTCATAGGTTTCAAAGTAAACTTTGATACCATGTTATCTAATACAACCACGTTATGTTAGATCAGATTTTATTTATTGCGTTGAGAACGATAAGCCTATTGTAGTCGTTGGTATATAGTAGTGTTATAGGTTTTTAGAATTATTTTGAATTATTTCTAATATAAGCCAGCTTGATAGTGTTTATTTCTATCTGATCCTGGATGTTGTCGTACAGCGCTCGACTTGTTCCTCGGCAGCTTTTAGAAAGTTTACAAACTGTCATAACTGTCTCTCGCTATTTATTATTAGCAACTCTCTCAAGTCGCTATATTTTAATGAAGGTGGTCGAATTTTCTTATAAATAGGGCAGTCTATCAAAATATGTCTCCTCTACTTCTTTTAGGTTGCAAATGGAGCATACCTGATTCACATTGATTGCAAATTGTCCGCCTTGATATAGCGAAATATTTCGTCGTACTTGGTTAATAATTTAAGAATCCATAAGAATCCACAAGAATCCGTAAGAATCCATAAAAATTCATAAGAATCTATAAGAATCCATAAGAATTCTTAAGAATCCTTAAAAATTGTGAATGCAATTTATTTTGCTTTTAAGAAAGCTTCGTCTAATGGTGACAGTGTTTTTGAGTGTACGTCCCAATGTTTCAGGAGAAAGCTTAGCCGAGCTGCATCACGGAAGCGCAGCGGGTGTGGGCGGCGTCGGCAGATCGTTGCTTCTTCTCCTGTCCGTTCTCCTCGACCGAATACAACAGGTGCTCAGATGAAGGCCTGGCGGAAGGCCTGCCATTGCGTCCCGGAAAGGCGCGAAACGGGCGTAGCGGGGCTCCGTGACGACGTTGGACAGTGTCGTGACACGGCACTGCGATACAATACGAACTTTTATATTATCGCTAAAGAATGAGCGTGGCAGAGTGTGTGCGCGAACAAGAGAAAAACGGGAAAATGAGGGGTGGGGAAAGTAGAAAGGGGGTTGAAGCGTTGCGCGAGAAAGAACTGCATCGAGGGGAGGGGTTGGCAGCGCTGATTCAACATTGTTCTTGGCCCAATTGAAAGTGACTGTTTCTGCGTCGCTGCACGGCAGTGTTTCTGCTTCGCCGATGTTTCTTCCTGTACCGGTCGGACTTCGAAAGTACGTCAACTTCAGGCCTTTGTCTTTCCAGGTATTTCCACGATGTCTCTATTTTTGGAGACAAACACGGTCACTTCGACGCCTCGCGTGCCACTTGCAAACGGAAGCTGAAACTTTAAGAGGATCATAACAAAAGCAATTCTTCGAACGAAATTCAGTATGTACTTAATAGAACTTTGTAGATATCCCGCGTAAAATAAGCTCGCCGTTACATTGTGGAAACTGTGATGGTTTCGCAGAAACGAATCTTACTCGCATGCGATCAATTAGGGTAGTGGAGCCGGTTACTGTGAGATAATCAATTACTGTGGCTTTGTTTGTTTCCGGGCACAATTAACTTCGCGTTTATCGAATAAGGCATATTAAATTTTATCATGCTTTGTTTCGTTTATTTTTTAATAGAAACAGTTGATACGTCTTGTTTGATAAATGTAAAATTAATCATTTTCGATAACAAACCAAAAGTACAGCAATAACTGTACAGCATTGCACAGTAACCGTGTCCACTACCATATTAATGTCTTGATTGAATTGAATATCTATAGTGAGTGTAGAAAGTATTCGTACAGCAATCAATTTCAACAAAAACATTATAGAACTTCGTTTACTACAAAAAACGGTTCTATAATGCTTTTGTTGAAATTGATTGTTGCACGAATATTTTCTACACCCACCGTATACGCCGGTTTCGTTCTTAGTTTGTATCATGGTTTGAATATACGAATTAAATTGAATATACGAAACCATTATTTTGAAAAAAGACTTACTTTTGTAACTTCATGTACTTATGTCACACCACTTCGTTTTGTCACCAAATAAACGACAACATTAAAAACTTGAAATTCTTCTGCTTAGATCAATCATGACAGACCTCTTCGCTATAAATTGATAAATCCTTTCATGGTCGACGACAAAAACTTTTTTAAAATGCAGATGTGTAATAGTTTACATTTTTCTGAAAATTAATCGGTTAAGCAGTTCTAACGTAGAATTAAATTCCCATTTAAAGTCGCTCAAGCCCGTTACGAATTAAACTAATTCGTTATAGTAAAGTCCTAGTAATTTAATGGATCAGTTTGCTCCGTAAATGTTACTCAAATGTTTATAAAAAATAGGAGGCCTCGGTGTAAACCTCTTATGTTAAAAATCAAAATTTTATACCGTACGCATGTTTAAATCTAAATATTTTATCAGAAATGTTTTTATCACTTAAAATAAAACGTGTTTGTTGATGATTTGTTAAAAATATATTATAACTTTTACGATTCGAACAAGCTTCGAAAAAATTTAACTTCAAGCTCCTCTTGTCCTGTATTTGACGGCCGCAGAGCTATGATACCTTCTGTTTCAATTTATTTCATATTTGAAATTCTTTATTCTTTATCCGTTAATCAACAATTGTTAATACCCCTTAACTTGTACGTAATTTTGAGGTAGCGCGCATGCCTTTAAATTCTGCAACTGTTTATTCGTTTAGGAAAATTCCATTATTACGTGTGCGAATTATGATTCCATCATCGCAAGTTCTGAGAAAATTTCCACTCTTTTTCATCCTTCAAAACTGCGATGAATAAGTAATGGGGATTCAGTTTAAAGTTGTCCGCGAGCGTCTGGTTTACATATTTAATATTTGATATAGAATTCTTTCATACCGATGTTCCCCGCTGAAACAATTGTTTCAAAAGGGCAGAGGATTTCGTTGAATAATTCATTCAGAAATTAAAATCGAAATGCTTAAATGTCTCATTGTTTGCGTAGTACTGTTTGTATCTTGGAGGAATTCTTACTTAAACAAAGCTTCCCACGTTCGTGCTAGACTTGAACATTTATCGACAAAATTGAATGACTAAAATTATGGTTGACTATCAATCAGAATAAATTAGTCATTAGTTAAACAGGATTTGTCAAAAGTAGTTGCTTTTGTTAGTCACGTTAGACAAAAATACTTTCATTAATTACAATTACATAGTAATTTTTAGTTACGATTACCGAGTAATCATTAGCCACAATAAATGGTAATTGTTTATAACCGTCAGTGATTAATGATGAATAATTTAAATCACTATTGCATCCCAAAATTTGTGGGTATGATTTATCGAAATCGAATAAATCATCGGATAGAAAATTCCAAATTAGAGTACTTATGAAAGTGAATTCTCATTTATTTATTTAATACGTTCACCTACCCCGTAACAATTGCAATTCCATTCTAAAATAAAATATTAATAATTTTTATTTACTCACGTTTGAATAAATTTCTGTTAATTTCATTAACGGAAATAAAATGATTTGTGCTTACACATACCCCTACGTATTAGTAATTTTGAAGAATGATTATACATCCTTGATATTTACTTTTAACGTATTTTTGCAATGTAGATTAATGATTAATGTATAACCATTATCACATTAATTAGTGACTGATGACTAACTTAATTAAGTTTTCACAAATGACTAATGACTGTGTAATCATTAGTCAGTCATTACATTAATATATAATTACTAGTCATTATTTACGATATATTCTGACTATACTAACATTCTTTAGTGCATTAGTCATTATTACACAAACGATTGAAGGCATAATCAGTAGTCATATTTTCGATTGCATTCTGCCTAACTCTGTCACACGAGTCGTTCGATAATTTCAAACAAATAAACAAAAGCTAGTGTAATATGGAAATTTCTTGTAGATCGTGTTATTCCCAGAGAATTTAAGTTTCAGTTTTCTGGTCCATCGTATAGTAAAATAGAAACATAGTTAATTACTACGTTTGCTATACACGATTTTCGTTCTACGCAAGGATGCACACACTAGCGGATTGGTGTGTCAGGCAACTATTTTCAATAAAAAAATTTGGAAAAATCAACTACTGTAAAGAGACCGGTTTATTCTTTCGTATGAAATCACTGTCCTCGGGCTTGTACTATCAGAAATACCCCCACACATCAACTAGCGGAGACAGTACTAATTTTCTTATATTGCTTAAATGAATTTCTTTCAAAAATTACCACTTATAATAAGATACATTCAATTATTAACAATTAAAAATTTTTCTGATTCGCTGATTCTTACAAGCATAAGAAAAATCCAGAAATGAATTATTAATAACTTAAAACACGTAAAATGACAACCTATTTACTCACTTGTGTTCTACTATCTTAAAAAATTCTTCTTGTTTCTCCTACTTATTATTAAATATTATATTAACATATTAGTTACAGTTAGTAATTGAAATTTTAATTCTAGTACTAAATATTTTGTATGCAATGTTTATACATATTACTTGTTTAGGACAAAATCTATATATCCTATATTTAAGAAATTCCTATGACGAATTGATAAATAAAACATCGTCGAAACTTTATTTTTATTGTTGAAAATGACCGTAATAGAAACTCTATTTTCCTTTTATAACAAAAGAGTCGTTACAATGTGTTATTATCATTTGCTGTTATTATAAGATTTACAAAAGTTATGAATCTTACATAGTGTATCACAAAAGTAAGTAAACTGTTAGCATTAGAAAAAAAATATAATTCTTTAATTTTACGGAAAGAAAATCTATACTATGAAATATTATCATTTGTCTATAAAAACTAATAAAATCAACTAGTAAAATATGCTAGAAATCCGTTATCAAAGTAAATAAATCCTCGGTATTTTTAATTTACTTCCCCCTTACTGCCGACAATATGTTTCCATCATTTGTATGACTTTATTAAAAATATTTCATAACTTTTACTTGCTTCATCATCTACGAGATGAAACAAATCGAACTAAGTAATAAATAAATTGCACGTTCTCTGACATAACCTTTTCCCAGCCTTTTCCTTATTGAAATCTTTTCTGTATAAAATGACACATTTTTTCTAGTATTACTTTGGCAAATAAAATATCATTTTTGTAACATGGCTATATCTTTTCATTGCAAAAAGACGGCACTTGATTATTTTCATTATCGACGGATATTTACTCTCATGAAAGAAATTAATTCAATAGGTCTCTAATCGCTTACAAAGTAACTTCCGACATTTCCAATTTTCGTAGAATTGTCATCCTAACATATCACCTAAAGGTCATCGATATATCGAAAATAATTGTTTCTTTATCCAAAGTTGATACGATATTCCTATTCTTGGTATTCATTGATTTGTTGAAAGGCCATACTGATTTCAATAAGCACTAATTTGAGCAGAAAGGCAAAATCAGTATCTAAATATTTTCGAACTGATAGAAAACATATTTTCATAAGAAAAGATATAGTTAATGTTAAAAAGTAATTACAAGTTAAATAAAAATTACCTAATATGAATTAGTGCAAAATTAGTGCAGGAATCGTAGTTGAAAGTGTTTAAAAGTAAAGTATATGTATAACAAATGTTAAATCTACTTACTTACTTTCGTAACTCGTAGATTTTATACAATACACTTATGTATAGTCTGCTCGTAACAAAATGACATCTTTACGACAATGGAGCAGCTAGTAAGAGGGGGTATGTAAACACAAAGGTGCCTCCTTGTCGCGTTAGAACTATACGACGATATCAATAAACGTCTAGTAAGGAAAATCTATTTGAACGTCATACTACTCCGCGTTTACTTAGGTTTGTCAAGAAATTATTTCATTAAATGGTTTTTGTTGGTTATGAGATTACTAAATTAGAAGCACATGTGTTCCAACGACCGCAAATATTGGGATGCATACTTATTATATTCTGAAAGTATGAAGCGAACCTGAACAATTTTCAGATTCTTCAGATTTTCAGATCTTCGAGAAACTAGCAATAAGATTTGAAGCACCACTGAAAAGTCAAATATATACGTAAACAACATAATGCAACAAGTAGATCCTGTTCGTACTTAAGTATATATTTCCGTTGATTTAATATGAAAAGTATTTGTTTGTCCGTAAAATCAAAAAATTTCTTAAAACTTCTAGGCGGTATTATATATACATATACACTATACATTGTTATGTACATATTGTAAATACAATTTTACACTAATACACGTCATTTTGTACACTTTCATTATTACTAGCATACCCTGGAACTAATTGTGAGATTTTGCTGTCGAAGTTTGATGCTTAAACTGACATTTTATTCATTTTTGTAATCGTTAATAACACGGAATTGAAACTCGTAATATTTTATTGATGGAAACGACAACGTTAGAGTAATAACGGGAAAGTTACGAATATCTAAGGAAAAAATTAAATGAAAAATAGTTTCGAAAAAGTAACGATTCTTTACTTGTGTATGTTCAATGGACAAAAAGATATAATTATATTTTTACTTTTAACAGCGCATGTGTCCATTTTTTCGCATTTGCAATTCAACATTGCAACACGAGCAATCAGATGACAACAGGAAAATTTATTTCTTTTTAACGTGACATAGTGTTCACATTCATAATTCAGCTATGTCCGTGTTTCCTCCATGCTTTACATTTTTGAGCATTTGTAGCATTTTTAGTTTGAAATCGATGTTTGGAGTAGTTGCTACAGGATAGATGGGCAGTACAATATGCGATTAAGGATTAGTGACTAAAAAACAATAGGATAACTATTCATTGGAAAATGTTACATGAGCATTTTGGCACCACCTGAAGTTTAGAGAGAATATATAGCGACAAGAATAAAACGATGGTACATGACATCGAGTAACAAAAAAATGTGTTCTATTAAATTAGCAACTAGTTTTTTTATATAACATGATATGTATGTTTCTGAAGTGATAATAAATTTCTTTAAAAATAATTATTCTTCTTAATACTAGTTCATAATAATCTTCAAAAATTGAAATACATATTGCCAGAATTTAGTTAGACAAAATCTCCTATTTCAGAGTGATTATCATGTTAACATTTCGTTTAGCTTATTTTATTTATGTTGCTATTTTTATTCTTGAAAACAGTTTAACTACCTGATTTTTGTTTGCTACAGAAACGTTTCTTTGTGTATTTTGAGGTTACCGTCCATATTCGAGAAATGCTCTTGCAAGTTTTCCCCAAGAATATTCTTTCACATTGAGGTCACGCGTTCCTACAGGCTCATGTAAAATTTCGATCTGTTTCTTCAGGAAGTAGTTCTTTACCAAATGTGTAGTGTGAGCCGCGGCATTATCGTGCTAAATTACGAAGTTTCCTTCCGCTAAACCTGCATATTTTTGTATGCACGTGTTCCTTTACGCCATCGCACTTTCGCCACCTATTTATACATACATGTACATACATATGTATAAGTACTTTCGCATATCTCGTCTATTTGAATACAAATTGTTAATCTATTTTAATGCTTCTGGCAAATCGCTGCCACTATCTCTTATAGACATTCGCTAATTAAACCTGACACTTTGTTCAATTACGATTAAAAAATGTAAAGCTTTGCAAAACATGAAGAACGTTCCATTTATTGATCGGTCTGCATTCGTAAGGTTTTATTGCTTCAGCAAACTCTGCACTCTTTCGTATTGCGAAATTTTCCGGATCGGAAAAAGATTAGCTAACTTGCCAACTGCAGTTAATAAGGTTAAAGTACCATCATTTTACTCCTCTGGAAAATCGTAATCGTTACCAGCAAATTAACTGCAGAAGCAAAACTGTATGTTTACGTTTAAAAGCTGTTATGATCGACTTGCAAAACTCCTATGCCAATGTTGAGGCGGAAAACACGCCGTCTCCAAGCGAATAATATCAAAATTTACAATTTTCCTTTCATTTTATTCGAAAGTGTACAATTCCCAATAATTAAACCACGGATCTCTCGGTAAAATCAAAATTTGCTGCACCTATTTCAACATACAGGAATCACTTAGAAAGGGCCTAGCCGATTAAGATGGTCAAAACTGCCCTTAGCGATTTTTCAATGAGTCATATACCGTTCGATAGTTGACCAAAAAAAACTCATCTGTGCAAAATTTTAACCCTGTAACTTGTCTGTGAGGGTAGTTACAGGGTAAATTAGATTTCGCGGTTTTCCGGCATTTTTCCCCTTTTAACGACCTTCAAAATTTTGAAAAAAATAAGGCTTTTTTTGAATATCAAGCCGCATGTTGTAGAATTTTTTCAGATTTTTCGGTTGCAAACTGTGATTGTCAAAAATGGATTGCTTATTACATGCTTTTCATACTTCGACGTTATGCCAGTCATATGCGGGTGGCAGATAATCTAATCTATTGTATCTTCCTAATTTTATTAGAATCCGCAGGACATGAGAATCTTGAATATGTAATCGATGTCATGCTACTGAATTTTCCATTTTAATTCGATTAAATAAAATGTAATACCTCAATTTTATGAAATTTTTTAAGTGGTGGGTGTGACAGTCAAAGTGTTCATCTTATTAGAGTTCTAAAGTTACAGATATTTATTTTTGTCATAAATTTACAAAATCTGCGGGTTACTAAAATTCGCTTCTGCAGAGGTCAGTTGAGTTAGGTAATGCAGAGGCCGTGCTCTCAGAGGTAACGTATCAAGATATTAGTCATCTGATTAGGTAGCCCCTGCAATAGCATAAAGTAGTAAAAAATTCTAGCGTGACTGTGGAAAACACGTAATTTAACCACAGCATACACACACACACACACACACACACACACACACACACATCATAGCTTGCCTGTATTGTACTTTCCTGCAGAAAGTAGTATGATTAATTCTACGAAGCAATGGTACTTTCAATGGTCGAATTTTATTTTCAAGTTGTATATACATCATGTATCAAAACAAATTTTTGTATGTCAATTTGCATTACCGTACTCAGATGTGACACTGTGTTCGATCGCGATCCAACCATTGGGTTGCAAAGAACTTGTTTTAATTTTTGCATTTCGAACGAAATTAAGTGCCGATTTCTACGTTTATAATACTCATTTAGGTTTTCATGTTCCAGCATGATGCAGCTTTTTTTTTAATTGTCCAGCTGAGCGATTAACCAGTTAACTGTGGCGATCTCTTTGCAAAACGCCCACCAGTGTGTGTCGCGATAATCAAGCGATGACGAATTAAATTATTTATAATTTTCATTTGTTTGTTTCATTTCGTCTTGACCTTTAAACATTTTAAACATATTAAAATTTACGAATATAATTTAGTTTTCGCCAGAATTACAATTTAAATATCAAATTGTAACAAAATTTTACGCATGACGGATATAGTCGTCATGACACAAAATTCTGCGACATCTCCACGACGGATATAGTCGTCAAACACACTTAACTGGTTAAAAAGCTTTCCATTGGTACGCACTGAACCATAATAATGGTAGTCATATCGTCATGATAAATCATCAATATATATACTGAACTATTCCAAAAAGACACACCAACGCCAGTATGTTTTTGGCTAATCTTTCCTTTAAAAGTCCAGATGTTTTCGGCTCATTTACTTACAGGGTGTCCCAAAAGTCACTCGCAATTGAGAAATAAGAGGTTTCTGTGGTCATTTTGAGTAACTTTTTCTTGTAAAAAAATTGTTTCCGAGGCATCGTTAACGAAAAACAATGGCCAATAAGAGTCGAGCTCATTTGTTGGCGCTAGCCGGTCGAACCAACGAGCAAACGAAACCCAGTTCCGCTGATTGGCTCGGCCGCCTCGCACCAGCAGAGCTCGCCCCTAATTTGCCACAGTTTTTCGTTAATAACTTGCAGATTGAACATTCGCAAAGGAAAAAGTTGCTTTAAATATCCTCAGGAGTGAATTTTAAGACACCCTGTATATTTCCGTAGATTTTGTCGAAAAAGCACATAAAATTCAAGTTCCAAAGTGCGCAAATCATTAGTTATGATAACCACTTCGTCCGGAGACATAGTTCCATGAATGGTGCCGCTAGATGACAGCACAAATATCAAATAAACTCCTCAGAAGAACCGCTAGATAGCAGCACAAGCCAGGATGAGTAGTCATTTTAGCTAATTTTTACTTGAGGGGTTATGTCAGAGTTAGAACACTTATAAGGAGGCGTTGAACGCGTATAACTTTTGAACCAATGTTTTGCGCACCTTGGAACTTGAATTTTTGGAGTTTGCTCGACAAAATCAACGGGAATATATATAAAAGGACTAAAAATCTCTGGTCCCGTAAAGTAAAGTTTAACCGTTTCTTGACTCCCTGCGAAGTTTCTCCTGCAATGTTGACGAAATGTTGCAATCAACATTCCTTAAGGGTGGAGCACCTAATACACTGTTACTAC
Source organism: Augochlorella aurata (assembly GCA_028455555.1). Classification (NCBI taxonomy): domain Eukaryota; kingdom Metazoa; phylum Arthropoda; class Insecta; order Hymenoptera; family Halictidae; genus Augochlorella; species Augochlorella aurata. The sequence goes on from CM052154.1 coordinate 822,858, forward strand.
GCACACATAGGAAACATCCATATACGTATTACAAATAAGTATCCTGAATCCAGCGAGCCCTAAAAGTACCCAACGTATGTTGCTTTATAGCGATGAGAAAACTGCATTTGTTTAAACCTCTTGCCATTTTTATTATAATGCATGCTTGAATGAAGAATTTCATTCAATCGTTTTTTAAGAAAGAAACCGGTCAGTTGACCGGCGATGATAAGTTTAGTGTTAAAGTTACATAAAGTGGCGCGTGGGATGCGCGACGCCCCAAGAGACCTATGAAAATAATACCGAGAACAAAATCACGCCACTGTGACTTAATTAAAAGCTGATGCAGCTATTGACAGCTAGATGACACCACTTAACATTTCGCTAAAAAATAAAATAACGTCAATTGTAAAACAAATTGCTGGGATATCAAAAAACATACCATGCGATCGTTCGAGGGTTAAGAACGTGTTACAACCCGAAAATCACAAACAAGTCAACTATTTTCGCAGTATCGTTACAGAAATGAACGGGAACTCAAAAATTACGTCAAATTCGCTCAAAAAGCGAAGTCATGCTCGCTATTTTCTTCGATTATCGTGATGTTTATTTGAAATTCCTTCCAGATATAAGCAATATCATTTTAGCATCATGGGAAATTTACGCAAAAACAATTCTAGGATTTTGCGTCACCATAATGCTCCGTCGCATACGTCGAATTTCGTACGCGTATTTTTCGGAAAAATCTTAAAAAACATTATCAATCAAACACTGTATGCGCCAGATATGAGAGTTCGCAGCAGTTAAAGGCTATATCTACTTCAGCATTTGAAAAATGTATTAAAAATTGGGAAAAGCGTTTGCGTATGTGCACTAGCTCGGATGAAACCTATTTCGAAGACGACAGAATAAATTTTAATGAATAAATAAGTACTTTGTGTTTCATTTGCAAATTCCGGGTACTATTTTCACACAGTGTATTACATCCTCTGTCGATTTTTTATTGCCGTAAATGGAAGAAACAGTTACGAATAAATTCGAAAGTTGCAAAACACGTACAAGTTTTGGGTGGCTAACTAACAATGTAGCTTAGAAACCATCTTTTGCAAATCGTACGCTTGCGTACGAGATGCTTCTTACGGACGTTCAAGGAGCTTCCGTTTCAGTCTGGCACTCGAGGCGTTTGCGGTACACGCATGAATGATACCGTGCCACGAGTTCCCATGAACGCGTTTCACGGCTGTTGACGCGGTATAACGCATAAATACGAGGTGCGAAGATGCTGACGGCGGAGGATGTGTGGACATTGATTTCCTGTACCGGTAAACGACGCTCCGAATCGCGATCGGAAACTGCAGTTTACCTCGCATATTTCACCGAAGCATTCATTGTCGCTCCGACGATCGCAGACTCTACCCTAGAAAACTGTTACAGGATGAAATCGTCCTTAAGAGCGAATCTCTTCGGACCTCTATTGCGCGTGCGATGATAATACACGCGAAACAATGCCGAGCACGTGTCAAAAACATGCTCGTTTTCGCAGCCGAGGTACAGGCTAATATCCTGTCACGTTGTTCTTGCAAGGATCGTTCAATTTAATATCGAAATGTCGGTATGCTTGAAACCTAACTTACAGATCAAGGGAAACAATTTTTCCTTTCTCGAAAACTGTTGTAATATAGCGAACTTTTAAGATTGTCAAATATTGGACATGGACGTTACGGTGATTTGTGATAATGTAAAGGTAGACGATATTATACAGAGGATGGTATCCAAACGGTTAATTAATATCTTTGACACTGGGACTACCAAATTTGTAAAGCGATTAATGAATATTATTTTATGATAGTGGGAAGATTAGATTTACTAAACTTCCTCCGATTTCTATTAGATCTAGGTACTGGTAGGTACCGAGGTATCCGAGTACCTATGGAAACAATCTATTATAATTTAAAATTTCTATTTTAACTTCTATTAAAAATCTAATAAAACTCAAATTTCAGTTGAAAGTCTATGACAATTCAAAATAATTAAAGTTCATTATAATTGACATCATCCCTATTTATTTTATCTATTACAATTAAAATTTCTAACATGAATTGATTATAATAAAATTTTACATAAAAAACCTACTACAATAATTTAAAGTGTCTGTTTAAATTTTTATTAAATACTACTAAAATTTTAACTTGTATCAAAATCCATCGTAATTTAATATTTCTATTTAACTTTCTATTGAAAATCTACTAAAACCTAAATCTCTATTAAAAATTTATAATAATTCGAATGTATAATAAAAATTGATTGCAATTAGCAGCATTACCCATATGTAAGCAAGTGTACGCGGGTATCGCATGAGACAGCTGAAATGTGATTATTCATTTCTTTTATTTATAATTAAAATCCTTCGAGTCCTGCCTAGCGTATTGAACCTAAGCGAGGATCTGTACACAATACAAAGCTTTCTAAAATATATCTTTCATGATTTGTTACGTAAAATAAAGTTTACACACAATGTAAAAGACAAACAACATAAAAACTTAATTTTTCTTATATCTTTTTAATACGTTTGATTCGTTTTAATTGTTATTTAATTCAATTTATGAAACACGTTTTCGAAATTCCATAAACAAAAACATTTCCTGAAGTTGGATTCTTTTAACAAATACGCGGATACCCGTTATCTCATGAGTAGAGTGTAAATTTTTATGCAAAATTAAATGTTATGCAAAATTTATTCTGCATCAATTCTTTCTTTAATCACTGTAATAGTATAAACTATTGTATCAAATTACAAATCGTAATTCAAGTATCTCATGGGTAACCCGGATACTGAAGCATCTCATAAGTCACAGTCCTAATTTATATTATGATATATGCTTTGGTAAAGACGTTTAACAAATTTTTCATCAACATGTTTCGGTAACTGTGGAGCAAAAAATCAGAAACCAGTCATTTTGACCGGTTGTGGTAGTTCTAGTGGCAATATTTTCGAATTTAGTAAGACATGCGGAAAATACAGGAATAGAACTGTTCTTTGTAGGGAAATAATCGTAGGTATTATTTGTTATTGATAAAGATGGTTGGAAGATGACAACTAACTTCCTTTACGTTGTATTACATTAATATAACAATTGAAACAATAGCAAGAATAATTAATATTATAGTATTGAACAAATAGCAGAAAAAAAGTAGTGACAAATATGGATTCTAATCGCTTTGTGGAATCTATATCATAATATCTAAACCGAGAAAGTCTGTGTTTTGAAATTCAATTTCTACGGAAAAACTCTTGGAGAAGAGAAAAGTCAACCATTAAAGTATTTTCATTTCTTTGTTTCTTATGTATAATGTTGTAAAGGTACGAGATACAGTAAAACTTGTAATATATAAAATATTGAGTCGTTGAAATTTTATTATAGCCGACACAGATATTCATGTAGCAACGAGTATCGGCAGTGTGTTCCTTCAAATGTGTATATCACGACCCTACAAGTTTTAATAATTTTATACAATAAAAGACTTCTTAAACAGAATGCGATAAATAGAAAACGAACAAGGACTACAAAAATTAAACGGAATAAAATATCAACCCACGGTAAAGTGTTAGCAAAACGGTAAATAATTCTTTACATCACGTATTATATGTACTAAACAAATTATATTGTTATATATAATGATTGATTGTACTTCATATCGTTAAATATATACCTACCAGATAACAAAAGAACTGTGATTGCTGCTATAATTGTAATTTTAGCAGCTAAAACTGATTTCTCCAAGAAGAAATTATTATTCATAAACTGTATTACAGTTCGTATTCGCATAAAATGTCATTGTAATCCGAAATTTCGTGCTAGCTGAATGTTTTTTTGAAAATAAGAGAGAAAACAAATCATTTCGTTCCAAATCGAAACCGAAGCAATTTTAAAAATTGTTGTTATATTGTCTTGTTGTACTAACTGTTATAACCATTGACATCTAAAAAAGTATGTTGTTAAAAGCATACAAATTTTATCATTAATCAATCAATATAAAACCAATGGGAAAAAATCTGTTTTAAAATTATGATTTTATAATTACTACTACAAATACGGTTTATTTTTGTTAATTATTTGACCAATGAAAACTCCTATTGCAAATTACATTCAATTAGTAATTTGACGATATCAATCGATTTTATTAGTTTTAATATTACTTTCGTTCATCTACTAACAACACTATAGTGAGTACATAAAACAATAAGATTTTAATGACGATGACGACAACAGTGAGTATCAAAAATAAATATCGTCGAACAAATAAATAGAAGAGTAAATAAATAATAAATAGAAGAGAATACACACACAGAGACACACCTAGAATTTTCACCAAAAATATCTCAAATATTTTTAGTGATTCCAGAAAATGGCTAATAAAACAGAAAATATGTTTTATTCGAGGGAATAATTGCTGTAATAAGTCAGATGTTTTCCTTCAAGTCACATTTTTTGAAATTGATAGTTCATCGTCAGTTTTTGGTTAAATGGTGTATTTTAATAGGTAAAATATCGTAGCTAATGAAAAAAAAAACAAGTTTAACCAGATATAATCTGGTGACCTTCGAATAAGCTCAGAAAGGAAATTATGAGATGGCAAAGTATGCTATTTGAAGAATAATCGCTGTTGTGAATGGAATATTTTCTTCCTTATGCCTACATCTTCTCGGCTCACTAAGAACAACAGAGATATTTTAGGTGACGCACCTTGTATATGTGTCATGGTAGTATTGTTTTATTTGAGGTGTCGTACATAAATACATTTACATGTCATCTTTTCTGACGAATAGAAAAGTGAGACTTGCAATAATAAAGTTTACAGATCCCAATAAATAGATTTTACTAATCAGAGTACTAATCGAATAAAAAATGTTTAGACTAGGAATAAAGATAAGAATAAGAATTCTAAAATGAAAACCTTCACTGATCTTGCATACAATTTTAATAATTTATAAAAATTTGATTTTGATGACTAACTTTTATGCAAACTAAAACGTTAAAATGAAATAAACTGTTCTACCAGATAGATACAAGTTCTACAAACACGTATTACAACCATTTGTGCTAGACATATTCACAATTATTTGAAATAAATATAATGCTTAATTATAGGCACTGAAGTTTATTTACAAAGAATTGTAATAATATTTCTAATTTCTAAATGATCTTATTATCTTTTTTTCATACTGCAATCGTATCAAGTACACGAATGAAAACATAAAATTCTATATTTATTAATTCCTAGAAAATTTTGCAGCAGTATATTGATTTTTATTTCAATTCAGCTTTGTATAGCTGTATCAGAATGTTGGAAAAATGTGCTTCGAGTTGCTCTTAGGTACATCAGAAAAATCCTCCGAGTGCTAAGGGTTAAAATGTTGATTAATCATTATTATATAAGATCAATTAGGATTCTGTAGCTACGGTATTTCAAATTCTTCAAATCAAAATTCAGTTGTATCGACTGAAAGACTTATTGATACAAAATTCTTGAAATAGACTCCTTTTTATCAAACACTGGAATCCCTTTAATCCTATATTTCTCCTCGTGTACTGAAACTACATACAGAAAATCATTTCGTGACAGTATCATTTTAATTATCTAATCAGCTCTAACAGTCAACCTTTTTTATTCAAATTTCCTACAATATTCGTATCTGTCAATCTTCGCTGTTTCAGTGAACTACAACAGTCAGTGGAAGAACGTCGATACTGGGATACGTCGTTATTTATAAAACAATCTATGAAGCAGAAATTATGTAAAAACATGATTCATTAATTTCGGTATGTTTAACATAAATCTGCATTCGATTGTATTAAAATTTTCATTATATTATCTTTCAGACGCCTGCAATTTGAAATGCATGAAATCTATAGTTAATATTCATAAAATATTGTAGACTTTATATCTCCAATATTATCAAGTAAAACATAAATTCATGGTACATCGGTTCGGAATTAATTAGTGGAGTCGTGAGAGATGGACAGATTTCGGTTTCATTAAGAAATAATAGTTAAACCAGTTTATAGATAATGGTAAGCACAGTGTACGAACGTTCATAATTACACGTAAGAATAATTTAACCTTTGCACATTACCATCAGTATCTCATTGAATAAAACAAAATCGATTATTAAATGGTGGAAATTTAAAAGATGATGTCCTTGCTTCAAAACCACTAAAAGCGATATTAGCAAAATTAGAAGACTCGAGTCTTCTTAATAGTAATTTGATTTTAATTTGAAATTCAGCGTCATTGACATGATGATGGAAGAATGAAAACTACGCCGTATACTCCAAGAATTATAACAAACGTTGCTATTAAATTCTATTCAAAATGGACTTACAATCAATAGAAAATTGAACTATCCTCGCAAGTACAGTTGTGTAAAAGCACTCGAAGATGTACGGACCATAAGAGCGGGGCTCGAATTATCAGTATTACCTAGTTTTATAGAAAACTGTGTTGAATCAGAGCGTCAAAGAAACTGGATGTCATTGAACGTTTGCAGTCGATGGCACCGATCGTTCGACCAAACAATATAATTTCATCGTGCAACATAACATGATAAGCGACAACAAATTAATTATTATAGAACTGTATTCGTGTGTAAATTGCATAGACTTAAACTAATGGTGAATAATGGTGAGGTGTGATGTGTGCCAGACTTATACTTGATTTACATCAATGAAATGCGTGATCTCTGCTTAAATCACTATTTGGGCCTTAAATAGGGTAGTGGAGCTGGTTACTGTGGGATGACCAATTTCTGTGCATTTGATTAGTTTTCGGACATGATCAACTCTATATTTATCGAACAAGACATATTCATTTTTGTCATTAAAAAATAATCATAATAGAAAAATACAAATATTTAATACGTTTACTTTGTGTTTATCGTACAAAACATGTTAAATTTTTTTATTTAAGAATATACAAAATAGAAGAATAAAAAAATTTAATATGTTATGGCAAACTGTTTTTGAGCTATAATAAATATAAAGTAAACATAGTAAAATTTTTATTCTTCTACTTTGTTTATTTTTTAATAAGAAGGTTTAATGCCTCTTATTCGACAAATATAAAGTTGATTATGCCCGAAAAAGAACCGAAGAAACAGCAATTGATAACAACACAGTAACCGGCTCCACTACCTTACATCCAACTGAATTACAGGCTTGATTCCCGTTACACGTCATTGACGAAAAGTAAAAAGATCAAAAGCATTCGCATAAGAGGGACACTACTAACTATACAGAGTGGATAATACAAGACGTGCGAAGACATTTTCCCGGAAGCTATTGAGAATAAGGGCGAAATTCTTCACGCAACGTATTCAGATCGATAAAGTTTTCTATATGGCAAGGATGATGTCGTAGATTTGTACCCGAAGAAATAGAGAAATCCATGTCTTTTCTTCCGACAGAAGCACCCGCAAAATTTTATAGTTTCGAATACCTTAGAAAGAAATCGGGCATTTGTGAATACGTCCTCTTCAAAAATATAGTTCGTAAAACAAAATACTACTGTTTTCCACCATTTGTACCACATTTGCACCATTCATGTAACATCGAACAGGATCGATAACAATACGTTCACGCGAATCGTAAATATATTGTTGATTTATGTATTTACAACAAAACCGATTAGTCGCAATTAAAAAAGGTTAGATGAGTTCAAATAAATCAGCATTATTGATATAATATTTTTCACTTGTTAAAATGATTGATGCAGGAATAAAATCTAAATCTAGCAGCTATTTCTCGCAGTTGACATAGACAATTTGTATCGTACATAAACATACGCGGTGTAGTCATAAATAATGAAACAGTATATAATTTATGCAATAAATATTAACACTAAACCTACCGGACACTAAAAGTAATTAATGACTGATGCTTTGCATGAATGACAAGGCTGAAATTTATTCAGACGATTCATTAATTTTATTATATATGTCCTTGAATTAGGATATCTAATCAGTCATTTCCTATGCGAGTCTTTACAACGTCAACGATCTTATAATAGTTACAATAAAATTACCGTCATGATATGTTTGGTGTTAAAATGAAATTATGACTGTCAGATCCTTTACACCGCCGATGGAAAACAGACCATGAGTACATTATATACATTTATTTAATTTACAACAAGCTATTCGAAAGTGGAAAATCCTTTGTGGTATTAAAATGCACAAGCAGTGCAGATTTATTTGTCACTCTGCAAATCATATGCCACGCCTTTTGTATAAAAAGCTTCACTCAACCTTAAAACGCGGAATAGTAAAGTCGTTTGCAACTATAATTAATGGTTTCCGGGAGAAGTCCGAAGTATTCTGTGTGTTCTGTTTTGTATAATTCTTGCACATAAAATTAAATTATAGTTTGTGGAACAACCGAATGGGGAATATCGAAAATCTGTCAATAATCCTGTTGATCGTTGAAATCATTGTAAACGTTATTAAATTGCGCAAAACGTTATGTTTAAATTAACTTGTATGAAATCTTGAAACTAACGGAATCTTTAATGAATTGTAGAAAATGATAAATTATAGGAACGATTATCGTCGAGCGTTTATTGTATTTTAGTAACAAGTTCGCAAATTCACGAAATTCTAATAACTGTTAAGTTACAGTGGTTTCCGAAACTTCCATCCAGTATTCGACTGGATCAAAATCGTATCATGTTTTTATCAATCCATTCTGTGTTGAATATGTTAGTTGATAAAATATAGCGTAACTTTGTAACGGTGTTTCGTAACACTTATTATTTCTATAGAATCGTTATTTTGATCCGAAGTTTTCGGTGGTCACTGTAATTATATTTCATTTTGAAATGTTCAGAGTATGACATACTTGAACGCGTTAGGATGGCATGGGATTTTCCGTAACACCCTGCATTTCTGATTATAGCAACCTAGTTTTAGTTGATCAGTTCAGTAGATAGGTTTTTATAACAAAAAGGTAAAATAATACAGTGCCAAGTATATTCGTCGTATACTTCGATAAATAATTTGTTACGATTAAAATTTCTAATTTGCTGAGATATCACGAAACTATTGTTCCTTTTTTAATCGTTACGAGAACAAATTATTGAAACTAACTGTATTTCACAGGTAAGCTTAATGGTTTTTCTCCAAATACGAATTTCATGTAACATAACGAATCGGAAAAGATGAAATCCAAGTCACACGTGGACTTGGTCTCTTCGCTTCGAACGTAATAATTGATAATAAAGTGCGTTACCTTGTACATTAAATACACTACAATTCTGTAAACACATTTGGCTTAACCTTTTATGACCAATGTTACTAAATTGTATTGTCGTGGCTTTCTGAGTATAAGTAATAATATATATTTTAATATATGTTTCTCGAGGAATTGTTAAATAATGAATAATGAAAAAGTCTTTCGTATAATTTAGGCAATAAATATCAGTCATGGAAGGTTAAATCAATTAACTTAAAGAATGTTTCGCGTAAGCGTATGTTATTCCCTGCTTACGATTAATTTCTTATAGAGAAACACCCCTTTCGATTGTGCCACGAATCACACCATATCAATTACAATTTCTATATCATACTAAATATACATATGATCGATGACACTAATTACAAAATGTTTCTCTCGTGTGTCATTGTCATTAATCTCGTACCAGATTGTATATAACGAACGATTGAATAATGTATTTGAATACCAGAGCTAGTGCCGCTCCAGCAGAATAAAAAGAATGCATGCGAGTCGACAAAAAGAAAACAGTTGATTAATGAAAGTTGCTATTGCATGTTAATGGCTGAACATTTATAAAGCGCTTCCGCGCAAATTGTGCAATTCACGAGATTGTATGTAAAAGGGCGTGAAAAGATGTTACAAGAAACGAGTTGTTAACTGTCAACCTGACCCCAAGCTCATCAATTACATAGTAATTTGCAGTGAAACTTTCAGCGAATACATACATCTGACATGAAAGCATTTTTTTCGACCGTTCATCGATTCAATGTTCGTACGAATAAAAACACAGGTGACGAGTGCTCTGATTCACTCCACGTCGGAGCAGATCGCATAGTAATATTTAAAGTCAACATAAATCCAGAAATTTCTCCAACGGTGAGGTTATGAAATATACGATATGCATTTTGCAATATTTGGCTTTTTCCTTTCGAACCGTTCACTTCGTCAACTAGTTCCATCCGAATTATGTTCGAAGATTTTTCGTCCATTTACTTGAATTTCAAATCTGTGAACCTTCTATACAATACTGAGACTTATGTATAAAATATTAGTACATAAACCACATTATTTTATTGCAAATCTTATGGTTGTAATAATTTTCTACCGTAATCTACGATTTCATGGTTTTCATCATTTATATTTTCCTTACTTTTTAAAAAATGTATTGCATTTATTCCGCAGTTTGAATTCAGTGTATGTGTACGAGTAAACGTATTGTACTATATTGTACAATATTGTACTATAGTATAACAGGTAAGTGATGAATGAAAGCTGAAATACTTTTCCGATATTATACGAGCTGAATGAAAATTTTACCCCTGCTCTGCATGATAAAAGAATATATAATCTCTTCGTTACGGTACGACCGCATAATCAAATTTTAATAGCAAACTCAGAGTTGTTAACGAATGCAAAATTTTTACGGGCGACTCTAGTCACCGTTAGTAGTAGGTGGCCAATATGATCAAATTATTCCATATCTATTACTATACCGGAAGTAATACGTAATAGACAACTATCAATTTTTCTATATGAATTTTATTCATTTTAGGAGGGATTCTCGCGTGGCGGATCAATTAACTGATTTCCTTCAGCATAAATCAATAGTACAATCTATAAAAAATGTAAGCTGTAAATTTTTTAGTCGTAATTTTTCAATTTATGGCTCTGAGATTGTCATTTAAACTTTAAATACCTTGAAACTTTACTAAAAACTTTAAACGCGTTTTTCTCGATAACGTGTTTTTTAAATTGTCGGGCGGGATAAATAAAAAACTAATCGATTAATTGACTTAAAATAAGGGTTACTTTTGTCGTCACAACTTTGTTCAGAAATTAAACCCAAAAGTAGTTTTTATTTTTCATTCATAAGTGGTGCCGGGTCATTTCTGACAACAAATCCTTTTACCTTTCTTTTCACGTCCGAGGTACACTAATTTAGCTAGGATAAAATGTGACTCGGCACCGCTTTCCGACTGTCCACTTTCCGACTGTTAAACAACGCTTTGAAACTGAAATTCTATATTTAAAAAACAAAATTTGCTTAGAAACGCTAGAATTTATATAATTTGTCAAATTTTTTATTTAAAATAGGTTCAATTCCAACTGAAATTATATAAGTTTAAGAAAAATTTGGATTCATTGCTTTCTGATTTCTCTCATAGATGCTACACTGCCCACTAACCATCGCTACATAATTGGAGGCAAATACAAAACTGGCTCACTATTTAATAATAAATAACAAACAACCGACTAAACAAATCTTTCCGTGCAGTTCTTCATATTTCTAAAATTCTAGAACAATTTAAAAAGTTAAAAGAAAAACATTTAATTTTCACGTCGTTAATATGGACTTTGCGACGTCATCTTTCCAAATGGTAATGCCAATTCGATGAATATATGTTTTAGACCATGCACACCTTTTTCAACTCTAAATTTATCTTCTTGTAAATCCTACCTTTTTGCATTCCAAATTGATCCTTTCATAGATCATATTCACCTTTTTGAAAATCGAATTAAACTTTTCGATAATGGCAAGAAATTTACACATTTGCAAAAATTCACTCATCTGCAATTATTTGTAATTATTAGTAACGAAATTCATATTAAATTTAAAAATTGAATAAAGTACGGCCAATTACAATCTGTGAAAGTATGATTGTGTGATTAAAAGTATGACTAAATCATGTAAAAGAGATTAATACGAAGTCAAGAAAAGTGAATATTACGTACAAAGGGATTAATTTTGAGCGCGATACCTGTGCGTAGCTAATAAAATCTTCTTTGTCGCGTGATTGATATTATTTTTGCCTCGTCTGAATAAAACGATCAAAGATATCATTTCAAATTATATTTGTTTACTGCATAAACCAGTCAGACAATTGTAATTTGATGGTCTTAAATGAAATAAAATATCTTTCAGAAGTATGTAACGTAGACACTTTAATAGAAAAATAAAATTAACCTTGTCATTAACATGTAAAATCAGCTTAAAAAATATTGAACTTACAAAAAATATAGGTTTATGATAAAAAAAGCAAGACGTCCTTGAAATATTATAACTTTGAAAACGTCCACGCATTAAGAGAACTAATAGAGTTATTTGACTCCCTATTCGAAATACTAAAAAACATGTATCAATTTATTTAGTTAAAATCACGCGTCTACGAGATCGTTTACAATCTCAACTTACGTGGAACACCCTGTATAAACAAGTACGGATAACTCCAGTTGCTCGCTATAGAAATAAGATTACATATCAATTTATAGAGAATTTATAGAGAAGTCTTAATTTATCCTTAAGCACTATATGATAACGCACGTATGCTACTTTCTTGTCCAGGGGTGTAGGTGCCAACTTAAGAACTCAAAATGAATAATACATTAGTAACATAGATTACATCAAATGAAATAAAATCATTAATTTTAACGATAAGAAATAAGAAAAATAACGTGTCAATTAACGAAACTTTTCTACGGAATCATGGAACTCATCGACCTAGAAATTACAAAATCTCGAGTATTGCATTTCAAGCATGGATCCCGAATGGAACATTCAGCCGCGCGGCCTTTTTCCGCAATCTGGTCACCAGCAGTGCATCCTTAGAATTCCAAGAAAAATATTTCAGGTTTCGATATCTCCCGGCAGATTCTCGGTTCAGCGAACTCTTTCCGTTGGACTGCGCTAGGTCAGAGAAATACGTCGTCCTAAACTTACTCGCACTCAAGACAAGATTGCCTCTTTCCCATCGGAAACGTCCACTTCTGCTGGTCGCTTGGACAAACTGGCCCCCACAACGAACGGGTTCCACCGAAATCCAGGTAGCCGGAGATTGAAGTTCTAGGAGGACACCATCCGCGCGCAAACTACCTACGTGCCGTACTCGCGGCCCTACTGTACATAAGGGAGGCCAAGGGAATGCACGGCAAGTACTTCGTCGCTCCAACAGATTGGACGCCGCTCCATCGATCCTCGTTGATTCTCCAGGAACTCTATTTATACGTCGACAGACACGGAACACTTCCAGACCAGATTCCTCTGTGTCAATTTTGTCTTTCCCTTTTCGTGTCTGCTGATACCATCGGAGAATGCGTTCATACATGCAGCGTCTACTCTTTTAAATAGAAATACTAGTACATGATGTCCATTTAAAAACATTAAATCTAAATATCTTGAAAAATAAACATTTTCGGGAGAAATTCTAAATATTAAAATTACTCGATTTCAAGGGAGAAATACAAATCTGATAAGAAAATGTTTCATACAAAAGTTTTTTTTTCGCGTACAAGAAAAATCAGTAAATAAAAATATATTGTTTCATGTATACAAAGATACCTTCCAGATAAGCTTCAAAGGGATAAAAGGAATAAATAAACAAAATAATTGTATTTCCCTCTTGAAATCGAGTAACTATTGTATTTAACATTTTTCCTGGAAATGTGTCTTTTTTGAGATATTTAGATTTAAAGTTTTCAAATGAACACCCTGTGTTTGTACTTCAATGTTTTTATTTAGAATTTAAAAGGAGAAACATTAATTAACGCGGTGACCTTAGAAGTTTTGCACTCGGAGACATTTTAACTCTAAATCCAGTTTTTTAAAAACAGTTTTTTATTCCTACAGTATTTCCATTTTATATGACTTGGTGCATCTTATGAAATTGAGTCTTGTAACTCACATAGCAGTTAGTTTCAACTGCTTTTTAAATATAATCATATCTGATAACGTCAAAATTATTGTGGAATGTCATATAACAACTTTTATTGGTGCCTCAGGGTTTTCACACAAGTACAAAAAGTTAATCTTTTTGTAGACAATATTCATCTTTCTGCAAATAAAATGAAACCTTATGTAGATCGTATTCACCTTTCTACAAATAAAATGAAACCTTATGTAGATCATATTCACCTTTCTACAAATAAAATGAATCCTTACGTAGATCATATTTACATTTGCAAATGAAATTAACCTCTCTTGAGGTCTTACTCGCCTCTCTAGAATTCAAATTCATCCTTTTACGTATTAAATTCGCTTATTTCTATTCATTGAATTATATTTTATGAATAACTATGTTGGGAACGTGTACGAATATATTAAACCATTGATGCGTGTGCTCCCAATGTCAAATGTTATTATACTGTAAGGACAAACTGTTTCAATATCTTGAAACACAATGAAATTACCCGGATTCGAACTTTCATTACTCGAATACCTCAATAGTACCCTTATTGAAACATTCTATCCGTATATCGTGTGTTTGCATACAATCGGTATAGGAAGGAAGATGTGCAATGAAGTTACGTCACAAGTGCTACGGTATGTGGTATTGCACAATCACAAGCTAATTTCATGCAAGTAAATGAACATTCTACTATTTCATGCATTCCCGTCGCACTACCGCACAACGCACCCTTGGATTGCATATTTTCTGTAAATTAGTTTTCGAGTACAACTGTTTGCTTGCAGTGTGTCTGAATTAATTGAGATTGATTAAATATTTCGTAAAATATTAGTATGGATGAATTTTGAATATTTCATATTAAATATTGCAGAATTTACGGGTTGTCAGATAAAACACAAAATCTTTATGTACATCCCCGTCCATAAGTATCTTGATGGTTACAACTTTTAATGAATAAAACGATATAAATTAATAATATAAACCGATGTATTTTGGCAATTTCTGTTTCGGATGTACATTCTGTAGCATCTAGTATTATCGTTTAAGTGATCTAATTATTTAAGTACTTCAAGTAATTATTAATTTATGTTACACTACGCGCGGTCGTTCATCGAGGATATCTTATCACTCATTAGCATGAATAATTATAAGCTGAATGGAAAAGTACTTTGATTATGAAGCATTGATTCATTATTGAAATAATGAAAAAATTGATAGCCAAAATTTGTGAAAGAAGTTTTAAGAGCAATCGACGAAAAGTAAATTTAATTGGTTTCTTGCTATTATTAATGAAATATCAAATACACTATTGGTGAAGTATGTCCTTTACTAAGTATAAAGTAAATACAAAAATCATAATAATATTCATTAATGATTTGAGAACTTTTTTTAGATAAGTATCTTAATTAAGGACGTGTACACATACTTATGGTCTGGGGTGAACACGTCTAGAGTTGCAAGGAAAAATGTATCATATGCTTTTACTTTTGAGATATTGTCGCTTAAAGTTCTAATCGTTAATTCTTCGTATTAATTGTTTTATTAATATCTGCTATTTTATTTTTCTGAAAATATATAATTTAGTTTTACGATTGCTCCTCCGATAAGCAAAGCATTAAAAAGTTGTTAATAAACTCTTTAAAGTAACCTTTAAGTGTTACTATATTTTGAATGTTTTTTGGGGGAGATTTCACATATCTCTACTATTGCTATTAAAATTTTTGCAACTATTATGTAGAAAGTCATTAATCATAGATAATGTATCTTTGTCTTACTTATTATGTGCATGTATCGAAATACGATTTTTGATAGTCTATTGCGAAATGTTTTCTAAAATAAATATACAGGTTGTCATGTAACTGGTGATAGGGGCTGATTCTACGACAAAAAATAAATCAAAATAAGGAATAACTTTTTCTCGTTTAAGGCTTCGTTTTCTGGAAACCTCAGACGCGCCACTTGATTGCTATTCAATAGTATTATTTTTTCAACTTAATTTTTCTTGAAAATGGAGCCTTAAATGAAAAAATGCTATTTTTTTCAACTTATGTTTGCATATCCCCTTGCACTACGATTTCTTTCAGAACTGTGTTCATTAGCACTTTTTCGTCCTTAATAATTTCCTTGATGAAACGAGAGGATTTTTGTTTCCTGCTTGTCTTTATTTGCTTTCATTCATTGATTTTGATGACAGAAGATTCAAATCTTGTTTCGATTTAATGGAAATGATTGGCAGTCATATTTATTAAATTATGTACGAGATGATCGACACGAGTCTGTCCGTTATTATACTGCAAGGGAATCGTCCCCTTGCCGGTTGTACCACCAGTTACATGACACCCTATATAACATATCTGACCAATGTTGATTATCCATTTAAAAATAAGTACACAGATGAATCACTAGCTGTTGCGGTTTCTAATTCGTTTTTTCATTTTATATAATACAAGAATGTCCAAATTAGACAACAGATAGTGTTACTGTCGAAAGCAGCATAGCTCTATGCTATATGCAGTAGAGACTCCCTTATCCGAACATTTATTTTTATAATATTCTGATATCCAAGCGTTATTATCTAATTATTCTATTACATACATTATCCCGTAGTAGAGAACTTGAATGAAATTTTTAGATAATAGTATGTTTTTCTATCATGATATTGCAGAAATGAATCTTTGGATAAGAAAGTATTTATTGTAAAAGCAAATTTTTTCAAACGCTCCGATTTTTTTGTATCTTGATGAAAAATGCTGCGTCATATCCTGATAAAAAATATAATAATGTAACGCATAGTAGTTTAAAATAAAAACGATTTTAGAATGAAAGAACGGTGTACAGAATGTTTAGAGCGATTTTAACCCTTAATGCTCGAAGTGGCCTCTCAAGCACCATCAATTATAATTAATATAAGTATTGTAATCACAATTATATAACTTCTGAGATGAATAAAGACTGTTTTAAATGGCTTTAATATTATTATTTACACGTAATTACAGCATTTGAAATCTGACACTTAAATATACCCTCAGCGGAGTCTTCTTTCTTTCTATTCTTTTTCCTTTGTGGTTCCTTGTGGAAGTTATTCAGAATTGGTTGGAATAAGATCGCAGTTTATCTTTGTGTAATTTTGCATACTTTTTAATGTGGCCCCGTACATAATTTATGTTTAGGTTTCTGTGTAGGCTTTTCATTTATAACGAACCATGAAGCAGCTGTAATTGCTCTAACCGTTGCGAAAGCGTTAACTTATATTTATGTTAGATTTCTCCGAATAAACCCATAGCTGAATTCCATACGTCTAGATATGTATATTGCTGATAGATAGATATTATTGCTGTTTTGTATAGTAGAAGATTATTTTTCAATGATAGCGGAGACTTATACCTGGGTAGCCAGTTTATTTTTCGTAATTTAATATCCGTTACTTTTGATCGTAAGGTGCGATTTCCAGGTTAATCTTCCATTTATGTGCAAACCTAAGTATTTAGCCTCATTTGTCGCGTATATACGTTCATCCCAGAGTATGATCGAAATATTTCGAGTATGCTCGATTCGTCGATTAGTGAAAATAACCTGTGTCGATTCATTTACTCTTAGCTTTATTTTCCATTTTTGGACCGAGGATCGTATTTCCTATTATTAAGTTTGTTTGCAGCAATTCAGTAGCTCGGAATGTCGTGTTGCCAGAAGGACCGTGTCGTCTGCAAATGTTGCTAATTGAACTCCATTTATTTCACGGATGTTGACAAGGTATAGTACCGGTCTCAATACGTTGCCTTGAGAGACGCCTGCTTGTATGTTTTTCATGCTGGAGTAGCTTTCATCGTGTTTCACTCTAAAATGTCGTTGATGAAGGTAGGAATTAAAAAGTTTGTAGTAATTATGTGATAGATGAGCCTTGAGTTTGTATAACAGTCCTTTATGGTATACTCGATCAAATGCCTGGCTGACGCCGATAAAAGCTACCCCACTGATTAGTACGTTCAACGTTCGAATAGCGCTTGAACCGCTCTCGCGGTGGCTATGTGAAACCAAAAATTACATATTTACTTGTTTCTGCAATATATTATCGTATTATCATATTATGGTTTGCAATATATTACCGTATCATGGAAATGTCATCACGTGTACTTTTATTTGAAACCTGTGATTCCTAAATTGATTCAAGTGTCTTAAAAGGTAGTTATTATAAAGAACAAAGAATATTGGCGATCTTCGATAATTAATTAAAACATGATCCAAAATTAAACTCAATTAAGAGAGACAATTCGACGATTGCTACTAGATAAGGAACATTGAGCGTAATTATAAATAATACGCATACTTTGTAAACAATGGTATTGTATTCATAACACGCTGTAAGTAGTTTTGTAGTTGTAGGGGATATATCTCTTTGGCAGACTCATCGACTGAAAAAGCCCGTAGACATCGAAACGAATTCCGCGGATAATAGCTGCAGGCAACTGGAGATCTAACTAGTTTTCGAACGATCGCGTGCCTGTCGATCTTTTCCACCGTACATCAAGTTCCATGCAGCGTAAAATCGATTGCGAACTGCTGCATGAGCAGTCAAGAGGGCTGATTAGACGACCTCTTAAGTAATTCCATGAAGAAGCTTGCGCTATGTAGGTCAACTTCTTTAATCTTTCATAGCGGTAACGTTCGGACGAATTTTATTTTAATAGGTTTAAAAAATCGAATACAATACCTAAGTCCACTATGATTACCTAAATCCACATAAAATGTGGGATTTACTTGTAATATGGGATCCAAAATATGTAAAATTGCTTCTAGATTTTTTTCCTGTGTAATATACTTGCGCTATATGCCTCTGAACAATTTAAAGTGTCTTACAAGAAATATTCAGGCTTGGATTCACGTCTAAATGATGCACGCTACAATCCATTACGGACCAATTCATTAGGGGCATGCTTGATGTCGCATATAATCGTAAATCATAAATCATAGTCGCTATTATTTCGGACTGTAACCATTTAGTTTATCACTACAGTTAATACTAAATCGATATGAATACCACATGGTAGTTCATACTGATTCTTTTGATATTTATCTACATTGTCCAGAAATCTCTAGACATCGTGTTTGGATTCATAGTTTTGATGGAGTGAAACGTTACAATTTCTTAGTTGCGTGATATTACACGCTTAATCGGTTACTATAATATTAAATAGTTTGTAAAAATGAGCACGATAACGTGATCGTGGTTTGAAAACAGAATGTTATTTACAATTCCTACCAAATTGCAGGTTTGCTCCGTTTCACGCATGAAGTAATTAGATTTTTCCTTACAGGTACAGTTTTCAAAATGAAATATAATAGATATCTACAACTAACCATTATTTAAACGTGCTTCTCTGATCGGTTACAGATCAAGTAGTTGCGGGGAATTCCAAGTATATATAGGCCTCACGCGACAAGAAGGCACCTTTGTGTTTACATTCCCCTTCTTATTAGCTAAATGTGTAGAAAAAAATAATCGATCCTCGATATCGATTGTACAGGATCGATACATGAGAGAGGGCGTTCGGGTGCTGTTAGAAGAATGCGGTATGCTGAATAAAACGCACGTGGTGTGAGTAATAAGAACGAGTTATTACGTGTTTAACGAGGTCATTGTTATAAGAATTCTAACATATTATGACATACTAAGTATATAGCATTATAAGTACCTGAGTTTGTCACCAAAGAGTTAGTTATTAAAATATACTGGATAAACGTAAAAACGTGTTCTCATTAATAACAGAATGTGCCTTCTTCTTGGCTCGTATTTAAAACATTTTGGAAAATAAAGTTGTTGGAAGTATATGCACAATTATTGTAATTTTTACCACAATCTTCGTATCCTTATCACATCCTCGTATCTTGTGCAAGGTATTGGATTGTAATAGATTTTGTTCTGCAAAGCCAAATAATATTTATATTTACATTCCAGTACTGTATTAATGATACCGTTCATATAATAGAAGGTTCACATAACTGGTGTTCATACAATAGTGGTTCTACTGTACTTATAAATAGATTGCGCATTTTATGCATTTATGGCAAAAAATGGATAACAAAGGAGGTACCCCAAGAATATAAAAATGTTGTGCATTATTTGCAATTTCTTAAAACTAAAATGAAAAAGTACATTTTTATTTAGTTCCTAATTCTTACAATTGATGTAGACAATTTTTCATCAGTCTACTTTTATACAGACTGACACAACAATCTACCAAATTTCCTATACAGGGTGAGTGAAAAATCGCAGTACAATCGGCCAGGGGATGATCCTACATAGAGAAATAAGTTGAAAAAAAAGTAAAATTTTCTCATTTAAGACTACGTTTTCGAGAAAAATAAGTTTAAAGATCCGTCAGGTTTGTATGGCTTGCGGTATAGCGAGAAATAGGATTGGTATGCGATGATCAGACGCGCCACTTGATTTCCCTTCAATAGTATTATTTTTTAATCTGTTTTTTCTCGAAAACAGAGCCTTAAATGAAGAGATGTTATCCTTTCTTCGACCTATTTTTGCAAGTAGAATCATCCTCTGATCGGTTGTATCATTATTTTTCGCCCACCCTGTATAGACAACTTGTAAACATTTCTCGAAGCTATACGAAAATATCTGAGGAATCGTAGGAAAATCATCGCTAACAATTTATGTCACTATGGGGCATTAGAAATGCCAAAAAGTAATATTGGCTTACCTATGTTAATCTTCGGAGCGCTTAATAAGCGTGATCTTCTGAATCTTGAAACTTTAAGTTCTCCTAGCACGATAACAAGCGATGGAACAGTTCATTAAGATATGTGCGAAGCAATTATAGCGTCTCGAATTTTCAGGAACGCGCTCAACGCATCCGCTTAATCTTAATACGGATCTATAAAGTCTGCTCGGCTTGTTAATACGTTAAGAGTGCCGTGTCGTCAGTCACATAAGTGCGACACTAAATAACTACTTTCCAAAATTCATTTCTGTTGTAATACATTCGAACAAACTAAATTTTACTGAGACGTTTAACCCTCGAATAGCCGATGTAAATGAGCGGCGCACAGTGATTCGAGCTGTGGAAAAAGATCGAAAAATCAATATCTTTTTTATTTTTTATAACATATTCGTAATCTACAGCCTTCATTCTCACATAAACAATTGAAAAAAAAACAAAAAAGTACCCCCAACACCCAGAAAACACGTTAGAATGGACAGCGATCTCGTTGCCTCTGCTTCCTCAAGCATTTGCCTGTTATATCGTCGTGTCTTTAACATCAATTTATTCAAAGTTCATGGCAATGAATGTAAATATAAATGGATTATTCGATTGGGTGTATTAAACACTTGTTATCTAGATTGATATATGGTTTAATTATTTATCGTATTGTCTTGTTTTGTTGCATCGAAGTTGCACATCCATGAAGAACCTAACCTATACGTTCGACAAACTTTAAATTAACTTTCCTCAAAAAAGATGAAATATGTCTTGAGATCTCAACGAAAAAGTATTCCTGGAACCTTCCTCTACATTATTATGCCAAGTCTTGCTGCCTTTGCCTGCCCATTGGCTTGTAATTTTGTACTTTATTAACGCGTCCGAGGACAAATCGGGATATTCTTGAGAAATGAGTTTGTGCTTCTTCCAATGACCAAAAAAAACGAATGTGTTTCTTGTTTTATAGAACACATTCCATTTAAACAATTGCACAGAAGAAGTTTACAAAAATTTAGACAAATCTTGCAACCTAACAGTTTGCAATCTATTTTGTGTATATATTAACAATAAATTACAGCACATCCGAGAAGCTTCCAGATTGAATACTTGTTAGTATCTTATAAACAATATGCTATTGATGCCTGATTTTTGCAAATACTTTCGTACATTATTTCTTATTATTTATTAACCTTTTACGTTGAAATATTTTACTTGTTATTTGCTTGTCTTTGTATTATATTTAAATATGTGCCAGTTATGTATGAGTTTATGTATCAGTTTACGTATGTTAGAATGTGTGTTACTTGTTTATTTATTATGCTGATATATGTATTATTAAATATTTATTATGTATTGTGCTGATATATGTGTTACATATTCGTATATAATATACTACATATACTATATTTAGCGTACCGACTATCCTATAATTCATAATAAAGAAGGTTTCGAATGAAAATTAGTCAGTGCATAGATTCTAACAAATTACAATACTAAATGATGACAAAAGATTTTTCTATTCAACAAAAAACAAAAGCATTGCAAATTTTTAACATAACTGTATATTCTTTTTGCACAAATCGATTCATCTTTTCATTTTCTTTAAAAAGTTACTAGGGTACTTGGGTCGAAAATTAATTAGTCTAGAAGATATGATTTTTGTTCCGAGCGCTTATGAGATCGAATCACTATGCGACGCAGTAAGCCGACACCGAGTCACTTTTGACCCGTAGCTAAATTTTTAGTATACTTGGTAATCTGTGATACAGGATGTTATCTACTGATCTTTATAACAAGGGACGGTGAGGAGTTTGTTAAAAAATAAACATATTTTCAAGATCCGAGTCAACAGTGGCCCGGTGTTAGCTGTGCAAGGGTTAAAATACAAAGAGTTACAATGTCATTCAATATGATAAACTTTAACATTCTAGTTTCGGTTTCATTAATCAAATCACTTCGATATTGTGAGAAAGTAGCGTCTCGGCGCATAACGTGTTAAAGCAATCATCCACGTATCTTAATTCAGATGCACAAACTAGCTTGAGACTGAAATGATCACCAGGGTTCAAGGACCCTGCCCTTCGTACATATCTGCGGAAGTCGCAATCGATCCACAAACCCTGAAAGCGCTTCGTGCGAAATATGTACGCTCGAAGATCGATAACAGATTTATTTTCCATGAGAGCTCATGTCACTCAAAGAGATCACTGCCCTGGTATCACTCAAAATCCTATTACAGTTACAAGTCAATATGACTGACAATGATGGTTCACATCGTGCTGAATCTTTCAGGACTGAACAGTAATAGATATCCGGCAAATAAATATAGAAACTTCTAAAGCAATTAGGTCGAAGTCATAATGTCACAGGAAGAGTCTAATTGCAACGCTCAGTGCAGGCTCTAGAGATCACAAACCAGGATCCATCCTGACCCTTAAAAAATATCTTCATCTAGTATACGAAGAACAGATAACTGTGCCTCCGTAGCTGAATGTAACAATTACATTGATTTATTTTTTATCAAATGTGGATGCAAGTAACAAGTGCCGGGCCTGGGGCGAGTGCCTCGTTTGGCCGGTGCTAAGGGCGGTTCTGACTCCACCTAACGAACCAAGAAGTATACGAAGTTTCGCGTGAGAGAAATGGGAAGAAATAATGTATTTTTGTTAAACATTGTTTCAAATGTAACGAAAAAGATCTCGCTGGAGCGTTTCCCTTCTGAGCTCTACCGGGGTCGAATGGAATATGTAAAACTGCAGACACAAGTCCCTGAACAAAATGCTCATTCGTTCAGCGTATACATAGGAGGAAAACGACACGGAACATTTTTCCGTCTATACAGCTGCGCTTTCAGCAGATACAACAACTCCTATCTTTATACGAGCTTTATCTTCACGAGCAATATAACTGAATCGGTTCTCCCTCGCGAGCAAAATTTTAAGCGAGATAGAACTGGTAAAATTGAAAAGGAACTCGCGCAAGACACAATTTATAGAAGGTAGCAATTGCTAAAGAACCAATAAAAGCATTACGATTTATCTAGGGACCTGTAACATCGATTTTTTCTTTTTATATTTTGCGCACGTTGCCTCGCACGGAACGGAATGGATTCGGGAAACTGTATACATGCATTATAGTAGTTTAAATAATTCTTATTTCCTTTCGTATTGAAACGCATTTTCACTTGAACCCCGAATTGAGAAATTTGCATGAAGTGTAAAAAGTTTATATGTGATTTCATATTTACTTCGTGCAACATTAAATAGCCACGTACAGTGTAAAACGAATAACGAATAAATAAATAAGAAATATTGGACAATCATTCGTGAGGTCATTTATTTAAGCTTAAATAATTATTGGAATGAATTCTTTTTAGTCAAATATTATATAACGAATTAATTAACGAATTACACGTTATTTAAATATATATTATATATTATATAATATATATTTAAATATATATAACGAATTCTTCTATCTATTTTAATAACTCAGTATTCGAATAAACTACAGTAGAGAGTATTTTATTTCAAGATTTATTTTTGTCATATCCTGATACTAAAACATTGTATTATCTAAAAATTGCATTTAAATTCTCAACTATGTGACAATGCATCCAAATGATACAATGATTATATAATAGGCACGTTTGGATACCAGAATATTGTATAAACAAATGTTCGGACAAGGGAGTCTCTTGTATTCGATTAGAGAAAGTAAAATTATTCGAATGATAATAATCAACAGTTGTCGACTGTTTTTGTTTTTACGTAATTTTGTACAAATACATTTATAAGAATACTATTTAAATACATTTCTATTCAGTTGGACATATTTTCGATAGTGCCGAATAAAATTTGATTCGTTACTCTTTATCCATTGTTTCTACCATTTGAATAAAATTGTGCTCAATTGTGGTTGAATGAATGAAAAATTAACTATTTATGAGTTTATTAGATACAAATAAAATTAATAGCTGAGGCTATGTTAAATTAATTACTTATGTTAGTTGAAATTATTACTACTAAATAGTTGACAATAATTAATTCAAAGCGCTATCGTTATATCAATTTCTGTTAAATAAAAAATTCTATAAAGAATACAATATTTTAACATGTGACGGAGACAATTGGTGCAGTGGTATCTGCTGAAAAACTGAAACAACATGCAAATTATGTGATTTAACAATATTATATATAATATTAAATATAACAATTAAACAGAAATTATGCGCTTTACTGAAAATAGTATTTTAAAAAATGTGAACATGGTTATTTGATCTATATTTTCTGGTTGTAAAGTTCTAAAAATATTAATTTCGAACGTAATTATTCATTCTACACAAACAAAAGAAGAAAGCGAATTCATCATTATCTAGAATTTCAACGAAAATGCATGCATTTCGACGTCTAGTTTCGTGCTATACGTTCTGTAATGGAAGAAGCAACAGTAGAAAATTCGCGTTAGAGCAGACACCTGAACAGAACAACCCTCGTCGCAGCACACGGTTGACGTATATGACTGATCATTTCGTTCCTTTAAGTGGCACTCCAAGACAACTTGGAATGTAAGGGCTTGCCGTCACCTGCGTCGTTCCCGTCAGCATACCTACGTGACATACAGGGTGTCCAACTACAAATCCTTATCCTTTTAGAAGGTGATTCTGCAAATTGAAATAATGCAAAAAATTGAAAACGAGAACGAACTGAAGAATTCATCTCTTAAGCTTGAAATTGTGATTTCGTGATTTTATTTTGGAAACTTGTGTTCCGTGTCATAACGATATATACCCAGCATAAAAAATACGAAAACGTGATTGAAATCTAATTTTTCGCACCGCTTCGATCAAAGTTGCAGAATCTGTTGCTAATTTCGCGTAGTCCGTCAACGCAATCATCAAAGATCATACGCTTTAATTTAGGCACGATTCCTTGTTTCACTTTAAACTTGAAGCTCGATAAATAATCTAATCTCATTGTTTGTGACTGTTAACTTTTACTGTAGACGACTCACACAAATTTCATAATGTGCACATGGAGTGAGACACTGCAACAACTCCAAACGGCTGTCGTGTTTAAACTATTTATTATTTTGGGTCCCAAAGATTACAAAATACTCTTTAGACATTTAAGGACATGAATCAGCCGCTTTTTTCTTAGAATTATTTTGTTAAAATTATAAAATTTGTTACAATTATAAAATTTGATACCTATGTATATGCTGAATTTTGGCACCTCGTCTAAGGTATAAAACTGAGATAGCGCAGTGTTATAACTTTTTCTATCCATGTTCTATACATGACAGAGTAAATGTTCTACGAGTAGCGCATTTATTGCGGTATTTTACCCAATGAAATTGAAATAATATCGTAGTAAAGCGTTCACCCGCAGTAACAAATATACTTACCCGAGTTGTTTCATTATTCTCTATTTCTATCATGGGTTTACTATTTCTGAAATTACTTTTTTAAATAAAATTACCAGTTTCACATGTTTTTTTAAATTTACTTAAGTGGTACGATTACGGCAACTTTCCCCTAAATGTTCAGATAATAGAACAGTCATTTAATTGCAGCTGATTACATGAGGATCCTATTTGAACGACAAAGTATACCTGATTATTGCTTGATACAATCAGTTCACATAGAATAATTGTTTTACCATTTGTTTTACCATAGTTTTACATTTAAAAAAATTCTGTAACAGGTGGACATTCAGTTGAATCAGATTTACAATTGTCATTCATAACTATATGAAGGTTAAATACAATAGAATTTGGAAACGAGTCTGTATAATTTTTCAATTCTCGGATGTAAATGGTTTTGCAACTAACCTCATGTAGAAAGGCGAGCATTATATCTTGTGCGGACAACCCTCGTGTGCGCTGGATGCAGCAAGATAGTGGAATCGCCGTTATAAATCGTCATAAATTCAGTCAACCACTAAATTTGTTCGTCTAAGTCCTATGGTAGCAATGCTTTAACTGGTCCCGGACGAGCATTTTATTTACAGTAGTTTCAGTATTTCGGAAACGGATAACCATTTCTTATTTATTAAAACATTGGATCTACTAGGCATACAAGAGAAGTACAAGACTCTGGCTTCGCCGATTTTAATCAGACTATTTACACCTGTATACCTCACTTTCTTGATTGCATCTATGTACCATGATAGTAGCAGACACTCAGTAATTTGTTAAATACTTGAGCCGTTTATTTTAAGAGTCGCCTAAGTCCATTTTCTAAAAACATCGAACTAGCTATTTTAATATTTACATTATTAGAATTATAATTAGTTATGGGAATAACTTAATATTTCCCACTATTTGATCTTTCAATTACAACTTTTATTTATTTAAGGAAGGCGTAAAATATGTTCTTCCTCTATGACATGTTTTCGGTAACTAACTTGATTCATCTCATAAAAACAATAACGACAAGAAAAGACAAAATAAATTATCGCATGCCTTCACGACTCAAACATATCAGGTGGTAAATAAAAAAAACATTTATTAGATTGATTTTTGTATTCAACCAATTTGTTGAAATTCAATATACATTTCTACGTTACATGTAATTTCATTTGAGCAAAGCCTCTAGAACGCAATAACCCTTAGAAACAAAAGAACATTATACTACGATGTTATCTATTACTGATGCTTTTAAATTGATTGAAACGCAAAATCCTAAAATATCTGGATTCTAAAGCAATAATTTCTTGGAAGAAAAGGAAACTTTATATTTACATCTACTAGAATGCTTAAATATTGCTGACAATAGAGTAGAATGTGATCCTGACATAAAGAAATGAAACAACATTCATACTTGAGAGCTTATTATTAAAAGTCTGACTCGTTAAAGTACAGCAAGGGGTTAATATTGTACTTAATTATCCTCTTAACGGTCATGCCCACGTATGTCATGATCACAATAAACAATAAACCAAAAATAATACAATAACAAAAAATAGGTTTAAACTGTACAAACTTGATTAAATTTGATATTGTGTTTCATTTTCTATACGTGTACAAGAGGCTCTGTCACGAGAGAATCGAATGACGTGAATTTTCTTTTGACACCATGTATGAGCAAGCTTAAAATTTAATTTGCAGTTCTGGAGTGACACATAGTTGAACATATTGGTACATTGCATATCGTATAAATGATATGAAACGTATAAAATGAAATAGAAATAAATTTAGATATATAAGTTACAACAAAAACGTAAAAAGTAACTATACATAAACGTGATACCAGCTTAAGAATTACAGTTGGAAAACTAAAAGACATTTGTAGCGTAAATTATACGAAATAAGACAATTAATTTTAACGCATTTAACGCTTCCCCCTCGAATCAAACTCTGCGGCACCGGTAAAATGTCTTATATCATTCCTCAAAATAATTTTTACATTCTAAAAAGGGTTTATATTTAAAGAATTATTAAAAACGTAGAAATTAAACATTTGTACAATCAAATAAATTTAATTTCACAAGCATGCAGCACAAGAATAATACAAAATGGAAATACTACACGTTTTGATGTTAAGATAGTTTCTAGTGCAAAGAGTTAATAAGGAGTTTACATTCATATAAGAGAATTCATTTCAGGATAAAATTCAGTTAATCAGATGCTGCTAAAATTTAGTTTACATCAACTAACAATGAGTCTCATCGTATTTTGTCATCATATACACTATTATTCCGTTAGAAATTACAAGTTTACGATGCACGCTCTCACTGTGGCAGAACAGTTTGCTACTCTACTTCTCTTTATTCTCTTAGATCGTTTAAAGATTAAACGAGAGTAAACAAGGTATACACAGGAGGTCTGGTTTAGGTTTCACGATTGCCGCAGGTGATTTGATAGTCAACAGCTACCGCCACTAGTTTATACAATATTCTATTACGCTGTCTTGTAACGAATTTTAATTACTTTAATGTTGTACTGTGTTGAAATCGTCTCGCGGTTCCATGGTGTGAAGGTTGCTCTCTTTGTTACGGTGTAACGACGAAGAAATTCCTTTCTTCAGAGGAGAGGTCAGAGTTCATCATACAGCCCATTCTGTAGAGATCAGTGAAATTCTAACAAAAGCGTATTAGCCAGTGATCCTTGTAATACCTAGTTGGCGGTATTTTAGTAGCATTCTGATACCTGATTGACAGGTTACAGAAGACATCCGGTCTGAGCTAGACCCATCTCATTAACTTAAATAATAAAGTAGTAATAATTGAGTGATACCATGAAGAGTAAAGTGCAACCTAGAACTCGAGCACTTTTTCGACCAAGATAAATTCAATCCGCTGATTGGCGCGCTCTTGTACCACCAAATTAGTATAAAGGCGGGCGAGAATTAAAGTAGACTTGCCCACAAATCTCCGAACAAACTGACATTGCTTAAGCTAAGAAAGTAAGGTATTTAGGATCCTAGAGAGCAAACTAAATTGAACAAAGGCAATTAACGGGAAAATAAAAAAAAACGAGTCCTCTAATCAGATTTCTATACCCTCTGATCGGAAAAAAGCAGCTCCCAAAAATAAAAATTAAAAATATCGTGTACGTAACATGTTCTCCCTCAGGTCTCTTACATGGTCATCAAATATGAACCACAATAGCCAATACTCGCCTCAACAAAGTACAAATATTCCAGAATAAATGCCTAATAATAATTCGGAAAATATGCGGACTCTTCACGATAAAACAACTCCGTAAACAACTAAATATCCCCACAATCAAGTTGTACATATCCACACTCCTGCCAAAAGGCTTCAGTCACAAACACAAAAACCATCTGATTGTGGAGAGTGAGATTAGGTAACTAACTACAATCCTGAAACAAATCACCGAACGTCAAAATTCGGGGGGTTATAACCCCAATTTATCACTGCTGAGACAAGAAGGATAGACAATGCTGTAAACGGAAATAGATAATAGTAATTAATTTGACGCAAAATGGCATTATCCGTAGCAAAAATCAGCATTCAATTTGACGTCAAATGGTGTCATCCGTAGATTAGGTGTTAATATCAATTCTTAGCTTGTCTAGCCGCTGAAAATTACGTTATCTTGAAACTTCCATTTGTTGTTGAGCTGTTTTCGCCTATTCCTCACTAGCTTGCACATTTACCCAGCAAATCTATAGTACTTCATGTATTGATTTACTATATCAAGTTATGTTGTTATGTTGTGATGCAATTCTGAATAAAATAGGTTTCAGTGTTATTGGATCTTCAAACTCAATTTTCAAGACAACGGCTAATTTTCGACCCATGATTCCTTTGAGAAGTTTGTTCTTCTCGATGAGTAGGTCACGATGCAATCATAAAACACATAATTTCTGGACACCCTGTACAGACAGCAAAGATACAATGTTACTCCGATTATCGATTCAAACATCTCACTTGTCCAAACTATTCTCTATAAAACCACTTGCATTAGGATTATCATCACAGCTGCATTGATTAGTAAAGTTTCGTTCTTAATAATTTCCCCGTTAGAATGAACAGTTGTTTCTTTACGTCTCCATCCACTTCCATTTTTTTCCATAACAAAAGAATCAAATGTTTTGCTTTAAATTCAATAATTTATACAGACATACTAACCTTTGCACTGAAATTTCTTTTACAGCAACTTCGATCTGCTTTTACAGCAACTTTCGTCGTTAATAATTCCCTGACACAACGAGACAGGGAATTTTGTTCCTTGTACGTCTTTATTTAATTTCATTCTGAAACTGTGATAACAAAAAAATGAAATATTGTTTCGATTCCGGAGAATTCTGAAAATTTAGTAGATTCCGTATGAAATATTCGTCACGAGTATGACTCGTTAGAGTGTACGAGGTTAAATTTATGTTGCTGCTGCAACACTCGTCTTGATCAATGAAACATTTACTCGCGATTAATTTATCGCGTAAAGCTGAGCATCCCTGAAAGCACCTTTCACCAAGTTGCCGTACCAGGATCAATTTCTTCTGATATTATAGTAGAAAGTGTGGTGACCAGCCAAAATTCGAGTGGTACTTTCCAAACCCTTAGTCAGATTTATGGGCACGTTACTGGCGCAAGAAAATATGTAATAGAGTCATATTCTTGACCGAAGGATTCCGGACTTTTAGCTTACGTTTTCGATAGAAAACAAATTGCATCGGCGAGTGTTGGAGACTGAGAATAAGCGAGAGAAATATGATATCGTCGACCATCTTATATTTTACGTTTAACAGGTTCGCGATTTCTGTTGCATATCGGAAAATGTCGCCCTTATCCAACAGGTTGAAGTGAATGAATTGTTTGCCTTACTAGTGCGGAAAGAGCAAACAGAAGATTTCGATTCGAACGAAAAGAATATAAGAGCTACATTAATAACTTCTTCTATAATAACTAGACAACGGATGTTTATGAAAATACATATTTTTATAAAAAAAAGTAACGTTGTGAGACCCAGGCAGAAATTTACATTGTTTGTAGGGGGATTTTAAAAATATAGTCCTTACTTTACACATTTTGCATATTTTTCGCAAATATTTCATATTTTTTACATATTTTACATTATATATATATATATGTACATGATACGGGTGTCTGTATGTAATTACTAAATTGCGTATATTTATGCAAAATAAAAATCATTCTGATCGATTGTAAGAAATTAAAGGTAGACGAATGTATCTCTTGAGAAACATGTATCTCTTCTTTCCATAATGTTAATGAGCCGAAAATAATGTAACAATGTTATTACATTGTTTTAATCTCTTCACAATTTTGTGAAGAACAAAGATCCGCATAAAATCCGCAGTATGGTAATAATTACCTATAACTATTATTACGATCTGTGAGACCGCTACTAATTACTTATTGATCGATAGTGTAATATATGTGTAGTATGTGGTGTGATAATGTAATTGAATGAGTACAATAAAAAAATACTAAAAGGAATATAATTGAAGATAGCATAATTGAAAGGAACGTTTATAATAAACTTGCTTCTGTTCAATGAAACTGTCCAAGTTGAACTCCACCATTTTTATTCTGCAAAGTAAGAACAATTGAATTTTATTGTTTTTTTACCACTTTGATAACAATAAATAACACAATAATAACGCAATAAACATTAGCGATCTGTAAAACCGCTAATAGTGGTTACATAAGTTTTCATAGATGCAGTAGTTGAGGGTTTAGATGGGAGACATGGCTAGAGACGGACAAATTCTATGCAGAGCATGTGTACAGTATAAAAAAAGGTCACTATCGTTTTGTAATATTATACCATTAATTTATTTATTGTTTCAACAAAATGAGATATTCGGGTCGTTATTTATTTCCAGGTTATTGAGTCATTCGATGACAGATATATAAATAGCGTTAGTTTATCCCAAGAAATTATGAAAAATGAAATATTATTTGATGGCTTAAATTATGTTACAGCTCATTTCTGGAGATCGCCAGATACCATAGTTGCGTACATATGAAAACAGTCATACAGTATTGTACATCTTTATTTACACAATCACTGTTGTACAAATCTTTTGGAAACCAATCTATATGCAAAGTGAATTGAACGTGTAGAGACTGAATTTTTAACGAAAACTTAGGTTCTAGATATTATGGTTATGAATTTTAAGAAGTAAAATTTTCCATATGGAATTGGAACATTTAATCCTTAAATTAGTCCACAAAAACAGCTACGAATTTATTTAGACTCGGGCTAATAATTATTTCGCGCGTATTGATACAGCTATTTAAAGATTCACATTAATCTTTGGTGTTGCACTTCGTTTTCCATTCTGCAAAGTACAATTTATTTCGAAATATTTGGGAACGCGAATTCCACGATTCTACGAGAGTGAATTACCATTCAATGAAACTCACTACCGTCAACAAGTAATTACCGTTTACTAAGTAATATCATAAACGGAAGGACTGTAGTATGTATTGTTACTGTAAAACTTCAATTACATTAGAAAAGAAGATATTTCAAACTATGCTATAAATAATTCTGTAATTCAGGAAAGATACGCAATGCGAACATTATAAATGGGAACACTAAATTCCTCGATCAAAAACCAGCTCATCATATATAACAATACCTACATGAACCATCTATCGTGTGTATACAGCAGGCAGTTTCTATTTTGAAGAAAAATGATGCTCCAATATTTAATTTTTCTATTATCTTCCCTATTGCTAACTAGAAACATTTAAATGCCTACATGTTACGTTATTCAATCTGTATATAATGTACTTCACGACTCCTTCCAGCAATATAATAAGTAGACCGAGGATCTTTATGCATTTATATAAAAAATGGATATGTCAAATATACAATAGTCACAACTTTAGAAGAATTTAATGATACTATTACATTCTTCGCAACTTGTAAAAATTAATAGAAGTAGAAATAAATTTCTGTGTAAGGCCCACTTCTTGCAATTAATGCAGATAATTTTCATTTTGCATAAAGATCCGCAGTCTAATAACAAGAATTCACGGTTTTAGAATTAACCTGATACCGTATAATTTTAATATCTGCTTGTAATTCTAGTGCTCCTAACTTGTCATCGAGTTTGACACCAATTTGGTGATAATTCGTGTACCACTAATACGGTGCTCGAGAAGTCGTGTTTCCAAAATTTGGAACTGTTACCGTGTTCTCCTATAAGTCGAGGGTCAACGGTGTCGATAGAACTTGTAACTGGCTAGAGACATCATTAGTGTATACATGAAATTGAAATTCTCGGTATCATATGTCATTGTAAGTTCGACTGCTCACCGACTGTCCTATTTAACTGGTTGGAGGATGGTTATCGATTTTGTTTTCGTGCGTACATTATGTTGAATCATTGCCGTTGTCAAGGTTATGATAAATGCAACTTCTGTAATTAATAATTAGCAACTTGCAAGGTAGTTAACAAATTATGTGTAGCTAGCACAATTACAATGCCTTATACGTTATATCCTGTCGTGCTTTTCTATTGAGTTCAGTTGTTAAGAAACGCAGTTATTATTTTTACAGTGGATTATACATTACATTTTTCACAGTATTTAATTGTACAATACTTTGAATCATTTTCACTAATTTTTCTAACATTAATTTAATAAAATTTGTATAACCTTCACTCGTTCCTCATTTTCCCAATAAATTTAATTTCTCGGCAAATTGTCACAATTGTAAAAAATTAGTATGGTAGATAAATAAATAACACTGTCCAACACCAATTTGTCAAAAGTATAACTTTCAACTTAAAAAAGAACCAAGTTGGTCTTGAAATTTCGAAAACTACATTATGTGCAAGAAATTAAATATGGCGTCACCTCCCCTCCTTAAAACTCTACAACTTTTGTATTTAACAATTTTTAATTAGATGCATAATTTAAAAGTTATTTGAGATATGCAAATTACATGACTCACCCTGCGGTATTGTTTTCGAAATTTCATGGCCAACTTCCGTTTTTAAAATGGAAAGGTGTATATTTCACATCGTAGATCAAAAGGATATTTACATGGAAAAGTATAAACCTATGCTAAACTTAACCCCTTGCACTATAATAACGAGTCAGACTCGTCATACAGATTTCGTACAAGATCTACTAAATATGAATATTATTAATTCCTTTTAAGTCGAAGTAAAATTGCATTCTTCTGTTATCGAAGTCTAGAAACGAAATTAGATAAAGACAATACAAGAAACAAAAATTGCCTGGTCCTATTAGGGAAATTGTTAAGGACGAATAAGTACTAGTCAACACAACGTGAAAGAAATCGTAGTGCAAGGGGTTAATAGTGAACAAAATTTTGAAATAAATCAATCGGAGTTAACCATTAAGTTTAGGATCTACGCAGGTTTATACTTTTGTGTTTAGAATTTAACATTATTTCGATATATGGTATGATAAATATACCATCCCATTTAAAAAGGGGACATTGACTCTTTCGAAAACTACACCATGCACAGAAAATACTACATCACCTTCCACCCTTAGAACTCTACAGCTTTTGTATTTAACACTTGTTAATTAGATGTATAATTTAAAATTATATTAATTACATACAACTAGTTTTCCTTATACGGCCCTGGCGTTGAGGAGTTAACTTCTTCTCGACGAACCTGAAGGAAGAAGGTACGTTTTTTCACGTGGTATAGTTACATGTTGCCTCGGATCATTAATTTTCAAACTATGGGGAAACATGACCTACAAAGTTCGCGCGTTGAAGACGACTCGTTCTCTAAAAAACAAGCTCCGGTATTCAAAGGAATCTGCACGTAGATATCACCCGAATAACTTACGTTTAACACCTTGGCTGGCAACGTCGACAGCCTAATACCCAAAATTGAATTAGTTTCATTAATGAAATTAAAATCAAAAAGCTAAGTTGTATTGCGTTAATTACTCTTTCATCATTCTCATGTTATACGATTGCTAAAAAATTAGAAAGATGTAATAGATTGTCTTAAAAATTAATTTTCAAATCTGAGCAAATTATTTCGCCACTCACACGTGGGTGACAATGTCAACAGTGTTATGGTGTTACAGCGAATTCTTAAAATTAGAAATTTGACTTTTTCCAAATTTAAATTTCTTGAAAACTGTAAACGGAAAAAAGACAACTTTTAGACTCGCATCCTGCACATAAAAGTATATAAAAATAATTATCGAAATACAGAAACTATTTACATTTATCGGATGGAGTAATTAACTTTTTAAATTCTATCTTTAAACATGAAAAACTATGATAAATTGTGGCAAGTTTAAAATAAAATTGTAAAAAGAAAGATGGTCGGGAGTTACTGAGTTAATTTAATTGGTTCATTACATAAACTACGAAAATGATCTTTTTTTACATAAAGTTGGACATGTGCGTAAATTTTGCAAGCGAATGAGTTCGTGTATGAGGTTACAGCGTGTCTGGTACAGCTTCAATTCTTAATGCATCTTCTGCATCTTTAGCCATTAACGCTATGAAGAGAGTCCAGTATTCTCGACATGACAAGTACTACAATTTGTCAAAAGCTCATTAAAAAATCAGCATTACACTTAGGAAGCTCTCCTGGTGAGCAATGAGCTGCTATATATCAAATATGCACTAGACGAGAGAGGCTGAACCATAAACGATAAAATGTCCTCGAAGGCTACTTTCTTCTTACTATTAAGAACAAATAACTTGTTAGTAGAAGTATGTAACATGTATTACATATATGTATCTCACTAATCTAAATCTGATCCTAGCAAAATAAACGTAATTCAATGGCGCCTCTCAATTCTTTAAAAATTTTTGCCGTGTTGCATTTGACGCATTCATTTCTTGCATTATGCAAAAGGTTCTGTGAATTAATTATGAGAAACGAAAATTAAATGAAAACATACTCGTCCTCTTAATAATTCGAATAAGTTAAAAATGATACAACGATTTTCTTAAACTTATAGAATGTTCTCACAGTTTTGTGTTTCATCTATTTATCTTTGTTGTAAATTCATCAAATCTGCAGTCTGTTAATTACATTGTATTATTTTTTCTACAAAATTATAGACGATATATAAGTTCTACGACATGTATATGTTTGACACTCTTGACGTAGTAAAAATAAAAGAAACTTGTCGACTAGTGATCGCAGAATATTGTTGTTCTAAATTTTTAATATAATATTTACTATGTACTATGGCCGATATGCATATTTATATATTACTCATTGTTAATAGTAGTATTACGATATCATTGCTAGATCAATTAATAATAATAATCATAATAATAATAACTTTATTTATCGACGGAATAAACCCTTTGTTACAGTAGAACGGATTTATATTTAGGATTTAGGCGAATAGCATTTACGGTAATTAGTTTGAAGGAAGAATAAGAGTTGCAAAAGAACTGCGTTATATGTGATTCTGGTAAAAAGAGAGCATGTTTTCTAAGACGTCGAGCTGATATGTAGAAATTAAGCTTTATAAGAATTTCCTGACAAGAGATGAAATCGCTGATTAATTTATATGCAAAGAGTAGATCGGCCACCATGCGGCGTTGTTCGATGGTCATTAAACAGAGTCGTGTCAACATAGGTTCGTAATTATGGTAGGCAATAGATATAGGCGAGTCAGTGTAATATGATGCAAGACTGAGAAACTTGTGCCGAATCACCTCCATCAACTCGTGTGGTTTTATTACAAGAAGATGTTCATAACTTTATTATTCTTTATGAGAAACGTAATTGCAAATACATATATTGCAAAATTTTATGAAACTATGTAGCATTGAAAGGAGCATCCTAGTGTAAACTTTTGAAAGAATCGATTTTCTTGCATGTAGTTTCAAAATTATATAGTTTTAAAAATACATCTCTGGAACCTTAGATACGAACTCTTAAAATTAATGAAATTATGGTTATTTGAAAGATGCGACGACCATGTATAATTATCGATATACTAAATTTTAAAGGCATCATTCTCGAAACTATGTTTTTCAGAACGGTGTCCATGATATCTCAAAATCTACTTGACCAATTGACTCAAAAGTTAAGTACGCATTTAGTACATGTCTACTAAAATCAACAAAAAATTTGTATTTTTTTCCATTTTTTAGGCCTCCAAAATTTAATAAAACATGCAAAAATCAGTAATCAAATTTCAAAATATCGCCCTGTTTTAATTACCGACTTTTTTCTTTTGTTCTAGTACCTGCTATAACCAAATCCATACTAATTGAGGAACTTTCGCGTCTTTCTTTTATTACATACAAGCAAAAAGGTCGAAATCACGAACGCCGTGAGACGACTTTTTTAAAAACGACTGTTTGAGAGTATGCAGTGCCACTAATTTCAACTTCCTTTGTTCCAAAAAATTCTAAAACGTCGTTGAAACGCGTACGGACAAACCTTGTCAATTTCACCGCAGAAGGTACAATTGTTTTTTTGAAAAAAATTTCTTAACAAAGTTAAAAACACGGGCACCTTACACTAGAATACTTCCTTCATTAAAATCGATCACTAATGTTACCCTAAAACCATGATTACACTTATTGTTCCAGAGAAATATTCATTTCCCTTCGTGGATTAGAGAAAAGTAGGATGGTCTACTGATGCTTCATTAAGTTGAGAAGGCGGATTACATAAATACGTCAAGGTGGCTTCTGTGATATTACGTGTTCTATGATTCACCGTTTTGCAAGGATGCGGCGAAATCTAATGGTGACCACTGCACTTTTGAATAGCCAGGAATACCTGTAAAAATCCAATAAACTGTCAAGATCCGGGAACGCCATTTTTCATGTCCGGCCGGCTAATCTCTTACACTTTTGATGTTAAAGAATTACATACACCTGGGGACGATAACAGTGAAGTTATAAATGGTAGAACTTTTTACAGAATTTCATTGAAAATCGTGGGAAACGTTTAAGACGTGCCGTTTGTATGAATCAAGATTGTTAAAAGCGATAGAAGGAGAAAGATATTTGATATCCGCAGTACCAAAAACAGCTCTGCAAAATATTATAATAAAAACCTAAGAGATTGTTCGAGAGAAAAATTTATTATAACCGATTGCGAAGATTCCGACATTTTTAGTACTTTTAGAACATTTGGTTACTTCGAATTAAATAATATGATTTGAAAAACTGTAGTATTATAGAAAGCTTACTCTAATAAAATCTAATTCAACATTTAGATTAACTACACCCGACACCTGACAATGTGTTAACTAACAATGCGAGTTGCACAGATCAGCCAGTGTTCGTTCAATAATGGCATCGGATTTACCATACAAAGCGTATACTTATCGATGTAGTCGAAAATGTAATCTACATTACCATGTGATAAGTTACTGTATACGCTTTTGCAACAATTTAATGTGTCTATGTTCCCATAGAGAAAATCCATAGCAGCATGACGAAAACACGAATATTCCATACAAAAATTTTGCTCGAAAATAGCCCTCGTACCTTGTTTCTTTTGTTTGTTATTGGGTTGGCAACTAAGTAATTGCGGATTTTTGTTAGAAAATCAAAGACAATTTTTTCATGGAACTAAATAACTTTATTCTGTAATGTATTATCCATTTTGATCAATGACCTTTTGCCATCTTTCAGGCAGCATCATAATCCCACGGTCATAAAACTTATGGTTTTCATTAGCAAAAAACTGAATCAGATACGATTTGACATCATCATCATTATTGAAATTTTTAGCATTCAAGGAGTTTTGTAAAGATCGAAACAAAAAGTAATCAGATGGTGCAAGGTCAGGACTATATGGTGGATGTGGCAAAACATCCCAACCAAGCTCCAATAATTTTTGCCGAGTGGGCAAAGATGTGTGTGGCCTTGCTTGTTATGATGGAATACAATACTTTTTCGATTTGTCAATTCGGGCCGCTTTTCTTCAACTGCATTGTTTAATTTCGTTAGTTGTTCGATGTAGACATCAGAATTGATCGTTCGGTTGGGTGGTAAGAGTTCAAAGTTGGATCATTTTCATTACGTTTCTTTAGAAAATCGCAGCTGTTAATGCGTTGCGTTAAATGCGTTTCTTTCAGTTCGTGAGGAACCCATGTATCGAGTTTTTGAACATAGCCAAGTTGTTTTTAAGTGATTTTCAATGCATGTATGTGATACATGAAGCTTCTTTGCAATCTCACGTGTTGTACTGTGACGATCCGAATCGATTATTGCTTTGATTAGGGCGTCATCAACTTCAACTGGACGACCAGAGCGTTTTTCATCTTTGAGTGAAAAATCACCAGAACGAAATTTGGCAAACCAATTTTGACACTGCCGTTCTTTTAAGGCTTCGTCACCATAAACAGCACATAACTTTTTATGAGCTTGCGATGCGGTTTTCCCTTTGTGGAAATAAAACAGCAAAATATGACGAAAATGTTCCTTTTGATTTTCCATTTTTCAACGAACGCCAAACGAAAACTACGCAACCGATCAAAAAACTTTTTTTACTGATTGACAGCTGAATTGCCAACTATCAAATAACAAAATGTGTTTTACATTTGTACTACGTCTGCAAACCTAAAAATTCAACTGAAGCCATCTATGAGTGAAATCCGCAATTACTTAGTTGCCAACCCAATATATTGATTATCGTGACTCGAAGTGGTCCACGCGAGTTGGCTTTTAACAACGATCTCTTTTAATGACGATCGTCTAGAAAACATGTACTTACACGTTCACTTATATATTTTTTTCAGACGATTAAACGCAATCGATCTCTGTTTTATTCATAAACATCTTTTAAATCCGTTTTACAATTTATCGTGCTAGCAAGAAGTCTAACCGTGATACATAAAACATTTCAAGTGTGCAATGCTAATAACTTCTGATGAGACAGTGTGCAGCGTATTGATTAAACGCAGCACTAAATGTAATGCAAAATGTCCAGAAGATAAATTCCATCATTTTAAATACTGAAAGTTTAAATTATCTCTAGACAACATAGTTACTAATATTTCATACAGACACTAAAAATCTACGCATAAATATGTCTCATTTATCTGTTATTATTGATTATTAAAATGTTTTCTTAGGTTCAAATAGTATTCTTCGTTGGTATTATGCCGTCATTGTTAAAATAATGCAAAATAAAATATTTTTAACAATAATTTTAGAAATGTAATTTATTTATATGCAAGTGTTATTGTTATAGTTTTACCACCATCTACATTAAATTCATACAGAAATGCTCTCACATGAATTGTTTAGGAATTCATTTACAGAACTCTGTTCACAAAAAGCATAAACAAGAACTGTTCTTCCTTTCGATGGTGTTGTTTAGTTTTCAATTAAACCGCGAACCTTCCCTGAGTTCTAGATTTTTTCAGAAGGATTGGTCGTTAATCAATAATCGGTTCTATGGTGATTGATTGTGTGCTGTGTCAAAGCGAGATTTGACGAATTGAGCTATTGAAGGGTGTGAAGTGTGAACGTATCCGATAACGGTTTTTTATAGTCAGAATATTGCGAATGCGAGGTACGATGTTGATTTATAGCGGCGTGTACGTACAGTTGTCCTTTTGGTGGGTCTAGCGCGTTCGACAGTCGACATTCAAGATTTCGATTTTCTGCGGCATGCATGCAGTGACTCGCATTAATATGTGGACACCTTTTTAAACAGGATAACTTTTTTCAATGCGAACGAAATTACTTGATTTTATTTTAGATAACAAAAGGACTAGTCGACTAGACAATCGTTAAGAAATTGTTTTCAAGAATCGCAAATTTTTGGAATAGCAAGAAAATAAAAAAATGAGACCTTTTCAATCTTCTTTATCTGATCTCGTAGCAAAGATTTTAAAAACGCGTTTTGTAGATCTCGGTACCTCATATGCATGTTGAACATTTACTAAAATAGATAGACGCAGAGTCAATCCACAGGCATCGAAAGATGAGAGAGATCTTTAATTGTTTATAGCCTTTAACGAAGTAAACCGACTTCGATGAAATTTTCAGCATGCATACAACCTATCAAGATGCACAAATTCATTATTTAAATTTTCATTCTAGGCTTAAACAAACAAGATAAAAAACATTTTTGTCTTTCTTTCGTCATTCCAGTAATTTTCAATTTTTGCACAAATTTATTTACTCGTTTCTTATTAAATTAATGCTTCTCGCGTCTTGACAAAATTCAAATTATGCGATCCAATTTTAAACAGTTATTCCATTTTCAAAAGTGCACGCAGATTTATTCTGTGCGTACACGTATGTTTTTGTATAGCAATTCGTGAAATGAAGCAAAATTTGCAAGTAGAATAAACAACTGTTTCTAATAATGAAAGTAGACCGGTTCTGTTGCAATCTTGGATGAAATTCTCAATAGTGTCCACTCCCGGTGATGGTAAATGGATTATGTCCAGTTTCGTGGTACGTTTGCGACCGGAAATTGGAACGATTGCTTGACCGGTCGAGAGCAAGATTCAACGGTGACGGGCCAAGAAAGTTTTGTTATTTGGTAGGGTCGGTCATGATCTCAAAACGGTCTTTGGCCTGTATACGACTGTGTCCAATCTAACTTTGTTTGCCGCTTCCATGTTGAAACGTTGAGATCGGACATTCTGCATGTTTGGCCCAATCGCCAAGACGCAAATTACAAACCTAGCATCTTGCTCTGTTCTAGCCATTGCACGCTGGACGGAAATTAGACTCTTCGTCAAACGACATCGTACTTCACATATTTTGCGGATGAACGTGAATTATCATCTGTGAATTTTGGTTAACGAATGACAGCCTTCTGGAGATAGTATTTAATAGAATGCTGACAAGATGAATCGTGTTTGGAGAGCTGTATTCCATTGAGCGTCGATTAGAATTGTGCATACAGCTATCTCATATCCAGGACTGGGAGAAGCAGTAAGTATGAAATAGTACATAGAATGTAATTATTTTTATTTTCCCACGCGTGTAGTTACATATGGAAGTAGTATCGTGGAATAAATATTTCATTGAAATACAGGAAAATAATATTTCATCGAATAGTAATATTTCATAGAATAGTATTTAGGATAATGGTATTGCAACTAATGGTATTGCGAATAAGAGGTTTCGTCCTTTAGCTTTTTATAGTACTATGTACTTATACCGATAACATAAGACATTTATATTGTTTGTAAATGATTGAAATGATCGATAACATAGGATATTTATTTTCTATGTAAATAAATGGAAACAAGTTACTGATTTATGATTTTTACTTTAAACAATGCTTTACTGAATTTCGTCAAGCTATGAATATTATTATAATAAATTATTCTAATAGAAGATAGTGAGTGACAATTGCAAAATACGTTTAGTTTTAAAATTTGGCCTTATTTTCAGTTCATTATTTTCCATATTTGAATCCAAGTGTAGATAATAAATAGTCTTTTCTCATAATTTATACATTTAACGAAATAATATTTCAAAATAGTAATTTACTTAAGCATTAAATGAAGTAGTATTTCTAAATAGCATTTACTTATGCAAATATTTCAATGTTTATTATTTTATTATACTATTTACTATACTATATTCAATGTTTGATATAAGTCAAACTGTTTAAAATTTTCCGCAATCCTACTTATATCACGCTATACAGTACATTCTCTTCAATTGCCCCTCAGCTTGTAAACGAAAATGGATAATTTGGGAAGAGAAGATACTTGTATTATTCGAGTCTCGCGGCGCGTTTTTGTAGTCGCTGATTGTCAAGAGACTATAAAAACGAGTTGCAAGGCTCGAATAATTGTACCTCCTCTTCCCGAATTGTTCATTTCTCTTCACAAGCTGAGGGACAATTGGAGAGAATTTTCTGTATCTACGAATTGGCATGTTATAATATGCAGGATGCGATTAGAGTATAACGCTACAGTTTTCATAAGATTGTTGCAGCAGAATATTTAATGATAAATACCGATTGCCATCTGGTAAACAACTTCTCAAAAATAATAAAAGAAAGTAGTTGTCAAAGAATTGTTATACGATGTAACACGCAAGCAAAGATCTTTGACAGTTATGGACAACGGACACAGAGTTGATGTATGTAGCCATATATTAATTTAAATAAATAGTTTAGTAAACTATTGAATAAAGAATTCGTTGGGAATGCTGTGAGATACGAGCCGTCAAAAAACGCAATAATATGTATATTATTAATTAGATCAATGTTTGAAATTTATTGTAGGTAACTTGTATGCAGTTTCTTTTTTAAAATAACAATGGAACAATATTATAAATAAA
The DNA here is from genome assembly GCA_028455555.1 of Augochlorella aurata. Lineage (NCBI taxonomy): Eukaryota > Metazoa > Arthropoda > Insecta > Hymenoptera > Halictidae > Augochlorella > Augochlorella aurata. The sequence goes on from CM052154.1 coordinate 866,205, forward strand.
ATTGTAAATAATTGAAAACGAATATTCCTCAATGTACACTAATTCTATTTACAGTCCTTGTTTAAGAATATTCCTCCTCCCATGGATTTGCACATGAATCGATTTATGCTTATTTATCACGGATTGTAGTAACGGAAGCAACGTTAATAAAACCATTGTTGAATTAATGAATTGGTGGCTCATATTTCGTTCGCTAATCAGACGCACACACATATACAGTCGGTGTATAGAGCACACATCATTTTTTAATTCTTTTATCATGCCAATCAATTGAAATCTGTCCAAATAATTGTTTAACCATTATCTACTGAATTAATCCCTTTAATATCCCAAAAGATTACACCAGCTGTACATTATACGAGGACTGTGTAAAGAATGTAATAGCTCGGTCCATTAGTTTGTGTGATTTTAAATTCGATTTAAATTTCCAACATAATAATTGGCTAACGGTTATGCCTCATATGCCATTCCATAGCTTCGGGTTTCTCCTGTTGTACCATTGTTTATTTATTCGTTCCGTGTGAGTAACAAAGCGATTAATTTTTTGGAAAACAAGAATTGTTAACTTGACATTCCATGGTTTCCAACAAAATAATTACTTTATTGCGAATTTAATGATACACTTCATAGTTGTTAACAATTTTCGCTTTCAAAAAATTAATCACTTTATTAGTCACACGGAACGAACAAGTAAACAATCGCGCAACAGGAGAAAACCCTGGAAAAATGAGAAAATGCTGGAAATTTAAATCGAAATTAAAATCGCACAAACTTATGGGCCGAACCAATATAATTATTATTATGTGTGTGAAGCGTTATTTGATATCACAATATGCGACTTCATCTTTAAAAAGACTTAAATAATCGAACAGATTCGATCGGACGTGTACGCTTGGTCAACTCGCCCTGGATCAAGCAGAACAAGCCGTCAAGCCGCTTGTCGATTCGATCCCGGTCGTGTTGAATCAAGTCGTCAAGCCGCTCGCAAGTTGAGCCGTTTCGAACAGATGATTGCACTACCACCGATTTTCCTTTTTCCATCGTACGCGCAAGAGGACAGAAACGACCAAAATATCAGGCAACAATATACATAAATATGGGATAAATATTCTATCATGTGCAAAAATAATGCTCTATCTAAATTCATCTGGATTTGTTAACAATAATTCAAATAAAAAACTAGGGCGACCCCTTATACCATGTGCAGTTCAAAGAATTAAATTGATAATTTCTACGGATCCGATAAAATAGTTTACAAATATTTCTAATTTTACAATTTTCTTCAGATGCATTACCTGATTAAGATAACAAATTATATTTGTTATTACAAGTTGTAACAAAAGAACTACATATTATAAAAAAATCATAAAATCGTGTAAAACAGATATATAAAACGACATCGATCATAAATAAATAATAACTTTAAAAATGTTAAACTTCTTGAAGCATATTGTTAAACAGTAGAAGCATATAACTAGTAATAATTTTATAGGGCCTTCGAATACTTAAGTGGCGTGAAAATTCGATGATTTTATGTATTTTTTTGAATTATGTAAGCAATGGTTTGTACCAAATTGAAAGTTTGTCGTATTTATATACTCTACTTTAATATATCGTGAAGGATTTTTCCCTTTAATGTATATTTATTTAAATATATGGCGTAGAAGTCAAAGTTATATTGGTGTTCGAATAATTTCGTGCATGAGTGTATATATTCTATATATAGTAAGAGTGAATATATTTTATATATTCTATCTACGAGTACATAGTTGATTGGCTATCTCGTTAATTGCATGATCCTTAATACATAAATGCTTTTTCAGCCCGTTTTCATGTAACTATCGAGATTCCACTATACGTAGATCGTAACAAAAAATGAAACCCATTAATCACTTGATTTCACACTTGGGTTTGTAGGTGACTATCGATTACCCTGAACGCGTACACATACATATGCACGTGGATATCTTCCGTTTGGAAGTAATTGGATTGTGGTCGAATGTGAAACTGGCCAAATTTTTGCACCCGATTTTCATCCGGCTTTTTCTCGTCGTGTCATAATTTAGAGCCTCCTGCACCCTCTCCTCGACCGGCTTTCGAAACAATCGCGATCGGGAGCCAACGTGCAACGTAATACTCCACGGTAAATAATGATCGCGACACGACAGCACGGCTTTCCCGATATTATTTACGATTGTGCGGGGTCTCGATATATCGAGAGTAATTAATAATCGGACAATAAACGAACCTCAATTGCGACCAACAAAAAGGTAGTTGTTCCTCCTTCTCCGTATTCTCCCTTCTCTTTTCGATATTTCGTTTGTCCTGCCACTGTTCGTGTCAGTTCCCATTGACTCGATTTCATTCTTCCTTTTCACTACTTAAGGGGTTAAATCAATTTGACGCCATCAAAAGTTACTTAAATTTTTTAAAACGACAGCAGAAGAGATACAAACATTTGATTGATACAAGTTTTGCGGGTTACTTTACAATTATATGAACTATAAAAAATCAGATTTAATTTCAGATTCTTGACGGTATGCAGGATTCCTGTGAAATGGGATTACTTGTAACAGAAATTCAAAAAATGCTTAAAACTAGGATATATTTTTTAGGCATTGACGATCGAATATTTCCATTTTTGTGAAAATTGTCAAAATGGCATTTGACCTATTGAATTTACTCCAAATATTTGTGTTTTTCTTTATATTTTCTTAAATTATTAAAAATTATAAAAACATTAATGGTCAATGCCAAATATATGTTACATTAAAGGTATCTACGAAATATCATGGTTATCAGTTGACTAGATCTCGAGATATCTTGCACGCCATTTTTGAAAGTACAGAAAAACGCATTTAAAGTTTCCTCACATAATTTTTCATATGTTTAACGCTACAGCATTCAGGTATACGAATCGGCAACTGTCTTCTTATTTATAAAAATAATTTGTTTTAAAGGCTGGAACCTCCTGCAATTTATTTTTAAGACTTCAAGCTACCATTTCAGACAAAAATTCGATGCTTTCAAAATTTCACCGTGGTCGGATCCATTAACACATTTTAGTCTTAGACTTTCGCACGTGTTGTGTTAAAATATCGCATATCTTTCGCATTCTGGTTCATGCTTTCTGTATCGTTAGTTTTTCAACGTATCGTACGTTTCTCTTCCCTGTGGTTTCCTCTTCTTTGTTGTTCCACTTTATTTTTTCGAACAAAAATATTTTTGATCCCCGTTGTCTATTTACATTCAATTCTATTGCAATTTTCTTAACATCACCGTGACGCTTCCAGTCTGTAATTTTTCATTTGCGAAGTTTTTCTATACTTCCTTCATAATTTCGCCCATTTCGGCATTTTTCCTCATCCTTATGGCGCTTATAAAGTGAGAAAGAGGAGCGAGTATAGCGAGGGGAGAAAGAAAGGTAGAAAATGGAACGCGACGAAAAGAGAGTTTTGTCCAAAGTATCACGTTTCATCTTAGCTTCTAGCCCATTAATCTACTCGTTAATAAAGTTACGTACAACGTGCGAAGCAAGTCCTGTCATACAGTTATCTGTGAAATGTACAGCAGTTGCTGGAAAAAATTCAGATACGAAGTATATATTAAAAAACTCCATGTCATTTTCAAGGCTTCTCAATTTGCATACGTTGTAGTATCTTTCGAACAAACGGCAAAAAGTCTAACAATTATCATATAATTCATTTTATATCGATTTTAAATAATTTGAAAGTCATCGCTTTGTAATATGTTGAAACGACCGAGTTAATCGTCAGGTTATGATAATTGTTATTTTCAATAAAGTACTTTTGTTTAAAAAAATAATTACTTGAAACAAATGCGCTTGAAAATAAAATACAATTATAAATATTTAACGTATTGCTATTTAAAATTAAACACATCCTAAACACGTGACGACATTGTTCATTTTTTCAATTGTTAAAATAAATAATTTAGAAATTTCTGTATCCTATCAGCGGTTTTTACGCTCTTTTGTAAGCAAGCGTAAAAACAGTATTATTTTTCAAAAGGTATTTAGATGAATTTCCTATTAGCTGTGATAATTTAAGTAGACCTACCAGAATCGGAAAATATGAGCTTTTTTTAAAATAATATTTGATTCGGAGGAAAACATGAACTTTTGAGTATGCAAGTACCGGATTTTGCACCATAAATGGGACGATTCAATCACTAACTACAAAATGTAAAATCAAATTTTACTTTCACTTACCCATGTTAGCTCATTTTCATTATCCGACACAATTTTTATCAATATTTTGTACATAGATTTTGCACTATAAATTTAACCTTTTTGCAGAACATATTCGCCTATTTTGAAATCGAATTTATCTTTTTGCAGATCACGTTAATCTTTTTTTTTAAATCAAATTCATCCTTTTGTAAATTAAATTCATTTTGTGGGTGTTTTGGGGATGAAACAATATGAATATAATTTCAAATATTTTTTGCAAATTGCTTCTGAGATTACTGTAGAAATTGACTTCGGACCGTTAGACAAAGATCGTTTTAAAACATTAACAAGTAATTGCGTTATCCTGTTCCGTCCTGCAACGGAACTTTCACTTCGCGATTCTTTTATTTCTCCCTTTAAGACAAGATTTCTCGAATTTGGAGGGTTTATTATTTTAGGACTTTTCTCGCAGCGGATAATCGCATTAACAAATTGGATTAGGGTCTAAATCGCTTTATGTTTACAACAAGTCATAAAGCGATTTCCCTAATTTAGTTTTTTCGGGTTTTATTAATAGGGTCGCCGGATGGGCCGTTCTGGTCACGCGCTCGGGGTTTTTCCGCTACCTACGTCATAGGGCGGCACGGGCCTTCTAACTTCCCTTTCTCCATCACCAGCAACCAATCCAAGTTCGAGATTTCTTTCGGAGAATCATATAAAAAGGGCAGAAAATTCATTTTTGGTCAGTCCGCATCATTCCGTATTCCGTGTTATTCAGTCGTTCAGTATTCATTCAGTCGATCTGTAGATCAGTGCGGGAAGCAGTATTGTCTCTCATTCAGCCAGAGTCGTACTAGCGTAGTTTACCACCTTAGACCATCGAACTTAGTCTGTGTTTTTACATCGTACTTCAAGTGCAGTCTTCAAGGTCCGGACCCGCCACTACATCGATCAATCACGATATTCCTGCAGTTCGACATCGTAGTCACTGTAGCAAATCGTTCCTGTAAATATATTCTAAATATATTTCTTATTACCCTAAACTAGCGGTTCACCTTTAATTAGTGGGACAGCCATATCAATCTACTCCGTCGCTCTGCGTAATCGGCCTTACAACCCGAGAGATAGTTTATATCGCGGAGTATTGGTATTTTCCGTCTAGGGTGTTACGCACTGGCAGCCCTAGACTCTACAATCCTGTTAATCAGATCCGACACATTTTATTATTCTTACCACCATTAATGATGTTCAAATTGAATTCCTTTTAAAAATTAAATTCTATGAAAAAAGAAAACATAGTAGAAGAACCTATCGCAAAAGTTGAAGTTGATTTACAAGATTTTACATTTTATCCACGAAAAGGTTTTGATCTATAAAAGGGTGCATTTTTACCTGTAAAATGTAGAATTTCTTTTGGTAAAGGATGAATTTAATTTGAAAAAAGTGAATATTGTTAGCAAAAGGATGAACTTGGAGTGTAAACATGTATAGCTACTTTTACCGAATTAATTTCAAAATTATTCTAGGAAAAGTTGAAAAGTCAGTTCAAGAGAAGTGATTAAACTAACAAAAAGGGGTACATAAAAAGCGGAAAAAGCGGAACATATAGAGAAACAATTTTAATCCATGTTTTTCTTCATTTTATTTCAAGCTTAGTTTTATTAAATTCATTTTAAGTTATTTAATAAGCAAAAATCACAAATGACGATTTGATGATCTTCCTCAACATTTGTGTACATCGAATGTATTCATCCATGGCACGCGATATACTGAATCATCACAAGATCACAAAATGTTACACATATCCATAATATAAATAAATGTAAAATATACAATAAAACCGTGTACCTGGATATAGTACATAATATTAAATATTAAATATTAAATATTAACTCTTCAACATGTGACAATATGTATACAGGACAACGACAAATTATTGTGCAAAAATTACAGAATATACCGTAACAACTTTTTGAAATCTGAAATCTAAAAAGAGAACGTATCGAAACGACAATGAAATTGTTTAGTTCGATATTTGCAGTGCACACTATTCTATAGTGCTTGATCTGATACTGAAATTAAGCCATCCGATTAGAACACGTTGATTGTAGATGTATGTATATACGTATATTAGTTCTTATTTTAGAGAAATTATAGTACCTGGGTTGACTAGCGTACTCGGCTGTACTCCATATTCCCTTAATTGCAAATAATGAATGGATCAATGTTCATAATATATTTAGATTCATTCTGTTTTGAAACATTCTTACATGTATATTCTGCAAAATTTTATGACCGATGGTATTCGTTATAAATTCAGTCTCCAAAAACTGGACAATACCGAACAGAAATTGCACGGTGCCATCGAGCAGAGTTTTTGTCTTAAAAACTTCGGGTAGCGATTTATTGTTTCCTGTTAGTTTCGAATTCATCTTTTGTTTATTTTCATACATCTGATACTGACACATTGGTTTCCTCTTTTTTCGCTGTTTTGTTTTCTTTACTCCCTCAATTCTTGTACATTATTTCTTCTTATTTTCTTCCTATACCCGCTATGTTGCCTTTTATCACTTTTATTCGGATTTCTCTCCCCTTTCTCGTTCGGTAGTTTTTCCACACTATGGCAATAGTATATCACATACAGAGTCATCGTTTGCCCGTTTATTTGACCCCGTGAACACGAACAAACGCGAAATATTGCGGCGAATATTGGATTGCCGTTTATCACTTATGATTGGAATTGGTGTGCGCGAATTTTTTTAATATCGATGTCTTCGGTTGGCTGGTACATTCATAGTGCTCGTCATGCATTTATAAAAATGATCGAGACCGAATTACGGAACTAGCGATTAAATGAATAAATATCTCATGTGTTTTAGCTCAAGGTTGCGTTCGGATCGTCGCGATCGCTAATCTGGATTAGTTTCTCTAACTCAGTTTCCTGGAGAAAGGTTACCGTGACCCCTAATAATTCATGGTAACTTTAAGCCAACGATTTCGAAGTATCTTCGAGAGCGGATTAAATCGATTACCGCAAGTTACTGGCCACTCAATATACACTTATAATCAGATTATATACTTATCTATGTATATGATATACATTTTGTTATGAAACAATGATTTTACTATCTTAACACTTTGACTGCCACGCTTACTATCTTAAAATTGCACGGAACTAAAGAATTTTACTTAAACAAATTAAAATTGAGAAGTTGTATGACACCAATTGTATTTTCCGTAAATTATCATTTTTCAACATTCGCACGTTTTGCGGATCCTGATAAAATCAGGAAGATGTAATAAGATCTTGGCAAATAATTCCATCACCTACATCTGGGTGATGTGTCGGTCAAAGTATTAAAGACGACCAATTCAAACAATATTATGCGTAAAGGTAGGTACATGCTATCGTTTACAGCGTAAGGGGTATTTAACACTAAACCTACCGACATTTCATGTATACCTAATCCTACCATGAGCGGTCAAATGACCGTTTCAAAAAAACATATGTATCTTAATATAGAAAAAGATTTTAGCCAATTGGATAGTAAACAAAATATTTTTCTGGTGCTACAATAAAAACCCGCTCCCCGCTTTTCTATTTAGAAATTTTTTTGCAAATTACAGCATTTTGTATTGCACATTTTCCACATACGTATTTTTTACATTTTATACAAATTTTGTTATTCGGTCCCAAGCTCTTCTGCAAATTGAAATAAAAATTCTTGCCTCGATATTTCTTCACCCTTCGTTTCTTTAAATAAAATCCAAGCATTTATCCCGGCTAAATCTAAGATATTGAAAAATACCTGTAAAGGCCATCTTTGACATTTAGATTTTACACTATATTTATACATACACGTTGAGCGCCGCGTCGGTCGAATATAGGTGACGCTAGTTTTTAAACAATTTTGAAAATTCATTTTCATTTTAATATTTCCGAACAAACTGAATTTGACTAGGATGTTTCTGATGCGAAAGAGTTCTAATGCCTCACCTATGATCAATTTTAACATTCTAATTTCGCTGTAATTAGATAAATTGCTTTGATTTTGTGAATTTTTTGGTGGTCGATTGTTGGCGCTGAACGTGTTAAGAAAGACTGAAATATTTTAAGAATGGCTAGTACTGAGCAAATAAAAGAAAAATGTTCTAATTAACATTGATCGTCGAATTTGTTATATACTAGGCCGAAAAATTAAAGGATCATTCTTGGATAAAAAAAATTGTCGATATTTGAGCTACTGTAACTTCGTGAAGAAAGATTGGACAGTTCAGCCGGGCTCGTTTTAACCAGTTAAGTGTGTTTGAAGACTATATCCGTCATGGAGATGTGGCAGAATTTTGTGTCATGATGATTATATCCGTCATACGTAAAATTTTGTTACAATTTGATATTTAAATTGTAATTCTGGCGAAAACTAAATTATATTCGTAAATTTTAATATGTTTAAAATGTTTAGAGGCCAAGACGAAATGAAACAAACAAATGAAAATTATAAATAATTTGAGTTGGATTCATCTTTTTGGATGCGTTATCGCTTGATTATCGCGAGACACACTGGTGGGCGCTTTGCAAAGAGATCGCCACAGTTAACTGGTTAAAGGGTATATCACCTATTTTCATTCCTGTCAATTTGACACTATAGTTTTCAGAAACTTAATCACTTTATTACGAATTTAATCGTACAGCAAAACGTGTCGGAGATGTTCATTCTTGTTATCTAAATGATGTTGTTGGATCTAAAGAGTGGAGAAGTGAACTGAAGCACTATTCTCGTAATTAAAGCACGTATGTTCATCGTGCCTACACTTTTCACTTACAACATTGAAACACCGTTTTATACGATGGGTAATATATGCGTTAATGCTCCTGTATTATAAAATTTCTAGGAGAGATTCATTTAGTTTTATACAATATATTTAGAATACTTTTATAACATTTGAAATAACATTTGAAATAACTTTTGAAATAACACGAAAAATCTAGATTTCCTAAAAGCCATGGTTTTTGTTTAAGTTGACGCTATAACGACATAGGCTTCTTATAACCCTTTTTGAGTAGGGTAGGTGACCCAATTTCTGTGGCCCGGATTAAAAACGTATAGAAAAAGAAAAGTTTTATATATAAATTGATATCTCTCCATGAATCTTGCATGTTCATATGTAAGCATAATAAAAAATATAGATTATCAATTTAAATATAAAACTTTTCTTTTTAAGTACGTTTTCAATTCGGGCGTGTGGACATCTATTATATATTATTGGGTTGGCAACTAAGTAATTGCGGATTTCACTCATAGATGGCTTCAGTTGAATTTTTAGGTTTGCAGACGTAGTACAAATGTAAAACACATTTTGTTATTTGATAGTTGGCAATTCAGCTGTCAATCAGTAAAAAAAGTTTTTTGATCGGTTGCGTAGTTTTCGTTTGGCGTTCGTTGAAAAATGGAAAATCAAAAGGAACATTTTCGTCATATTTTGCTGTTTTATTTCCACAAAGGGAAAACCGCATCGCAAGCTCATAAAAAGTTATGTGCTGTTTATGGTGATGAAGCCTTAAAAGAACGGCAGTGTCAAAATTGGTTTGCCAAATTTCGTTCTGGTGATTTTTCACTCAAAGATGAAAAACGCTCTGGTCGTCCAGTTAAAGTTGATGACGCCCTAATCAAAGCAATAATCGATTCAGATCGTCACAGTACAACACGTGAGATTGCAAAGAAGCTTCATGTATCACATACATGCATTGAAAATCACTTAAAAACAACTTGGCTATGTTCAAAAACTCGATACATGGGTTCCTCACGAACTGAAAGAAACGCATTTAACGCAACGCATTAACAGCTGCGATTTTCTAAAGAAACGTAATGAAAATGATCCAACTTTGAACTCTTACCACCCAACCGAACGATCAATTCTGATGTCTACATCGAACAACTAACGAAATTAAACAATGCAGTTGAAGAAAAGCGGCCCGAATTGACAAATCGAAAAAGTATTGTATTCCATCATAACAAGCAAGGCCACACACATCTTTGCCCACTCGGCAAAAATTATTGGAGCTTGGTTGGGATGTTTTGCCACATCCACCATATAGTCCTGACCTTGCACCATCTGATTACTTTTTGTTTCGATCTTTACAAAACTCCTTGAATGCTAAAAATTTCAATAATGATGATGATGTCAAATCGTATCTGATTCAGTTTTTTGCTAATGAAAACCATAAGTTTTATGACCGTGGGATTATGATGCTGCCTGAAAGATGGCAAAAGGTCATTGATCAAAATGGATAATACATTACAGAATAAAGTTATTTAGTTCCATGAAAGAATTGTCTTTGATTTTCTAAAAAAAATCCGCAATTACTTAGTTGCCAACCCAATACATACATATTAACCCCTTGGCTTATAATATCGTCTCAGACTCGTTAGATTTGTGCCATAATCTACTAAATATATATCTTATTCGCATCTCTTAAATTGGAATTAAATTTTACCCGTCTATCATTAATATTTAAACATTGAAGTGAACATTGCCATATAATAAATATAAATCTCCCGTCTGGCGTAGAAATTTATTAGTAACAAATAAACGCTAAACCACGTAGCTGATAAATAAGTCGCAGTGCAAGGGGTTAATTAAAGCGACCGAAAAGTGGCTAAGAAGTCGCTTGTACACGTTGACTCTAACAGACTGTGAAATTCTATTCATTTTGCATTTGCTCTAACTTCTAAGGAATTGCTAAGGGAATTACTGCAGAAGTAGAGTCGAGTTTCAAGAGTCTTATAAAATGTTGAATCGTGCTCTGCAACGAAGCATGCATATAAAATGTAGAAGATTGAAACATCGATCACCCTTAACTGCCCGCCAACAGGGGGATCGCTTAGAGTTCTCTAGCAATAAGAAGAATGGCGAAAAAATATGCAATCTAAATTTCTTTTAAAATGTTATTCGATAGGAACAGGTGGTAGAGCGATACCTACGGGAATCGCGTATGAAGAAATAGCCGAATTATATATTATACGCAATATCTATAAACAAATATAGTATTTGGGATTTATTGATTATATAATACAGCCGGTTCTTTCACAGCAATGCGTTGATTTGTGCTTTCTACGAAAAGTAAGAAAGTAATAAGTTACAGAAATTGAGAAAGTAGAAAATTCGAAAAGTAAAAAATCTGGTAGATATCTGGATATATTTATCAGTTTTAAATAACTAGCCACATTTTAATAAAAATATTGTCATGTTGAAACTGACTTCTGATCGTCATGCAAAAAGTTATTATGTTTCTGACTTGAAAATTAAAGGTCCCCTCCCTTTTTCGGAGTAGACTTCTCCGTCGTTGCCGGCTTCAACAGGGCCAGCGGATGTAACAGAAAGCAGGAAAGAGTGGGTCCTTGTTGACCTTACTCAAACACGATATGTGGGTGTGATGTGTTTGGTACAGAAACTTGATTCACGATGCGATTCCCTCGATCGACGACTATTGTTTGCCAAATTAATATACTCCTAAACCTATGTGCAGCTGACAGCCATATACTTAACGTCACTCGAAAAACGATATCACTTTTTTCAAACTGAAGTAAACCACTTGAATCTTTTTTACGTGACAGAAGCACTAGCCTATATTTTCTACAATACCCAATCAAAATGAATGTTTTGTCAAATGGAGTTTAGGAAATGGGAAATAATCGCAGGGTTAGATCAGGCGAGTACGGGGGATGTTTAAGAAAAAAGATTTTATTTTTAGTTAAAAAATGGCTGAAAATTGTCACACGATGAGAAGGTGCATTATCATGAAAAAATCTCCAACTGCCAAGTTTTCGACCGATGCGCAAAAACTGCTGTCATTTAATGCGTCGTATTTCGACTCTCACTAAACGAAATGTCATCAAACTTCGACAGTTAGCTAGGAAAACTTCCCACAACACAAATCAATCATCATCCGACAGATGGCGTCAACGGTTCATAGCATAGAAAGTTATTCCGATTTATTTTAGGAGGGCTTATTTTAAGAGGGTCTATAATAAATTACGTTGTTTTAAAGAACAATATTATTACAATATTAATAAATATTAGAAATCTGCTACTACGAGAACCATTCAAATCACTAGTTGCGAAGTGCTACCATTTTGTATCGTACCCAGTGTGTATCAAATACCATTTCATCAGCGGAGGCGCGAATCCGTTTGCATCGAAGTATTAACACCCACCGATATGCATTGCATTGACGATTCAACTGAATCACTAACTCATTGCATAATTCTACAAACCATATTACTACACCAACCTCAGTCGAATTTAGTTCGGGAGCAAACAGTCAGCGGTCGTAGTTTTAGTTGGTCAGTGAATCAATTGTGGACTTCGGCAACTCGTCTTCATATTCGCGGCAACGCGACGACGTGACACCTGAAATGCGCATTCACACCTAACAAGGATCGAAACCATAAATGCGAATGTCTAGCTTATACGAAATATCTGAGGGATTGTAGTAGTATCACCCGTACAGGTCTCACTGTTACGGCCGTTACACACGTCCGTTATATACATTCGACTTTTCCTAATTTTCGTTTCCGTAACCTTTAACCTTTCCCAGAGCGAAAACAGTAACTCGTTTTCGAACCGCTGCAACATGTTGCACAGCACTTCTCCATCGCCATTTTGACTGATTTCTAAGGCAATATGCGGTGTGTAGAGGAAAAAATTGTAATGACATTGCAAGCAATATTGTGGGAATCTATTAAAATGTTGAAATATTAAACATGCATTCGCAACAATAGTAATCACGAGTGATACGTCGGCGTACCTTCAATTATGAGAACAAAGGCTGTTTGATTTGCAATACACAGGGTGTCCCAGCATCGGTGATACAATCGAGAGGGATCATTCTATATGAAAAAAACAAATCAAACATAAGGAATAAGATTTTCCAATTTGAGGCTTTCTTGTCGAGAAAATCGACTTTGAATATTCAAATATGAGTTCCTTATTTTCCTTTGTCATTTCAAGCAATAGCAAAATTAAAAGAAAGCATTGTAGTTAAAATCTAGTAGACTGGTCCCTCTATTATCTAAAAAATTCGTTCGAATACTTTCGTTACCCATTGTAATTATGACTTAGAATAGTTTATATGGATGGATCTCGATAGAAGTCACATGTCAGTTATAAATAGTACTAACATAAGCAGTATCGTGATGTACTGTATTATTCATTTCTGTCTATATAAGACATACAATTTAGTTAGAAACTGACTTTATTAATACATAAGTCGTTGGAAATGCTGAATAAACAAAGTCGATTTTCACGACAACGCCTTAACTGAAAAAATTATACTGTTTATTTTCGATTTGTTTTTTTTTCCATATAAAATCACCCCCTCCTCGATTATACCACCGATGCTGAGACACCCTATACTTTCCCATTGTATGTATAATAGCAATAATCTTTTTTAATACTCTGACATAATTTGTTTGCTATTACTGCACGGTTCTACTTATTGAAATAAAGCAAAAATAAGAAGCGATGAAATTGCGGTTACGATTTCGTTTTCAAGTTATTAACGTAAAAATGAAATGGCACAACAGTTATAAGGACCCCTCAAAGCCTTAGTCGGAAATTCCATTACATAAGACTCTTTTATGGAACCTAAGTCGGAATTACTGCTTCTTCCTCTTCTTTTTATGGACTTCAATAAAATCACATCTTAGATATTTCTTTGTTATCATAATTCATTTAAAGTAGACATATTGTTAGTAGATCATTTGCTACGAATCGTACTATAATCTCTGATGTTAGTTAAAATGTAGTATAACTTAATTGATGTTTCCTAATTGCTAGTTTCTCTAGAAGTAGTTTTATATAGCCATCTAAGAGAGATGCATAATTTAATGTCAATATCTTTTTTAAATGAACTTATAGAGATCACATGAGTGTCCACTGTGAGTATACCATCCAGTAAAGCGTTTTAGGACGTGTCCAATACCCTACAGTGGTGTGAATAATTACACTAGAATCAAAGCAGCTTTTACATTATTACTGATATCCAAACGAGAACTTAACAAAACGTCGTGTATGTATATTTCTATTTTCTATTATTTCTAATATAGAAATATACGAATATAATGTTTTGATAAGTTCTTTTTAAATATATAAAGTGTGTCGAAAGGAGACCACTTACCACGCTGTGAATAATTATAAACTGAAAGTAACTTCTATATTTTTACTAATATTTAAATGAAAAACAAAAATATATATTTCCATTTTCTATTAATTGTAATATAAACATATGCAAATATAGTGTTCTACTAAGTCTTTATTTAAATATAACGAGAAAATGTAAAAATTTCTTTGAGTCTGTAATTGTTCACACCAATGTATGTTGGATGTTATTCAAGACCGTTGAACGTTAATTAAAAGAGATACACTTCTTCAGAGATGAATTTACTTAATAGTATTATGATCTAGTAGTGCGAATTTAAGATGTTTGGAAACAAGCACACGGTTGCATGATGTAATAATTTTTTAAAAGAATCGTTAAATTACAAAATTATTGAAATGCTTGCAATGTTTGAACTTTGTTCCTCGTAAGAAGTAGGGTACGATAACGTAGAACATTATGAAACAACATTTGGAAAAGACAATTAATCAATTTGCACAACATTCCCTCTTGAATTATTGAGGCCATGATGTGAAATGGTCATAATATGAAATGGTCAGTTTCTCATAATATTCAACAAGTTTGGCACCGAAAGATCCAAATCGAAGAAAGTGATGCTGAAAGTTTCACGCGCTTGCGGAGATTTCAAGCAAATACTCGGACAGTTTGAAACAGTAGAGAAAGGTCGACAATGGTTCACGACGATAAACGACACTTTAATCTCTCCTGCATAAACGGTCGGAAGAGGAATAACTTCTATTGACAACATTCGAGAAATGAAATCCTCTGACATGATGAAATATGTAGCAAGTAAGTATTCTCGTACGGAATGGATGTTCAATGTGAGATTCTACGATATTAGAAAATGCTCCCGAAACTACCTTCTGGATGTAACTGCAGTTACCTTCGTCGTTTGTTTCAACCATTGAGCACGCATACGCAAGTAGACAAAATGATAAAATTATTTTAAGTTGATAACTTAAACTATTATTAACGTAGAGTTAATCTTAAAGATATTACGAATAAACTACGTTATAAGTTGACTTCTTTTCAAGGCCATGTAGTAGTATAGGCAAACAAAACTCAGAGCACTGTGGTTTTTAAGGTTCATTGTTCTCAAGTGAACAAAATATTCAGGCACTTGAATTAGTTTGTTGAAACGTTGGCATGTGCAATTCTATTCGAGACTATTGTATACATGGAAATGATTTATTAATAGCTAATTTATCACTGATTAAGTACTTTTTAACCCAAACTCAAATTATTGGACGAAGAGAAGCGCCTGCGAGAGTGAGAAGATCAAAATACTTCAATTAAAGCGGTATATTTTAATGTGGGAAATCAAATACAATCTGCAAAAAAATTATAAAGAAGTTGATGCATTGTACAAAATTTTGTACAATACCCTGGGAAATATGAGGAAAAGAAATGAGACGGAAAACTTACAATCCTTTCTTTAAGGGAAAAATATTAATTTTAAGAAAAGTATCGAACGTGTCTATTGAGACAATAAAAAGAGTGATACAAAGCGCAAGTCATTTAAAACATATGAAATTTGCTGTAAAGGCATCATTAACAGACAAACATAAGACAGATAAGCGTGTTCAGTGGTGCGACGTACAGAGACTTTTCCCGCCGTTTTTATGAAGTCTGGCTTCGTACGTTGCACCAGCATTTTTCCTATCTCCCCTTCTGCGACTCTTAGCCCGCTACTGAGAGCATGCCGAAAACAGAAGGCCCCTTCCATTAAAGTAACAGACTCTCAACTTTTTCTGTTGAAAAGAAACCACTGCGCCTGGTCACACGACAATCCTGAGAATCTAGATTACTGGATCACGTAGGCACGTTTTAGCCGCCATATTTGACTGATTTTCGTAATATAAAAGGTGCACAATTTCTTCCATCATTGGGCAGTATCTTTCCGAGAGACGAAGAGTAAAGAGCACGCAGTCGTTCAAATCTCTTTATCCTGGCTATCACAAACTTAAATAGTACGTATCCAAGCTGGTTAGGTAATACGAACCCCCGCATTTCTCAGTGCATCAAAACCGAGAACCCGAAACTTCGGCTCCGCGACACTATTACACTTCAACAGTTGTAAGAGTTCCTATTCTTGCAATATACCTTCATATTTTGTATCGATACTTAGAGTTTGATTTATTTAAATCTACACCTCTTACTGATTCCAGTTGCTAGTATCAAATCCATCACGGTGCACCTTTGCCGCTCGAGGTGCACCAACTTAATAAGTTACGAGGCTAATTAACAATCCTCATATTATTTACTTTACAACATTGTAACCACTTGTTGCTCCACGCAGGGGCTTGTGCATTAGCTGCACTTTTCACAGACATGTATAGTCCTTTTATATGCAAACATAAGAACGCCGCGCCGCACAGTACACAGAGATGCCCGTATTTGGGACAAAATTCAATAACTTCCGTTCTGCTTATGACAAAGACATGAAGCAAAAGGTGTCTTTATATTTATTAGGATGGGCCTTATTTTCTGACCATTAAAATCTTCCTGTGCGATCCTTTAGATTTGTTTCATTTGTTAAAAGACTAATTTCTGCGAAAGGAGAAGTCGATGGGTCATTGGGAAGGAGTGTCACAAGTCACTTGAAGTTCGCAAAAACTCCAATTCTATTTGTGAATCTATTTTAAATTTTTGTTTAAGAAATGATTACTGTTTAACAAGAATGTTATTTAGTAACAATATTAATAAATAAGCTTTAATAACTTATTCGAAAGTTTGAATCTTTAGTGTGTACGGGCCTACAAATACGAATTGGAAACCTCTATTTCACATAAGCATACTTCCTGAAAACTCTTTCTCTTTTACAGCCGTCCTCCTTAGGCTCTTTCAAAAAGACTTCCTCTTCTTCTATCTGTTTTCTGTGTCGTTCAGCAGAAAAACTCGTTTCGCTCGAAGTCAATAATTAAAGTTATGTAAGCCAATAAAAAGAATTACGCAACTATCATGAGCGTACAGTCATATGTTCTCCCAGGCGCAACGGACTCCAATAATTCATTATGTTAAGTCCTCGTCGTATAACAACTCGTGTAAAAGGACACGTTAGGATTTCTAGCGTACTCCACCACATGGGGCGTAAAATGTCTTTGTTAATTAAAATTTTAGACTTTAGACAACTATAAGCATTAGCCTTTTGTAACTCGGTTTTTAGCATCTTTTACTATGTTCGCATGTTCGATAGTAGTTCGATTTATAATTAGCTGAAAACATCGATCACCTTGCATCGTACAAAGATCACCCTGCCATCGCAAAATAACTCTTTAGAGGCGTATAAAAAAATGTTGGTGACTCTAAGGATGCCGCTGATTCGGATTTAGAATTTCAGCAAGTATTATCAAAGAAAGGAGATTAGACACAGTTAGACATTTTTTTAGACACTCAAGTAGAAACACCTTAGAAACTTTCGATAGATCTCAGTTTCTTTATACTCGTATTGACGCTTTTCAATACACGTTAAATTTACATCGCGAATAATACAGTGCATAAGATGGAAACCAGAAGCAGTAATAAATTATTTTTATTAGATTATTGCGAATTGCAGATTATCGGCGCTAAGTTGCCAAGAAATAGATAAGCTTTGCGTGTATTATTTAATAAGATACGGAAGGTGATTAAATCTACGTCAAAGTGCAACATTAGTTATTAACCTTTTAGGAACGACGCGCCACTATAGTGGCTGCGCAAGCCACTATAGTGGCGCAAGACGTCATATTACGACGCGCCACACTCAATTATATTATCAGTTATTAAAGTAAATAATTAAAGTTAAAGTACATGTATTATACCTTTAGGAAAAATTATAATGTAAATTATTAAATTATAATATCTTTTACTCATAATTCGCGTCGAACTCTACCGTATGAAGAAACAGTTACGCGCAAAACTCGGCCGTACCTAAGAGGTTAAAGAAGTAGAAACCTTCTAGGAAAATGCTACAATTCCAATAAAGAAAACCTCAGATACTGTTAATAAGATGGAAAAACTGTAGCACAAATGGAGAACGCTGTATAAAACTGCAAATCGCCGAAGTAACCTTCAAATTCAGCGAGAAGGAAAATTTTTGGATTCATTAGATGATCTATTTGATATTGCCCATGCGAATGCTTTACAAATGATTTATATAGAAAAAAATAAAATATTTCTCCCGCAACGAAGAGAAAAGAATCGACTCGGTGCGATGGGCTCTACTGATCGCAGCTTAGCAGAAAAAAAGCGACAAATAAATCGAAAGAAACGAGAAGAAATGCGGAGAAAACAGGCTCAAAAATCACTGAACGAAAGTAAGTTGAACTTAATTCTAATATTTTCACGTCGTATTTCTTTACTATTGTAGGGTTTTTCCGAGTATGAAAGGCAGAATGATCGAGAGCGAGTGTTGTAAAATGCTAAACTAATGGAACAGATATTGACAGAGTGTTTGGGCAGCTTCGAACAGCTTCGAGTGACCTGAGCTTATTGCTTAGGATCCTCGAAGTCCTGCGCGGCCGAAAGATAGAGCATGAGTGGAAGGGAAATAAATAAAGAAATAGGGAGAATGAGTAAGAATGAGATAGCGAGTGAGACAGAGTGGAAGGGAATGAATGCAAGAGGGAGAGAGAGAGAGAGAGAGAGGCAGGATAATATATAAAAAGGCTGGTAAGGGCGGAAGAAAAGAGAAAGATCGGGGAGTCGAAGAGGAACCGTCACCCTGAAAACTCGTGCGTTGTTGTAGTTGTTGCCGTTGTTGAAGTCGTTGTTATTGTTGTTGAAGTCGTTATCGTTATCGTTATCGTTGTCGTTGTCGTTGACGTTGTTGTTACCGTTGTCGTTACTGTTAGTATCTTTGTTGTAAGCCGTGGGAAATTGTGTGTTATCGATAATAAACTATCACTGTTATAGTTATTTAAAGTCGTATGTTGCTTCCTTTTTCATATTACCACGGAGTCTTGTGGGATTTACAAACCTTAATCTCCTACACTATAGTGAATTTATTTTTACATTATACATAGAGACAGAAACAGTACAGTTAGCGTCAACGTCATCCAGTAATGAAAGGGCAAAAATCTTGTTTACCCAAGCGACCTTGGAAACTGTTTCAGATGAGTCTCAGATATCTGAAGATTTTGAGATACCGGATAATGATATACTGAAGCCGAGTAACCCCAAGAAAAGGAGAGGAAAGCAGCATTTTATAACTTCAAAACTCGTAACTACTTTAGTCTCTCGTAAATAAGTGTTCCCGATGCAATAAAAATTACTATGACAACGGCAGAAAGTTGAGGACACGATTGAAATGATTTGGTAATAAATAGAACATCCATTCGAAGATGTCGTCACAACTATCGTGCTGAGCGTGCAGTACAATTGCAACAAATATTTGGCAAAACTAATCTTGTAGGCACTACAGTTCGTTGGAATCCGACACTTCTACCAAATATGAGCCCTCGAAAAACCGCAGAGCGATTGCCGATTTTCATAAGTTGCGGGAAAATTAAAAAGTTACAGTATTACAGTCATCCCATTGAGAACCAGAAGTCGTCAAGCATGAGCTACCTTTTCCATGTTAGAAGAGTGGAACTCGACGAGTCAAGTGGAAGCCCTTTGCTTTGACACGACTGCAACGAACACCGGCAGAATACAAGGGAGCTGCGTTCTATTAGAACAAAAATGAGAAAGATTTATTACATTTTCCATGCCGTCACTTATTTTACGCGCTGTGTTTGAAACAAAAATGAAAAAATCAACGGGCCCAGAAATCCCAATTTTGTAAACATTTCAATACTTCCAGAAATAAAGACAATTTTTAACCCGGAATAAAAAACAAATTCGTGCGAGAAAATATTGTAAATATTGACGAGAAAATTGAAATGGTAATAAAAGCTTTGCTATAATGAATTAATAGAATTAATGATTATTTTTCATTTCATTTTACTTTTGATGAAAAATTAGGCAACAAAAGCATTTGTATTTTTTTAATTAATTCATATATCGTCGCTTGGATACGTACCGCTGTACCTACAATAGCACCGCAGTTACATTTAGAATTTTTAGAAAATTTATATAAATACAATAGAAATGGATGAAAGCATAAGTACTTCATCGTTAAAGAAATTAAGAAATCATTTATAGTACCTCTTGTCAGAAAATGTGGAACTTTCCTGTTTTGATCCAGATCTGCAGACATTCAAACAAAAATGGTTAAGGCACTAAATAACGAATCAGTGCAAAACTTCAATTTACACACTTTTTAATTTGGATTTGTTTCCACAAAAACATTAAAATTCTTTTCAAGATTTAGAAAGATCGTTCATTGTAAAAATTAAATTATGCACAAACAAAATTACTAAAAAATCTCATTTTATATGCTCTGAGATTACACTGCATTCATACGAACTGAAATGTGACACTACATATTCTAATTTATATTTAACACTAGATTGCCGGAGGAAGTCATTTTGACTGCTTTTCAATTTCGATTAGAAAAACAATTATGTATATGATGACACAGCTTCTTAAAATTCTTTGACTTTTTCTAGAACATATAAATGCGTCTATTAATAATTGTAGTTGCCTCCCCCCTCCTTCATTTCCGATATTTATATATGTGGTACACCTATATTGCCCAAAAGCAGTCATTTTGATTGCTTGGGAAATTTTAACCAGTTCGGCTCTGGATTGGAATAACAGTTGTTACGTCCTACTCCACCACATCTCAAGTAGAATTATTACTATTATTATTACTACTACTGCATCACCATATAAATAAAAAATTTAAAACTGAGTTATTTATGGTCAGCAAAGCGGGGTCCCGAATTTTTTAGAAGAACTATGCCCAGAGATAAGTTCAAGCAAATCCTACGATTTATTCGTTTTGACAGCAGAACCGAAAGAAGTAGACGCCTCTAAACAAATAAATTTGCCTTGGTTTCGGAAATATGGGACAAATTCATTGAAAATAGTCAAGTTGCTTTATAAATCAGAAAACTGTGTCCTTACAGTATATAAAAACAAACCGAATAAAAGAGTAGCTGTTCTAAGTTCTAGGCATAAGTTTGTGAAAATTGATAAAAGTAATAAAAAATGTTACCGGACACTATTCAAAGTTATAACAAAACAAAAGTTGAAGTTGATATGACGGATCAAATGGCCAGAAAATACACAGTAAAATCTAGTTCTCGTAGATGGCCCCTCCAAATATTTTTCAATATTTGTCGTTTCTTTGAAACGACAGGAATACAAATACAACGAAAACAGTTCTTGTTTCAATTAGCAGAACAGCTTTCCGCCGATTACACAGCTGTAAGACAGAAAAATTCATCAGAACGTGAAGATCCAGAAAGATCAACTGCAACATTATCAAATACAACATATTCTAATAAACGAAAAATTTGTCAAGTACGACTTTGCCACAATAATAAAACAAATAATATATGTGACAAATGTCAAAAGTATGTTTGCGGAAGATGTACGCATGAAAAGATTTCCACTTTCATTTGCTTGAAATGTACAAATAATTTTTACAAATAAATTTTTTTTATTTTTAATACTTACTAATAACTTGTATGACTGTAAATAATATAAAAATATTAAAAATTAATTTTAAACAAATTTCTTTACACATTAGTTATTCTTTCACAATGCAGTCATTTTGACTGCTTTCGGGCAATGTAGGTGTTACGTATTCACTACACTCCCTTCCCCCCCTTCTTACTATCATTATATATTTTCCTCATACATCGCTATAGATATTACCGTCTACTATTATTATTATTATTATTATCATTATTATTATTATTATTACTATTATTATTATTGTCATTACTATTATTATT
>CM052154.1:888502-925103 GCA_028455555.1 Augochlorella aurata
ATTATTACCATTGTTATTATTATTATTATTGTTATTATTTTATATTAGTATTATTAATATTATGTGTATACGAATGATATTGCGCGCGGCCAGCGATGTCGGAGGGACACCAGTCGACACTAAGACCCTTTTCCCCCACCCACGCTACGACCAGGCCCTCTCTAACCCCTGGTAGTTTTCCTCGGAAGACAAGAGAGAAACTTCCGACACTCTAAAAACAACACCCCTACAGTAAACACGAAGCGAGAAAATAAAACCAAGTACGACAAACAGCAAGCGTTAGTTAATTTCCAACTTCAAGAAGCAACATTTCATCGTTACGAACCATATCGTAACAGTAGGTATATACGAAGTCTCCGTCTTTCTAGTGTTAAACAAATTCTTTTAATTATTAATGAATAATTTTGTATGCTATAATACGTTAGAATTACACAGATTTTTTCCTCAAATAATATCTAGTAATCAAATAACATGATAAAATCTGTATTTTCTCATTTTTTGTAATATTTAATTTTTTGCTTAAACAAAGTCGTTGTAACACGTGATCCTGTTGTCCAATCGATTTCATTTTTTGTAGAAACTATTTTTCATACAATGGCATAAATTGGAAGGGTTGCACCATCAAAATTTTAATTATACCATTATAATAAATGTAGTCCCATATTTAAGTATAAATAAAACAATATTTATTTAATAGTTGCTTATTCATTTTGAGTAGATTCGTTTAATTATCGCATTTTTCAAGTATTTATTCTTTCCTTTTTGATATTATAAGTAATATTTGATAATTTCGATTATTTTTTAATAGGTATCTTTCTTTACACATTTGTGTGGTACAAATTGTAACCATTACTATTGCTATTGCTATTTTATCTTCACCTCCTTCGCGATATCGTACGTATACGAAGTATAGGTACGTACGCAAGAGCATGTTGCGAACAAGACAAATAGAATGATCCAAGTGGGACATTTTTACGAGATGGATTAGAGTTTATGGGAGGTCGAACGAGCAAAGATATTTTATCAGAAATCCTGTTATCGATGAAGTAAAGGCACCGTTAAGCTCTGCGATATCCAACACGTCGTATTCAAAGATTTACACAACAAAGCCGCTGCGTCGACAGAAGAACACTTGGATTTGGGTTACTTTCACCTTTGGGTGATCCACGCATCCTCGTAAATTCACCCAAGGAAGTCTTCACGTAAGACGTAAGTCAGAGGTGAAGGAATACAAATTGCATTACTATTAGACTGCAGATTTTATGCATTTATGGAGAAGATGGATAGGTATAATTGGAAGCAGTGAGAAGATTAAAAGAAGATAACAATGTTGGTATACTAATTCCAGCTTATCAAAATTATTACAGAAATAAATAGAATTGTACTTGCCTTATTTCTCTTGCAATTTATCGTCACCTTTATCATTTCTATACGGTTTATGCGTTTGAAGTCATCGAGTCAGGCGAATAGACAATGAAAAAGTGCACTCAAAGGAATAGTCATGGACGAAAAATGTTTCTATAATTCATCAGTTGTAGCGTACATCCTCGTTGATACTTACTGAAGAAACGAAGTAAGTGTCCAGTGATTTATGGATGGGATTGTACATTTACAAGTAAAATATATAAGAGTAACACATTGACAGTCAAATTGAAACGATTACCAAGTAAAAACTTCTGAATATTGAATCTGCTTTAAGTTCGTTGGAAAATATCGGTTAACAATCCAATCCAACTCATATGACAGAATGAAATTGTACACCTGTACTTTAGTTTTTAAGGTGTTTTGAAAAGTAGCATGGAAAAATCGAATTACAAGGAAGAACACCACATACCACATGTTTTCACTTTCGCAATAACGTCGTTTAATTAATATTAGTGGCGTGCGACATTTCTCATTACAGCCGCAGATTCAGGCAATGTAACATACAGGGTGTCCAAAAAGTCACTCGCAGTCGCGGAATGGAGGATTCCTGAGGTCATTCGTAGCCACTTTTTCCTTAGCGCAAATGCAATTCGCGGCTTTGTTTACGAATTATTAACGAAAGACACTGACCAATGAGAGGCGAGCCAACGTTTTTCATTAATAACTCGTAAACGAAGCCGCGGATTGAATTTGTACTAAGGAAAAGTTACTTCAAATTACCTCAGGAACCCCTCATTTTCTGATTGCAAGTGACTTTCGGAACATCCTGTGTAATAAATATATTTGTGTGACTATGTCATGCGCAAACGTATGACGTTCACTGAACATCCAATAAAAGCTAAAATTTCGGCAACATTGTAGATGCGATTGTAGAACATGAAACACTTTAGTACTAACATACAATTTCGAAATACATAAAGCAGGAGTTCATGTTTATTTCATCAGTATCGATTTACTGCTTGGTAAAATGTAAATAGAAGAGATACGGTTTTCGGCTAGCGGTTTATTCGTTTTCTTGTTTTTCGAGCGAGATTCTCACAGAGATGAAAGCACCATAGCGTTTAGTATGTTGGGAGCTCCTTCAGACAACACGATGAATAATGGAAGAAACAAAGTTAAGTGAACCATTCAGTTCAATCGTCTCTCACCTTCCATACTCTACAAGAAAGCTTTTTACAAATATACGTACAAAATACTGTAATCATATCTTTTCAAGTGTATCTCATTTGTCGTGTAGCTTTAGCACCGCAGGAGTAAATCTAGTGTGTGCGGCAATGTAGAACCGAATTTACGTATGAGATGATGTATGTAACTCATGAGGAAAAGTGTAAACAGAATATTATAGGACTTGTAAATTGCTTATCAAAAATAAGCTAACGTCTGTGTTTATAGTTAACATGATAGAAAATGTTATATTGAGCGTATACATAATTCAAACTATTCATTCTTTGTATTGAACAAAATATTTATTGCTTGCTCAGATTTATAATTAGTTTCGCCGATTTGCTCATTTTCACTCTGTGCTGAGAACGAAATATAGTATATTCTAATTGATTTTTATCATGTAAGTAATTGTTATATTAATTTGTTCATATACTGGGTGACCCATTTGAAGATTTGGACTTAATTATCTCCTAAACTATCTAAAAATGTCATAAATAAAACTTACTCTATATGACCTTGGTTTTTTAAAATGAAATGATATGTCTTTTTCTAGATAAGCTTGTAGTCTATTCCAAGGCGAATTCATTGACCTATAATACTTTGGTCTTTCAAAGTCTTCAAGATCATTTAATGCCGTTCATAACTTACCTTTATTAAATGTCTCCAAAATTTATCGCGCAAACTCAACAATAATGATCGTTTTGTTATCAAATAGGTAAGGTTGGAAAGACCAAAGTGTTATATGTCAATGGATTCGTCTTGGAACAGACTACAAGCTTATCTAAAAAAAAAACATATAGTTCTATTTATAAAAATCAAGGTTACTTTAAAATCTCCGAAGCACCTTGAGAGAATTTGTGACTATCATAAGATGCCTCCTTCGAAAGAGGGTAAGTTTTACTTAGAATATTTTTCTAAGGAACCTTAGTTTAGGAGATAATAAACGAGGTATATTATTATATATGTATATGTAATTCTTTTGAACACTATCCATTTTTTAGGTAGATTAAACGCGTTATTAAACAAATGTAGAATTTCAATATGAAAACTAACTTGACATTATACTTTCAAGTCATCTATATCGATATAGGAAGGTAACCATTTCGTTAAATTTCTTCGAATTATACCAATCAATATCAAAACCGTATACTTGTGCAAAACTGTTCTACTGTAAACTTGATTTTAACTTCGGTACATCAATATGACATACTGAAGTTTCAGAAGAAAATTCAGGCGATGACATTTTGTGACGGTAGGTATAAGGCGAAAATTGAATCGCATAAAACTCCTGTGTTGATCTTCAGTTTATATCGTTTCTTAATTTTTCCGTTTATTTTCAGATGCTGACAGTACTGATTTTTAGAATGTGGCGACAAGAGTTCGACGCGCCATCTTATGTTACTAGGTTAAGGTAGAATAATCTCTAGTCAGTAGTAGTTAGTTTTAGTTGTAAGTTAGTGGTAAGAAAATGTTACTATGAAAGCCTCCCTGATAAAAATAAAAGAATCCTCTTCCTCCGACTCCGCACGGCGTTCAAACTGGTAAGACGCAGATCAAGGGAAGTGCAACGAAATACCACGGGTCTGATTTATTCTCCCTATTCACAAACTGCGTTCATCCTTGTGTGGTGGACAATTAAGACTCTCCCACTAGAAGAGTCCGCCACAAGAAGTTTGGAAGTGGCGCAATCTGTGAGTGAGATTCTGCACCGGGTGAGGTTGATTGTCGCAGCCGAATTTACACAACGCCTCATCAGCGTTATCTGAACCGTTCACTAGAAGCAAATCAGGTTGATTTTAAGTTTATTCGCTCTGATTTCTAAACCTACATTTCCGCAAACTGCAATTACGACCATTATGTGAGCCAAATTGATTAACTCCACCTTTTGAAATATTTTAAATCCAAGTGTCAAAGCACTTGGTTCAGTCATAACTTTGTTTCTTTATACTAAATTTTCCAAATAATACAGATTAACACCATTTAAACAACAAAATTTCTTGGTCGCCGAATAATAAATAATTTATTTCAGGAGTCATGCTGATTAACTACGCATTCTAATGTTGCAATAACGAAATCCGCGTTCTCAAGCAGTGGAGGAACTAACGGAATTAAATGCCACAGAAGCAAGTACTTGAGAATTATTATGAAACAATTATCTCACTTTAAGTATCAGTTCTTTTTAGAAAGGTAAACATTATACCGTTATATATCAAGATGGATGAGACGAATAATAATTGTTTAGATCTGGAAAATGCTGAATCCGATGGTTCTTCGATACTATTTAGAAGCAGAAAACTCGACACAAGAAAACGGTTATGATTTCTACCGATTCGTCATCCGATTGCACCAGTGGCAAAATTACAACAAATAATTCGATTGATTGGAAGAGAAGTTGTAATCCTGGTAATTGGGTCCGAAATGTCCAAAAGCGTGGGAGAATGAAAGGTTTGGAATACTGAAATACAAGATAAAATTAAATACCTGCAAAAACATTTGCAAAACATTTGTAAGGTCCAAACCCCGCCTCGTACAATTCAAATGTGAATATATCCAAAATTCAGAATTTAATGCCATTAATATAAGAAGATCTGTAGCAGATAAACCACAAAGTTTGAAAAATGTAGATCAGCCTGTTTCGTCCCGAAGACGTAAACACGTGGAGTTTCTGCCGATGGGATTTATGACACGGACGCGACGAAGGTTATTTTTGAGGAAAGATCTTTTCGTTTATTTAGCAAGCAATTAGCATTCGAATTTCAGTCCCATCTGCCTCAATAACCGTGACGTGTCGTAAAGTAAGATTTCTAAGAGAAGTTCTTAATAGCGTTCGAAAAAAGCCTACAGCTGGGCCATGTCTGTAAACCGGGTAATCTGAAGGGTCACCCTAGTCAAGTACGCGACGGTACCGTAACCGTAGGAGGTTGACCCGGAAGATTTCCCGTAGACTTTTTAAAACCTCGTAAATTTACCACACAGACGAACACAGACAAGATTCCCTCACGACGCGACAAGAGGGTGTCGACAATCGAAGAAGGCCCTGATTGGTACTATGTAGCATTCGGCAAAACCCAATCAGTGTCCTTCTCTTATTATGAAACAGAACTTCTCGAAGAAACCCTGAAAGGCAGAAACGCCCACATCCCCCAGACGAATTTTGGAGTTCGACAAACGATCACGGTCGAACGACACTTCTCATTAAGACCTCGACGCGAAAGGTCCTACACTTCGACACTTCTTACCAAGACCTCGTCGCGAACGGTCCTACGCTTCCAAACTTCCTCAACAAACCTCGACGCGAAAGGTTCTAGACTTCTAACGCAACCCTCGACGCAAAAGGTTGCAGACTTCTTCATCAGACCTCGACGCGAAAGGTCTTACAGCACTTATATATCGAACCTCGCCGCGAACGGTTCTTCACATAACAGCCGATACTTCTGTATCAACATCGTGACGATTAAGGTAGATCCCTCATTAATTTGTCGGAATACCCGCGTCGCGTAGTGCCGTCCATCCATATCGGGATAGCTTCGCGACTTACAACCGCGAAGACGAAACAAAGATCGTGCGTAAACTACGCGACCGTGAGACGCAATCATCGCGCAGCGTCTCATCTCTACAAGCCCTTATTATATCCTAAAGGTAAAACTGTGACAAGGGAAAAAAGAAAAGACACGATGGACCTGCTAAAATTCATTCCTCCTGTTAAACATGATTATTATAAAAACTTGAGAACAAATCGAAATGACGAGACCTCGCATACAGCTGATGAAGAAGAAATCATTTATATTGCTAATGAATTAATCGCAAATAATATATTATAACAGAACTGTTAATATTAATTTTTGTGAAAAATCTGTAATAAAGGTATATAGTAATTAACTTTTTCAGCAATAAAAAACTTAAAAATTTGGACACTGAATTTACTTTATTACTTTTCTCACTTGCCAAATCGATTAACACCCCAATCACGTAAAAATTGTATCATTACTGAGGATTACTTTTTGGCTATTCTTTCTTATTAACTTTATATACCTTTAGATGAAAGCTATATTTTGTATTTGTGCACTCTACAATATTTATTTTAATTTATATTATAAAGGGAATTTTAAAAAATAATGTATATGCCGCGTATCTATTGCGGACCAAAAGTGGATCAACGAAGAAATCTCCGATCCACAAGGACCAAAATGAATCAGAGCAGAAGGCTCTGATTCTTCTAAAGTGAGAAACAAAAGCGAGTCAGAGCAGAAGGCTACAAGCAACACTACTGAGTTGGTCACTTCTCTCCTGAAAATGACTAAGGAAAGGGGGCCTTTTTAAGGGTCCACGTTTTAATCTCCACACCGCATGATAACTCGCCGAATAGTAAGATGTATTTGGATTTACTAAAGAAATTGTACAATACATGCAAGGCCAATACAGCAGGGGGCTGAGTCGAAGTCAAGGACGAGACGCGAACAAGTGAAGCTATCGCAATAATACTCGACATTATACTTAATACTACTTAATTGACACGCACGCACTTATCAATTAAGTCGCACGTATCCCTCGGCGGATGATGATCCCACGGCGGATGACATGTCATAATCTGAAACAATTTACAATAGTTGGATATAACATAAAAAAGTTGACCAGGAGAAGCAAGGAATCTACCACCAGCACAGGAGTGCCAAGCTAACCCGCACACGGGTGTAATTCCTATAAAAATCACTCCAGCCGAATTACTCCGAATAACGCGACGATATTTAACAAACTTAAATTAAGAACCCTAATGAACTATAGGTGCCTCGAGTGCCTCGGGGATGCTATCCTCCATACTCACTCACGTGCCCCTCCCGTGAGCGAGCCCCTGTGGGACCTCTGATCGGAGGAATACCAATTTCAACAATTTTCGAACGAAGTGTTGTTCCGAATACTGACTGAAAACATTAAAATTACGCGTCCATCAGTAGATGAGACGACTTCGTACAATGATATCCTTCGATGATAACCTAAAAACTCCCCAAAACCTCATGCGATTATGATTCTCCTGCGGTATACAACCACCCATTACAAATACGAATACGAATTCTGTATCTTTTTTACATTCTTAATGTAAAATCTAAGACTATAGCCAGTGCAATGTAAACTACACATATCACCACATCCCAATTACAACACACAATCACATAACAGTTATCAATGAGATTTATGACATGTTAGAACTACTAACTAGATAATTAGATAATATTGTAAAATATCCTTGTACATGTAAGTGATTCATGATGCCATTAATTCGGCGCAGTGATCCAACGCCAAATGCTGTTAGGCATGTTGCGGTTTAAGCCTTTCATTTTTACGAATCCAGTACCAAGACATGCCACCTGAACAAATTCTGTTAATTTTGGTCTCGTCTGATAAAATAACCCGTTCCTATTCAACAGTTGTCCAGTTTTGGTATTTTTTTGACAAATTCCAAACGAAGTTTAACGTTCTTCTTCGATAACATTGGCTTCCCTTTTTTCCTGAAGCTTCTAAACTCGGCTCCATTGAGGGTTATTCGTACTGTCCACTTGCTTATTTGTATATTCGTGTCTAAATTTTAATAATTTTGTGGTTATAGTGGCACTTGAAGCTTCACCAGATGTGACAAACCGTTTGATTCTTCGTTCATCCTGTAGTGATAATTTGTTTGGTCTTCCTCCAACATTTAATAATATACTTTTATAGTATTTTTTTTCCTATCCTCTGCATTGTCATTGACTAACACTACACTTTTCCGGCGTCACTGACGACGTCTGACAATTTCGCGTTGACAAGTCATCATTCAAAAGAGAAATTCCTTTTTCTAAACAATGTGGTGCAATTGACTTCATATTTATTCTTACTTCATTTGCGTGCTTTTGTAAACATACGAAACTGCTAGATGTAGACACACTGCTAGAACATTCCACGTAAAATTTTCTTTTTCGGACCGGTGCAAAACCGAGTCAATCCATTTTTATTGTCATTGCTGAACGAGGAAACATTAATTATGAAACAATTTCGTATGTTACTTCTGGTTGTGATAAGAATAACTATTCTGTTTATTTTTTAACATTCTCCTATCTTTTTAGCAATAAATAATACTTTATACAAAACTTTTAGTTATTGGTCCAGTTATGCTGCTTACTGCATATATTTAACGTACCAACTGAGTATTTATAGGATTGTTCATAATTTTATTTATAAATTTTTCCGTCATATTTTTTAACCAGTTAGCTGTGTTTGGCGAGTATACTCGTCATGGAGAAGTGACAGTATTTCATGTCATGACTAGTATACTCATTATGCATAAAAAGTAGTGACAATTAGCTATTTAAATTGTAATTTTAGTGAAAACAAAAACATATTCTCAAATTTAAAGATGATTAAAATATTTAGAGGCCAGGCCACGACACGTATAGGTATGCACTCTCAAAAAAGAGGTCCCACAGCTAATTGGTTAAGATACTTTTCCTAGACGCGCGTTAACTTTTCTATAGATCTTCATTAAACAAGTGGAAATTTCAATTAACTGTCGGAAATGAGAAAGTCAAATCACCATATTTCTACGCTGCGTCTGAATGGATTCAACTCCGCCGACCGAGTGTTAAAGAAATCTGTGAAAATGACTTGCCTGTACGAAAGTATCACTTCGCATTTACGAGGTGTGGCTATTAAATAACGAGACTGACGCTGTAAAACATTTTATTTTGATTTCATACATATTTACTTATTATCACTTTCAATATACACCCCTCCTCTATCCCTACAACGCTCCATGCGAATTTTCCATTGTTCGAAACTCTGCTGGAAGTCTTCTTCTGTCAGCTCCTTCAGGACGCGTGCCGCTTTCTCTTTCACAGCTTCAACGGACTCAAATCTTGTTCCTTTTAATGCAGATTTCACCTTAGGAAACAGATAGAAGTCGCACGGCGCAAGATCCGGCGAATAAGGCGGATGGTCTAATACTGGAATGCTGTACTTGGCTAGAAACCTCTTGACAGACAATGCGGAATGATCCGGCGCATTGTCTTGGTGGAGAACCCATGACTTGTCCTTCCACAATTCGGGTCGTTTTTTCCTTATCGCACGAATACTTAATCGATGGTCAGATCGAACCAGATTACCGATCTTTTCGATATTGTCATCCGTTTTTGACGTGGAAGGGCGACCAGGGCGTGAATCATCTTCAACGTCCTCTCGGCCATCTTGAAAACGCTTAAACCACTCAAAAACACGTGCACGCGATAAACATTCATTGCCATACACTTCTTTCAATAAATTATAAGTTTCAGTAGCGGTTTTTCCAAGTTTCATGTGAAATTTCACAACGATTCGTTGCTCTATTGTTACACGTAACATTTTTCCGGCGCAACAAAAAAGCAACTCTAATGCAAACGAAGGCTACGGATATACGGATTTGTTTACAGAAGCGAGAGGCACTACATTCGAAAGAAAAGACTTCACGCTAAACAGTTGTCGGTCGCTAGCGTTTGGTGCATGCGTACTTCTTCTGTAGCAGCGTCAGTCTCGTTATTTAATAGCCACACCTCGTATGTCTTATAGCCTGACGAATACATTTTTCAATTAAAGTTTTCAGCGTTGCAATATTGCCGATAGTGTTGTTTATCGATATTCTTGATTATTTGCTATTAATTTGCTATTATCTACAAAACAAAAAGTTTCCGGACCAGTGTTTATATGAACTTTTCTCATCCTGGGGGGAGGGGATGCAGTTCAGTTTATTCACCTATTTCGGAGACACCCTGTACATTCATTGCTATGAGGAATTTTATTGTGTCCTTTATGCGATCCTGGACTGTTAAGGCGTTGTCTCGTTTTATGTTGAACTTTTGTCTTTATGGTTTCGTTACTCACCATCCGTATAGTATGTTATCTACCGTGAAACTTTCATTTTGGCAAAGCTACGGTATGGTTGTTCAGTTTTCTTAATTAAGTATTAGTGGGTTAATTTGACATCAATCGATAAAATATAGTTTTTCCTTTTATATAGTTTTTCCTTATTCCTTGGTTGAAGTCATGTATTAAGTTGCGTATTTTTGTTAGTTTTATTGTATTCCATTTTGTTCCATTCTTTTTTTACGTCCAGTTATGTGTGATGAATAGACTGTGGATCTGTATGCAAAATAAAAATGTTTCAAGACGATTGCGGGAACAAAAATTAAATAAAAATAAATTCTTCCATTTAATAATTTTCATAAGTTGAAAATAGTGTAACAATATTATTAAATTGTTCTTATGTCTTCACAATGCTATATTTCAGCTATTTATTTTTGCCATAAATACATAAAATCCGCAGATTGTTGTTATAAATGTACATAGTTTCTTTTGGTGCAACATCTGTGCTTTCATCCAGATGAATATTTTATTTATATTCTTGTTTTATAGTTCTGCATATGTTTTCTGTATTTTTATTCTTATTCCGTGACTATTTTTACTATTTATGGTCTTTAATTTGTATTATTAATTTATTGTCAAGGATGACCGCATATCTAATTCCTGAGTCGGTGAAAATTCTAATGTAGTGAGAGTATTTATTGCTTGTTTGAAAAAATCTGCATTGTTTCGTCTTTTTGGGAGCTCAGCTAATTCTACTTCTTACAGGGCACGTGAACCTGGCAGATCTTCAAACTCATTTTTCTCGAAATGCAGTTCCCCTTAGTGCACTTTCCTGCATAACATTTGGCAAGGTAGCAGGCTTTTCTAGACACTTTACGTGAGTAGTCCTGTCACCTGTGACACTCAGAGCTCGCACCGACATTTCTCAGATCATCGCAACTCCAAGTGCGAATTCTCCGAAAACTTAAGATTTATGACACCCGAAAACGTTATACAGATCGCCAGACACATTTTTAAAGACAATTAAATGCTGCGCCGTACTACTACAATTACAGGAAACAATTTTCTCCGAAATAGCTTCGTTGGCGCAAGCGTCAGAAATTTTACTAAACATTTGTATGCCAAATGTTCTCTCTCTGGCGCAAAGGTAGCCACTACGTATCTCGAGATAGCAAGTTCGAGATACCCAATTTCCTCTTTTTCTAAAATCTTACATACGTATACGTACATGCTGCATACGTACGTAACAAAGCTGGTTTCAATTATGGTGCGAGCAACCGAATTATTAATAATTTCTTAAAAATTGGACCAAACGACTTGAAGTTTTCCTAGATGCTAGAAGAACGAGTTCCAAAAATTCCACTTGCTTCGAGTGACGACAAACAATTTTTTAATCGTGTTTTTCAACTTGTTCAACATAACCTAAAACAAAAATTTAACAATGTGTGCTGGGGGTTTCTGTAACTCATAGGCGTGCCGAAAGTTCCGCAAAAATCGGTTGACGGTATTATGAGTAAACTGCGGATCTTTATGCAAAATAAAATGTTTCTCTATCAATTTCAGTAAACGAAAGTTAAATAAGAATTTCTTTCTTGCTTCATCATTTTAGTAAATTGACAACAATTTAAATTTTTAAACTGTTTCTAATGTTCTAAAATTCGTTTACTAATTTATATAATAAATGCATAAAATCCGCAGTCTAGTTATGAATTACGAACAATTGAAGATTAAGAAAATCGCAGCTTTTTCACGACTTTTTATACTTTCGACCGATAACTGTAATAAATTTACAGATTTTTATTGTATACGCGTTTCACTTTTGGATTCGTATTTAATAAATTTACTATTACCAAACACTAAATCTAAACAGTCATTGTACAGTAAACTAGTCCATTTAACATCTCAAAAAAGTTCAGGTCATTTAGTCCAATTTTGAAAGTGTTCGAATACTTTTGCCCTCCACTGTATGTCTCAATAATTAAGAGGCCGATATAATATTGACATTAACTAAAGTATGCAAAAATATGGACCAAATAGTTAATATTTTTGTATTGGGAAATAGTGAATTTCCCAAGTATAATTAGTAGACTGCGAATTTTATGCATTTATGGCAAATTTGGTTAATTTCGGTTAAAAATAGAGTAAAAATTGAAAGCATTTTAAAACGTCAAAGTATCATTATTTAATCTATTAAGAAGATTAAAAGAAGAATAAAGTTACTGCTATTTCCTATTCCTTTCAATTGATGAAGACAATTTTCATTTTACATCAAAATCCGCAATCTAATAATTATGAATATTATCGAAGTTGAAGTCAAAGTATTATAGTATAATGTTAGGAAACTTAAAATGTACGATAGATATGTTTTAGATTATGAGCATATGATCTAGATTATTATTTACGAATTTTACGTTTTGTAACATGGTAAATAGTAATACTGAATTGAACCGTTCGATTTATCATGAAATCCAGCAAGTGAAACAAGTAATAGCAAATGTTACCACAATTTCAAAGAGGAATCGGACGTTTGCATTAATGTCGATCTGTCCATGCTCCCCATTAATTTGAATTTGAAAGCAGAAGTTATATTCTGGCTACTGACTGCATACCCGGGGTCTACATGAGTACGACATGTAACTCCCCGTTTACCTTTCATTTCGTAACACAGTTATCTTTACATGATTCAATTTTTTGCTATTCGGACATGCAAATTTTGATTGACCGAAGAAAAATCTTTAACATTAGTGCATACTTTTCATTGAAACATCACATTTTTTTTCTATGGCACAATCAAAAGAAAATATTGTTCTGACAAATTTCAGTTTCTGTTAACGTATCAAAAACGTTGTGTCTTCTGCCTTGACTTTTAATTGAAATCAATCAATGAAAAAATAAGCTAACCTAATTCGAACAGGAAATCTTGCACCCTAAAGTCTTCTAAAATCGGGGTATTTTTCTTCAAGGAATTGTCGTTGTACAAGTTACGTTTTATAATTATGTACATGTATCATTCATAAATGCTTACTTCAAAATTTGTCAATCAGTCTATGTATTTCATTACATGTTACAAGCTTATTTCTAAACAATTACATTGAAGATAGAAAATTATAAGTAAAAATATGGTTCTGTTTAAAATAATTATTGCTAGAGAAATATTATTGTTTTATTTTTGAAAGTGTCATAAAATTAAAAAATTTTATCATAAAAAACGTTTTATTGTACTATTTGTAATGCAATTGCAATGAATGTTTGGTAAAGAATAATAATTAAAACTCTAGGGAATCGAAACCAAGTAGTATGAAATGAAAAGTAAGGGAATTTTTACCGCTTTAAAGATTCTAGAACCGATCAACGACACCCTCTTTGGTATTCTACTCCTCTCACCTTCAATATTCCTATTCACGCTTCTCATTGGTCGATTCAGCCGACGGATCCGGTCAACCATGAATAATTATGCGCTCTGATTTTTCTACATCGGTCAATGACTCCTGAGAGGTATGAACATCTTAAGGGAAGCTATTATTTTTAATATAATAATATTTACCATTTGTTATTGAGCAAAAATAGTTGACTAATAATAACAGTCTTTGAAGTTTAAAGGAAAGAAGTGAATCGTCGCAGACTGTTATTTCATGATTTTAATCTGATCTCTTCAAATTCAAAATAAAAGTAAAAAAGAGTACTCTTCAAAAGAGTAAAAACTTGCGCATTCGTTTGCAATCTTACATTAGTAGAACTCGAATTATTACTGTTCATCAAGTAGGTGATTAAATGTTTGACAGCCAGTCGTAAGAATTGATCTGTAAAGAATATGCAAATATTAAATATGCTTGACAATCGTCAGATATGCTGATTATTATAAAATTTTAGGTCTACCGGAGAGTTCTATCCGATAGTGTCACTTCAAGTTTCAATCCATATGCACATGTTGATTTGAGACATATATGACTATCTCTCTTTATCATTGCATTCACGCACATGTACTCTCCTAAATAAACTGAAACAAAGATGTCTCATGTCATTATTAAGTGAGACGCGATCATGAAAATATGGCTACCGATAAAGTTCATTTACCACATGCTGCTTTGGCGACTCGTCAGAAAATCGCAGAGCTAGGCTAGGAAATTCTGTCACATCCACCATACTCCCCAAACCTAGCACCCTCCGATTATCACTTGTTTCTCTCTTTGCAAAACTTTTTACAGGAAAATAAATTCAAAACTGAAGCTCATGTCGACCAAGCACTAGTTGCGTTCTTCGCCTCTAAAAATAAATTATTTTTTAAAAATGGCATTTACAAGTTGCCATCACGCTGACAAGAAGTCATAAGTAACGATGGAAAGTATATTCTACAATAAATATTAAATGTATGAAAATTGTGTTATTTTCTTTCAATTCAAAAACAAACAAAACTTTCCGGTAGACTTAATATTAACGTGTGCTTCGTATTATGTTCTATACGTATATGCTATTTCTACGATTGAAATGTAAGGACCGTATAACTTTATTTCAACAAGAATCTATTATGCGCACATAACGTAAACTCAGGATAGTTTATTCGATGTTTTACGACGAATGCTGAATAAAACGTCGGCGATTCATCAGTAACATTGGACGTGACACCAAACGTTGTATGGGCCGAAAATTCGCGGATACAGAAGCACGCTTTAAATGATTTGTACTCTGCCCCATAGTATGTGTTTTCACGAAAAAGCTAATAAATCTCTCGCCCAAAGTGCAAGTGATGTTATTCCTTTATTTCTGTGTACTCTGTTGCAACAGCCAGCAACGGTCACATAGCATAGTAGTGTTTCTATAATGAAAACATGTTCAACTACCAATTTTCTTTCGAAAGTGAATCCATATTTATATGTTTAGAAATGATTTTTGCACATATTAAACAAAATTGAAATATTTAAATAATCGATGTCTGTCAAGAAGATACATATATGCCATACAGGATAATCAATTTAAATCGATCCAGTCTAATATCTTCGAAACCGTCGATGATACTAAAAAATGTTTCAAATGAAATTTGAATGGTTTTAAAGCACATGTAATTTTATATTAACAAAATTTTTCTAGGTGAACATGTTGAGGACATACGAAGGTCAACTTTATTTATTTTAATGGAATAAAACATTTTTTATTATACTAGTCGATTAAGCTTGTCATTCTCTTCATAATAATACTAAGGGATTTATTGCGAGGAAGCATTTGTTTAGAACATTTATTTGACATTTTCACCTAAAATATCTTCATTGTTTTTAATGGCATAAGAAAATCCATAAAGGAAAAATTTTCGATGGTGCAGATGTTTTCCTCAAAGTTATATTTTTCGAAAATTCAAGATCATCATCATTTTTGACACAGCATGGTACATTTTTACTGATATAATGTTATAGCTTATGAAAAAAAAAATTCAATCATTTATAATATGTTGACATTTAGATGACTCTCGGAGGAATTATTCATTAAATACGTCAATAATTAGCACTGTAAGTCTGACATTGTTTCTTTCTTGAAAATGGGCGTTCTAAAATGCAACTAATTTTACTTTGTTTATTTTATTCAGATAGCAGTTTCATACTTAATCTGAAATTGTCTAATTTTCGTAATCCAATTCAGTTGGCAAATGTGGCGGAAATTGAAAGATGAAAATATTTTTATATTAAATAAGGCAAAAATATGACAGAAACATGTAAGAAAATCTGTAAAGTGTACAGAGAGAATGTAATCACAGAACGCGTGTGCCAAAAGTGGTTTGCGTTAATGAAAGTAAATCTCATCAAACGAATCTCCATTTGTGATCTTTTCAAGAAATATAAACACAAAGAACCATTCTAAAACGCATGGTGAGGAACAATGAAAAGTGTATTGTCTACAATAATATTCGACGCAGAGGGTCATGCTTTCCGTTTGGTGATCGGAGGGGATTTTTGTAAACGGTGATTATGAAATTATGTATAAGATACGAAAAGGTCGTGAGTAACAACAGCCAATACATAATTTAATAAAGACGTTTCTGTTTTTAAATAGAAAGCTTTGTATTTACTAGTTAAAAACCGCGCAAACTTACTAGCCAGTCCAGTGCAGTAGAGACTCCCTTATCCGAACATTTATTTATACAATATTCTGATGCCCGTGTTCCATTAACGTATTCTATTATATAATCATTGTATTATTTAGTTACATTATTATTGTTAATTAATGCAAAATATATCGAGATGAATATAAAATAATTTAACAATATTTATAAAATATACGGTAACTGTATTTTCACAATCAAATCAATATAACGAATGAACAACCATCGCACTTCTTTGTCTATTGCTAATATAAAATATTTGTACAGCAGCATTTTCATTGTACAAAGCGCAAACCCAATTTTCAACAGTTATCTCGTATTAGAGAAGTTGAATAATATTTTTAGATAATAGAATGTTTTAGTATCAGGATATTACAAAAATAAATCTTCGGATAAGAGAGTCTCTATTGTATTTTTATACAGTTGATTGCCACCTTTCATGTTTACGCATTGAGTCTTCCTCGTCCAAATAACATGTTCTCCTTTATCAATTTGTAAGATCCATCTTCACGAATCGAAACTTCGAAACCTCCTCAACGATACACCGCAGGAATTGCAATTTCATTCTCCTATAACTTCTGTCCCTTCACATCAGACAATCCCCGTGACGGTGAGAAAAATTAGATCAAGGAGATGAGAATCGCGAAAACGCAGGATGGGAGTGGCGTGCAGACAGCGTACGATCCAGATGGTGTTCCGTGGCGTGTGAGGGAATGCGCTCGACGTTGAGAAATGAGAGAAGTGGTCAGTCCGGGACAAAATCCCCTACGGTGCTGTTCCAACATTCGACTGATGGAGCATCGAATGATGTGGAAATCAGCAGCGAATTCATGGTTTAAACATCGCCTCGGCTTAATATGAACGGAAGTCAAACAAATTGCTACCGGAGAAACTTGATTACCTCGCTAGCAGTGACAAGGAGAGAATATCTCGAAGAAGCTGTCGCTCATGCTGTTCTTTATATTTCGCATCTTCATATTCTTTTAAATCGTTATCACGATTTCTGGAATTGTCACAATCTAAAAATCTAAATAAATTCTATTTTGTAGCTCTAGTAAATATTAATAAATGAAAATATATACCAATTAAATGATGCGTTTTGTTGAAACAAGAGATCACGGCACCCTCTTTTTCCAATTGTCAATCTAATGGAAACATTTAGGTATCGCGTGCTATTAACACTGACGTAATATTCTGGTTCATGTATAGTAAGTTTCACCCCATTTGCGACAATTATTTATATTTTACACTATATTCATTATGGAACATAATCGAAAATAAAAAATTTCAACGAATAATTCGATGAATATGCTATCTTCGACAAGCACTCTTGACCAGTATTGAAGATACAGCATAAAACATGATGGATGCAAATAGTAGAAATAAAAACTATGAGTATAAATGATCTTTCTAAAGAATATAATTAATTAAATTCGTAGCTTTACAGAAACTAGCAGCACATACCACAATAGAAGAATCCTTTTCATACAGTCACATTTTATGAGAGTTTACGATTGCAAAATTTTTCATAAGAAATTTACCACGTTGCGTAGATATTATTCGGATCCGATGCTGAGAGGGACGGCACAGTGCCCAATTCAGAGTTTTTATGAGCCTTAAAACCACTCTGAATAAAAGTTGGGTAGAACCCTTCAAAATTAATCCTTCGTTAGTTTTACGCGAGTTCGAAAATCTATATCCGTATCTGTATGGCGCCAGGCACCGGATAAGTGCCACAAGAGAAAATACGCACGTTCGCGAATTCCAACTTGCTATCTAACAATAAGTAAGTCAGAATCCGGAGGGTCCTTTAGTTAAAGCAATCGAGACGAAATTCAGTTCCAGTTTATTGTAAAAGGTGGAAAAAAAGCGTGTAACGGCTGTACTTGTTGAATTTAGGATGAAGGAACCGTCAAAGTTGTTTCTATCACAACAAATATTTAATGAATCATGTGCGAATATTACATGATTACGTTACTCTCAATACATCAAGTAATCGATAATTAGCATGCGTCCACTTTTTTCGCACATACCTTTTTACGTGTCCATCAGATTCTTCCGCATATCGTGCACATCTTTTCCACATTGTATATATAGTCCTTATTCACTCATTTACATTCAAACCGCGTTTACAATAAAGCAATCCTCACATATTCATAAGTTAAATTGCTGCAAAACTTAAGATATTTCGGTAATTATGAACTTCAGCAATTTTAATCAATTTTGGATATTTTAGTACTGTTTTAGCCAAACAGCTTCATTTTATGAAGACTCTAAAGACTACGGATGTTGTAGGTTAGGTATAAATTAGGTTTGGATTTCTGGAATTTATCAAGCAAAAATATCATGATATGGGCATATCATCGTAGATAATAAATAACGGCGATAGTATAATTATAAAAAGCACTGTACTTAATATTCTAGGATTTAAATAGACCGCATCACATCGGATTTTCCTTTCTTAAAAGATCCGACCACTTTGAAATTTTGAAAAAATTGAATTTTAGTTTTTTGTCTGAAATATTAGTTTGAAGTCTTAAAAATAAATTGCAAAAGATTCGAAACTCTGAAACAAATTATTTATAGAAATAAGAAGCCTATAGCCGATTCGTACATCTGCATGTCGTAGCTTTAAACATACGAAAAATTACTTTCAGGAACTTTAAACGCGTTCTTCTCGAAACTGTGTTTTTAAAAACGGTGTGCTATTATAGATTACCTTGAAATTTTGCAGATACCTTCAGTATAATATATATTAGGCATATGCAAGGCATGTAAAAGGTATTGTAAAGGTATATAATAAAGGCATATAATTGGTATTGTAAAAAGGCATATAATTAGGCATGTAAAATATAAATAAAAAACATACAAATTTTTTGTACAAATTGAAAAATGTACGAAATGGAAATGTCAATGCTTAGAGAATGTATCCTAGTTTTAAGCACTTTTTGAATTTTGTTGACAGGTAATTCCATTTGGCAGGAATCCTGCAGACCGTTGAGGCATCTTTAAAAAAAGGAATTCAAAGCGATGCCGTTTAAAATCTAAATAAAGAACATTTCAAAAAAAATTAAAATTGATTTTATATAGTTCATAGTACTGTAAAATAAACCATAAAAACTTATATAAATATCCTCTGCTATTGTTTTAAAATATAAGTATTTTTCTTATCGCATCAAAGTGATTTAAGATTTTTAGTGGACAGTGGTAAAAACTGGGGTACTTTACAGACTCCCCCTGATTGATTTCTCGCTTTAGTGATAAAGAGAAGCGATTTAACCATACATAATGATAAAATAACCAAAATTGCGAAAAGCCGTAAAAGTAAATAGCTATCCAAGATTTTTGAATCATTAACGCACGGTACGTAGTGGAGAGGTGATTCATTAGCGAATTTATAATACAATATTCGTTGCCGCAGTAGATGTGCGTAAATGGAACGCACGTAATCGCGCGCGTAAACTTAATTAGCTGATATGACCAGCAACGAGCGCAAGGAATTTCGGCATTATAATTAAACCAAGCGTTTCGAGAAAAATTGGACATTTGGCAAAATGCAATAACCCTGTGACGCTTTATTTCCAAGAAAATTTATAAACTCTGTTATGCCGTCCAACCGCTACACGCCGTGCCGGGTCACTTTTGCCCCACATTTTTACGCCGCTTGAAACATTAGTCCAAAAAGACCCGACTTGGTTGATTGAGGGCTAAAGAGCACATTTTGCAAGTGCTAAATGCGTATGAAGAAATCTTTCAACCTAAAATCATTGTCGATAAAACAAAATCAGGGAATTCATGGTACAGTTGATTTGAGAGACATATTAATCCGAATGTTTTTAGTTCAATCATTTTCATCTAGAGTTTTCATTTCAAATAATTTTAATTTACATTACCTTAAAATTATATTAACAGTTCGGCAACGGTGCCAGGTGATTTCTGATAACAGAAAAGTCTTATTTCATGTCTGGGACATACTAATTTAGTTTGAGTCTAATACGTATGACTCGGCACCGCCGTTCGACTCACCATCCAACAGCCTGCTTTTCTACTATTAAAAATTAGATACAGCAACCCCTTGCAAGTGGTACATTGATTTATAATAATTGATGTTATAATAATTTTTTCCTTCTTCGTGATATAATTTCATTTTGATGCCGTTTTCCTTGCTGTTAAATACTAATTGTTCTCACACGCTTTCTATATTACAATAAACGTTGATGATAGCCACAAATCATTAAATAAAATCATTAAATTTCAAATCATTAAATCATTAAATTTCGTTCTACTTTATCATTTTGTAATCTAACACGAGCAATCAGAATCATTGTTAATTGCTTCCAAATTGTACTTGTGTAATATTGTATTAATTACCGCATGGCCAAGTGTGGCTCATGTTACCTGAGTTGGGATCATGGCTACTTCGGATTTAAAGTGTAAAGACGGGTCTTACCGAATCTCGTTACCGTTAGAGCCAACTTGCACCGGCCACTTTCCAGCCACGGAAATCAATAGTTTCACCACATTCGTGATTTCGCTATCGTTGGAATCGACCACTCGCGAGCCGCGATAATCAATTTGTTAATTAAAGTGGCTAGGAAATAGCCGGTGCGCGTTAGCTGTTACCAAGTTGAGTAGCAAAATGTAAGCTCTTCAAACCCTTAAGTTATCGACGAAAATAGGGATTTTTATACAAATAAGTCATCTGTGATTTACTGTTCTATCAACGGATAGAGAATCATATTTTCGAAATCGTTATTTACGCTTTCAAATCGTTTTAAAACTATTGCCGATTGTGTCTGTAAAAGTAATCGCTATGATCATGATTGCGCTTACTTAAAACCAGAAAGTTTACCAAAGCAGCAGAACTATATTATCTGGTAAGAAGTAACTCAACCTACAATATTAGAGGAGTTTCGTAAATGCAGATAAGCCGTTGTTATATCATTTCTGGATGTCTGCAGCTGACCTGGTCAGGGTACAATGGGTTCTTATCATAAAGTATATGTACTATGGGGTGGAGAGTAATCATTTGGAACGTTTGATTATGCTACAGGCATACAGTTTGCGGTGCATCTATGACGCTCAGGGTATTCTATAGATACAGTGAGGAGCAAAACTGAGTCAACACTGTTATAACGGTATAACTTTCTTAAAACTGGTTTAAATCACTTGAGTTTTTCTGTAAATGATAGAAGTACTAGTTCACAATGACTGAAATACTTTTCTTTTGATATTCTTATTGTAACAAATAACAAGAATATAAAAAAACTCTCGTCTCTTCACTTTTTATTTGAGCCTGTAATGAAAATTTAAACAATGCATTTAGTATTTCACGACAACTTATATACATGTTAAAAATTTTACTGAAATTGTACAATGAGCTAGTTCCTGTAACAATTAAAAAAAATTCAAGTCATTTAGACCAGCTTTAGAAAAGTTCAACCGTTTTAAAAGTGTTGACGCACTTTTTCTCCCCACTGTATATCGTATTTTTATTTACAATAAAAGAAGCGACATTATAAATTTCTCCGTTAATTAGTACAGCGGTGACATTAAGATATTCTAGAATATGTTGAGAGGATATTCCCATTTGTAAGCGATAAAAGAGCGATTTCTTTTCATTGCATATTAAGGTATAATTCATTGAAAATATTTTCCCATAATCATGTGCTTTAATCTATTGAAATATCAAAGTTATAAGCGTTTTAAGAGAACAATGCACCGCTGCGATAAGCGAGAGGGAATTAACAAACAAATGGATGGATAATATTACGAAAATAGCAAGACAAAAACAGAGATTCCGAAAACCCATGTTGTTATAATCTACTTTATCCTCTTTATCCGCCAGACAATGCTGATTAAAGGCATGTGCTGCAAATGCATGCGCATGGTTTCCTCAAATCCGCGTTTTTCAAAATGATAAACCGACATTCTTGAATGTGCCATAATAACCACTGCATGATCATCTTGAATTGAAGTTTTAAGTTTCTTCATTGTTTCTCTGAATGTAGGAGTGT
Source organism: Augochlorella aurata (assembly GCA_028455555.1). Taxonomy (NCBI): domain Eukaryota; kingdom Metazoa; phylum Arthropoda; class Insecta; order Hymenoptera; family Halictidae; genus Augochlorella; species Augochlorella aurata. The sequence goes on from CM052154.1 coordinate 911,060, forward strand.
TTAATATTACATAGCATATCTGCATAAAAGAAAAGACGCATCGAAAAATATGATTTCCTATCTTTGATTTTTTAATTTGAATCGCATATAATGAATAATTGTTATTCAAAAGAAAACCCTATTCTGAAGCGTTCTAACGTGAACATCAAACACTAAGATTTCAGACTTTATTTTGTAATCTACGTTATCACTTCATTCTTCGGAATTCAAAATATTGTCTACACAGCTGACATTTCAAGTGTCTGTCATTGACGTTAATTGGTACATGTATGTATAAATTTTATTTGTAGAGTACAGGAAGTAGGAGGGAACTGCCATGAATGAGACAGTTTTGTTTAGAACAAAATAACGAAAAAATTAACGAACAAACAATCTATTTAATCCTAGTTTCAAACACTCGAAAGATCTGTTTTTTTTCTATAAGAATGCATATAATGCATTCATATTCATTCACACTCACCAGATAATGAGTTTCACGTACGTTTACTTGTTTTATATTCAATCTTCTTTAAATGTAAATTTTGTTAGATTCATGAATTGGATGTATTCATTAGGACAGTCATATTCATGAGGGTAACAAAATTCGTGAGTGTAACAAAATAAAGTAATCTCGGCATTAATGTTGTAAGTACAGTTTTTTACTGATTGTTAGTACATATAATATTACATAATGATGTTCAATTACATAAATCTTTCTTTGCATCTTTGATCAATACCACATTTCAGTCTTTTATGACAAGAAATAATCCATTCAATAAAAAGAAACTGAACAAAATCGACACAAATTTTTGGATAAAGATACCGTAGAAATTATCTTAACAAATATCCCAAAAATTAATGGTTTAATAAGCAAAGAAAGTTTGAAACATCTTTTATGCCGTATGTTTCATTTACTCATTTACTACAGATCTTGTACTGACTCTAGTCTCCACTATTTGTAAATTTTTTTTTTCTTACAAATTTGACATTCATCATCATCTTTTACACCTCTTCTCGCTTCTATTTTTCGAGAGTGATACTTTCTTTGTCATCCCATTTTTATTTTTGTTGTTGTTGATTCTTCGACAAAGTTCGTTTTTTATTTTCCTGTTTCCTAATTAAATCAGCTTCAAAAACATTTCTAATATTCTTCAAATTTCCTTTATTATTTATTGTACCAGATGATTTATTCGCGTCCCATCCATAAACATTCTCTGTGTCCCATTCATTTTGGTAACAACATTAAAACTTTAACTTGTTTAATTACTATGAGAAAAGAGGACTATTCGATGCTACATATCAACATTCTTAAAGAAATATCTGATCAAATGCAATAAATAATAACTCGGTCAAAAGTAACAGTATTATGTATAATGATACGAGAAAAAAGGAAAATATTATTGTTTAAGTATAAAAAGAATTAATTATCTGTCATAATTACTTATTATCCAGTAGCGGCTTCAAATTACGTGTGATTATATATGCATAATATAGTTACAAAACAAGTATAATTTTATTAGATGATGCTAATGTCCCATTCATGGGTTTCTCCCCTCCAATTCCAAAGCGTTGTTCTAGAAGTTTGTCAGTGGGATAATAACAAGATTGGCGATGTCACGTATATAGTGAAAAAAGTGCTAATCCAGCGCTGTGTAGAAGCTTAATGAAAGTAGTCGACGTACATGTGTAGGTCAATCGAGTACAGTCCATAGGGTATGATGTCCCCCATCCCGTTGGTCGTAATTCAGAGGGTGAGAACTTTGGCCCAGTCTTAACCACACGATTGACTAACTCAACGTCGAAAGAGGGTTCTGATAAAATTGATATTCTGAGATGGTAACTGGGTGAAACCTGATGGGACCTTTGGATCCCTGATGAAATCAACATTCACTCTACAGTCTGAATTTCTATGAAGTCCGGTCGGTCGCGGAGAAAATCGATAAATCCGAGCACCACGAATTTCGATGAAGTCCGATAAGCCTCCGGTAGTCATCATTTTATTTCATTTCTACAAGGAAACGTTACCACACCGATGATCGCAAAGCTTTTGATGGAAACGATATTGACCACGATGGAGACAGTTTCGATGAAATTTAGTAGACCATGATCAATTCACGAAATGTCTGAACCAGAATTCAAATATGGGTGGGGAAAAGAAGCTTAAAGGTTTTCGATCTATCTATTACACGAGAGTGCTTTCTATTATTATTCGTCCGATCGTTTTATTGTACATACTGGGTGGTCCTTTTAAGAAAAGCAATCTAAATATTTCGTCGAATTGTGACAATGCATAGACAATGCATGTGACAATGCATATCTTTTCTGTAGCATGAATAGTGTCAATGGGGTCCCATGAACCGGTACAGACTTCGCCGACACTTCCACCGACAACGACTTTAACCGACACCGACTTTAGATTTGAGTTAAGTTTGTCCTTTCACATTGTATATGTTACTGGTAATTTATGAAATGCAGGCATTGTGTAGAATAAAGTATAAAATATTTAAGAATTATTTTAATAATTACCTGATCTATCTTAATAAAGACCTACTCCCGTTCTAACCCACACCTAACCCATACAATGCATTTAATATTACTACCGGTTAATATCGATGTCGACGGGCTAAGATCACTGTCGATAAAAATCGTTGTCGGTGAAGTCTGGTGTCGTTGAAATACTGTCGGTGAAATGCTGTCAGTGAAAACTGTATCGAAGAAGTCTGTTCCGATGAAATTCGTGGGAACCGTTTCAATGTACTACAAGAATCTTTTCAAATCTTGTCAAAGCTTGCGATCTCGTTAGATATAAATATTACGTAAAATTTTACTTCTCTGACGTCAAAATTATTTCAAAGTTATGTTATCGGTACATGTCTGAATGTATTTATTGATCCGTTACACTATGCAATAAAAGAGATACAGTTATACATATGTAAAAAAACAACGATTTTGAAAACTTAGACAAATGTCTCTTGAAAAAATATATTCTTTTCTTATGTTGACCCTTTGATACGATTCACATTATTTTTCAGAAATTAAAGGAATATTTGCAGGATAACGTTCGAAAGAAATGTTAAAAAACTACAATTGCTTACAAACATCGAAGAAATACTAAACATCGATTTGTCCAACTTCTTTCACTGAGTCTGTATTAAAACTTTAAAAAATAAGCCTCGTGTATTATTTTTAATTAGATAAATTCTTAAAATTTTATCCAAATCGGTTAATGGTGTTACTATCAGACAGGAATGCTTGTGTAAATCATAATTTCTCAAAACTGTAAGGCTTTCGTGCTCGTGATGTGTCGTATAAATCGTGAAAATTCAATTCTCTCTTTTATTTTATTTGTTTGCATTTGTTTAAAAGTTCACTTAATTTAGTCATGAAAAGGGATAAAAACTAAGGCATCTATGTCTCATTTGTTCATGGAAACTGCTGGTACAGATTGTAACGGAATGTGTATAAATATACTCTTTGTTAGCATATATATATGACAGAATGCCACCCATTTCATTTAGCTTCACGTTACATAGCCGTCATGTATATTTAAAAATCTGTCAGTTGCTTGTTTTACGGAACAAGTTTTTCAATCATTTAATTTCGCAATTTTTGTAAACTCTCCGACGAGATTTTAATTCCGACGGCAGACACGCTTGCGTGCGAAAATTAACCATCCATCATTGTTCACCGTTGTAGTACAGGAAGGATTTTCCGTCGTAAATGAACATCGTATGATGATATAGCATGTAATTAACATAAATGCTTTTTTTAATTTTGCTATTACTTGGAATGACAGAAAAAAATAAACTTAGCTTTATTATCTTAGTCTGTAACGAAAATTAGAAAATGCCTTTCGTAGAAGTCGGTAAGGTAACCTATATGCGTGCTGAAAATTTGATCGAAATATTTATTTATTCCTAATTTTTTATACATGAAAATTGTCTTAACATATTGATCAGATTCTGTCATTTAACCAGTTAAGTGTGTTTGACGACTATATCCGTCATGTAGATGTGGCAGAATTTTGTGTCATGACGATTATATCCGTCATACGTAAAATTTTGTTACAATTTGATATTTAAATTGTAATTCTGGCGAAAACTGAATTATATTACTAAATTATATGTTTAAAATGTTTAGAGGTCAAGACGAAATGAAACAAACAAATGAAAATTATAAATCATTTGAGTTGGATTCGTCTTTTTGGATTCGTCATCGCTTCATTATCGCGACACACGCTGGTGGCCGCTTTGCAAAGAGATCGCCACAGTTAACCGGTTAAAATGAGACTAAACGCGATATGCTTTAAATCATATTTATTCAATTATATCGCGATTGGTGTTATTTTGTGTAATCAGAAATGGCTGTCCAAACTATATCATGTTTGTATTAAGAATCGTCATTCCGGGAGTTCTAGCCGAAGGAACCGCGTCGCATGCCGCATTCATACGTTTGATTAACTCTATCGAATCTTAGCATAGTCGTAGGAATAGCACGGTGACAATCCCAGCAAGGCCGTTTACTGTAATTCTGAACTATTATACAATCGCGACGCGCCGCCTATCTCACTCCTTGTATAACTTACTTTCTTTCACGCGCCGATTGAAACCCAAAACGGAAGATTCCAAAGAACGAAAAGCGTGCTTTGTCTACTATACTAATGGTACGCGTTGAGAAATGCGTTCCTCAGAAATATCTCCGCTGTTGCTCGTATCACAAACTGTAGGTTGAACATCTGGGCGGCAATCGTCAACCATGCCATGTACTGATGACTGCATCAAAATAATAATTGAAATCTTACTGTCCAGGCTTTCAAACATGGGTAATCCATGATTTTTTAATCAATGAATTTTATTACACTTAATGAAATAACAATAATGTGTCATTACTGTCTTATTTAAAATATTAAAAATATTTAAGCCAAAAAGTTTAGTCGACGCAGATCCCGGATCAATCATTTGTGATCGACAATAAACTTACTCATAATCGAAACCCATTTATTAGAAATGGTAAAGAATTGTACCCAATTATTTCGATGTGGAAAAATTAATATTATAATTTCAAAACATAATAAACTAAATTTCACTTTGGTCGTATTTCATGTTTGGGTATTCGTTATCTGCATAAAAATGATCAAGATAATACATTAATATATACGTAGAAAGGTGAATAAAAGATATTATTTACCAATATATTATTTTTTAAAATGTTGATATTTGAATTTTGTCTTCGTAAGTGTATTCCCTACAAAAAAACCATACAGCTTTGCTATTTATACCATTCATCATGTCTTTAATAGTTTCCAAGATATTCGTGGAAATTGTTTTCTACCTCACTTTCAAGGACTGTTTTCACCTGGATTTCTTTCTTATGAGAGCCAGTAAAAATGCTTATTAACGTTCATACAAACCGTTGTGAACATCAACCAGAGCTATCAGTTTTTTACTGCTACATTGAAGAGACATCGCGCGGTAACATTGCAGAAGAAATAACGCGTGCACACGTCATTGCATATCAATGAAGTGTGCCTTGATAGTGATTTTAATCATTATGCGATAAAGTGGGACAAATTAAAATTTCAGATTAGAGTTACTACCGAGAAAGAAAACGTTTTTTGGCTTCCAAGCCTACATCCGCCTTGTATCAAAAAAGAAATTTAAATTGCTATAACTGGGTGTCCAAGGTTTCACCACAAATAAAACATTTGTGTATGCGTGGATTGAAGCGATGGCCTCGAAATAATCCCTAAAAATAATGGAGGGTCTCTAAACATAAATACAAAAAACACATTATTGCATATAGCGACAATGGGCAAAAATCGCAATTTCAAAATGGCCATAAACTGAATGAAAATAATAAAGCAACCGCGCAACAAAATTTCTGCGACAGATCACGAATCTTTGTATCTGGTCATCGATTTCCGAAAAACGATTCCGATTTCGGTAGCATTGGGTTAATAGCAAGGTTCACTTTATCCCTTCAGATTGGTAGGATACTATTCGGGATTCTCGTACAAAGAACAGATTGCAAGTCCATGCAATGAAACAGAAGGAGGAAATCAACACCGTAGCTTAAAGGCGGCGATTAGAGAAAAAGTCAATGATGAAGGCTCTTCAGTGAACTAGTTCCAGATCCAGTGGATAACGCTTAGAAAAGACGCTCTTTATACTAAGCTACACAAGAACAACTTGAACGAAGACATGCCATCTCATAAATTGATACTGCCAATATCAAAGAAACCAACGTAACTATTTACTGCCATTAAACAACGACGTCCATGTATTTAATGCGCTAAATAGTGTAAAATAACACGCTTCATTTGTTTCAGTATATTCCTCCAATTCGCCATACATTTTTAACATCCCTCAAAACACCAAACGTTGTAGATGGCATTGGATCTTTGGATTTTGAAGAAGTCAGCAATGAATAAAAGATAAACGTTCTCGCTTTCTGTCGTACTTTATACATTTTATTTATTTTCTAAAAATAATTAAAAGTTATGTTGTTCAGAACTTAATAAAGCAATAAAATCACTACGAGAACATCCCCTTTGTGTTACGTCTAATAATAATTGTCTTCCTTATTCGCACAAAAATGATGGAAATCCAACAATGAGAGTCAATGCAGAGATGGCGTTAGTCGAAAAAGTATTACATGAAAGAATTTATGTAACCCTACTTTTCAATGAAAATTTCATTACTATTTTAAGTGAAAACTAGAAAGTGGTTTCAGATAAAAGAGTTGTAACGATTTTTTATGTCATTGCATTTTACAGATAATTCAATTCATCCTTCATTAGCCACAAATTAACTTCTACTTACACCATTTCTGCTTCCAACCATTCATTGGAACACTTAAAAAAAAGAATTGTAAGCCTCAAGTAAGCCTTGAAATGTCAGCTGTGAAATTATATAATGCTGGTACAAGACTGGTTAGAAACTGGAGAAGTTGGTTGGTAAAAAATACGAAATTACTTTCCGAACAATCCAATATTTCTTAAAAATATTGCACTTCTTTCCTCTCTTCTCTCGCTTTCTTTTCTTCTTCACTTTAGCCCCTTGAGCCATTCTTCTATCTTCTCGTCTGTTTCTTCACTTAGATACTACATTCTCTATTTTAACTTCTCTGCATATTTTTCTATACTCTTTTATCAAGTGTTTCAGCGCCCCAAACCTCCCCCACCCGAAAGATCACAGCTTTCACGAAAAAATAGTGTCCAAATGGCGCCGTCTGCTCTTTAGCCCGTCTGCTCCTTGGCTCGGCTGCTCTGTTCCAGCCGAGCTCGCCTCTCCTTGGTCACTGTTTTTCATTAATAACTCATAAACAAAGCCGCGGATTGCATTTGCGCTAAGGAAAAAGTTGCTTCAAACGATCTGGAATTCCATATTTCCCGATTTTTAGTAACTTTTGGGACAAGGCTGTCCTGTATATTTCTACACCCTGCTCTTTTCATAAATATTCTAGTCTGTTATACATGCTTTCTGCTTTTGAGCTATTCTTACACATCAACAGTTTTCTCACATTCAATACATCGTTCCCCTTGTCAACAAATTCACCCCGCCTTGACTCAGTCCATTTCTGTTCAAATATTCTTGCATTTCTTCCATATATTTAGTTTCCCATCTCCATTTTCTTTCCTTTCTAAGCATTCTTCAATAATACTTCTCCTTCCTGTGTCCTATCTCTCTCTTACAATCGTCGTGCTCATTGGCCTGTATTTACCTTCGTTCTCGATCTTTTCGTCTCCTCCAGCACATTACACGTTGTCCCGTTCAAGCGTAAACGGCGGAATATTTCGAAAATGGTTCAAATTATTATATAAAAGAATTCTTACAAAAACTGCTTAATATGATGGGACACATTATCTAGTGATAAAATTTTTTCGGGTGGAGTGATAGAGGAGATTCCAAGATCATGTTAATTTTTCTAAATAGTACCTGTTTTTTTGTGATATTATAATAGCGGAGATCGAAACGAATTCAACGATCTGCTATTTGATGCTATTCCATCTAATAAATCAGGAATTAGAACGATTTTAATTTTCATTATTTGCTGTCAAAATTTCCTCGTAGGTTGTGACAGATTCCCTGGCATCCCTGCGGACGATACGCATTGCCATTGAATTCCGTCGTTATCGAATCCTGGGTGCTGCTCACGCGACCCTTATTAATAAGAGTAAGGGAGATGGAATTTCATGAACGCGAAAATCTATCTGCCTCAGCAGATAGATCAGTATTACTGGCCACGACTGTACTTTGCACATGCAGGTTACGCGTTAAGTGGATAATCCTATATATACAACTAGCGCTCCAGAAATAGATTTTCCAATTTTCATCCGTTAATATTTCTGGAGCGGTCTTAATTTGCGAAGTCGTGAAAGAAGAGTTAAGTAGGTATTTGTGCGATAAATATGCATATAAAAAAATGTCCTATATTTTTATAGAATATTAGTACAGCGTGTAATACGTACACTCTCGTTAAATTATAATTTTATACATGTTCAGATATTATTAATATATGTGTTACGTGCGGAGACTTTCTCACATCGTTTTATAAAATCTGTTTTCGCACACTGCACTAGGATATTTTCCTATCTCCCCTTCTGTGACCCTTAACCCGCTACCGAGAACCATGCTGAAAACGGCATTATAGTAACAGACGCCCCATTTTTTGTTAAACCACTGTCCTTAATAACGCGACAATTCCGGGAACCTAGATTACTGGATCACGTAGGCACGTCTGAGCCGCCATATTTGAACCGATTTTCACAGTTTAAAAGCGGCACAAATTCCTTCCTCATCGGGCAGTAACCTTTCAAGAGAAGCAGAGCGAATATCGTATATTCGTTCGAATCTCTCTCTCTCTCTCTCTCTCTCTCTCTCTCTCTCTCTCTCTCTCTCTCGTCGCTATACCGAATTCGTAGTACGTATCCAAGCCGGTTAGGTAATACGAACCCCCGCATTTCTCAGTGCGTCAAAATCAAGAATTCGAAACTTCGGCTCCGCGACGCTATTACACTTCAACAGTTGTAAGAGTTCTTTTTTTTGCAATATACCTTTATATTTTGTATCGATACTTAGAGTTTGATTTGTTTAAATCTGCATCCTCTTACCGATTCTAGTTGCTAGTATCAAATCCACCACGGTGCACCTTTGCCGCTCGAGGTGCACCAACTTAATAAGTTACGAGGCTAATTAACAATCCTTACAACTACCCCCTCGTAGGTCCCAACGGTGGAACAAACACCGGCTCGTCCTCAACTAACAAAACGAATCCTCGGTCACGCACGACTGCTTTAGCCCTTGGCTCGTAACATACGTAACAACAAAAGTGCAATCTTATGCTGATTGAACAAAATACTTTAATAATGAAAAGTGTGTTAATCTTATAATATACATATAGTGACTTACATTAATATTCGGACATATTTTATAACAGACTTACTTTCTTAAAAGTGAGCATAATAACTTGCATATTTTTTGTATGTTGGAGAAACTAACTCGTTGACTAGGCAATGTCTACGATGCGTTTTTAAATTTCAGTAACTTACATATATGCATTGTATGCATTATGCATTATTATCACTTACAAACAACTAAAGATAGCGAAAATCGCAGTTTTCCATAACTTTTGATCAAGAACTGGTCATCCAAATGTTCCATTATCTAATCATTGTATTATTCAAAAATATTATTCCCTAAAATGAACTTGAATAACATTTGTAAATAATAGAATGTTTTGGTATCAGGATATTGCAAAAATAAACCTTCGGATAAGAGAGTTTCTACTGTAATGTTTCTTATTTTCCTTCATTACAACCAATTGCAATTTAAAAAAAAATTGTAGACTTTGTCTAGTAGACTGATCTCTAAGATCTCAAAAAATACAGGTCATTTAATCCACTTTTAAAAAAGTTATTTCGTCCATATTTGAAAATGTTGATCATAATAAAATCAGAGTTTGACAAATTTTATTTGGAATAACGAATAAAAGTCCCTAATTATTTCTTGAATACTGAATAATGGCTTCATTCGACAAAAAAGGGTTTATTATTCATTATTCAAAAATTCCTTCCTCCAACGAAAATATCAGGATTGAAAATGACTGGGAGTAAAATTGTAATTCCTATAGCCTCTTCTGTATACACAGACCTGCGAAATTCAAATAAAAGAGTATTCGTCAGTGTTATTCTTTTACTTCCTAATTTGCGGTGCGAAAAGATGTGGTCGAACTCAGGTATCAGAAAACACATCAGAAACTCCACACGGTCTGTCGCCTACCAAAGATCTACAGGATGTCTCAAGAGTCACTCGCAATCGGGAAATGAGATGTTCCCGAGGTAATTTGAAGTAACTTTTTTGTTAGCACAAATGCGCACACATGTTTTTTGCTGTCAGTGAAATGCTTCACTGACATATAACAGGCTGATCGATGCACCCTAGCACCACCAAATTAATGTATGAGACGTGCGAAAACAGATTGTCCAGAGATACAGAAGAAATATTGTAGAAACGCACACGCTTTAATTATCAAACAAGCCTAAGTTGTTCAAATCGTTTATAAAATTTTGCTTTCAAAATACTTTTAACAATAAACTTATCGAGCACTAAAAACAATTGGTGTTGCTTCATAACGATGACATAGTGATTCATTTATTTTGTATAAAAGTGACTGTATAACTGCAACACTTTCAAGGGATCTTCTAGTATCTCGCTCGGTTTTGCCTCATATTTTTTAAAAATTGTTTCAAAGAATCGTTTAGACTTTGCGTTTTAGAATTAATATGGTTTATTTGTAAGGAAGAACTACCACGAATGGGACATTTTTGTTTAGGACGAGATAGCAAAAAAACTAAACTACCTATCTAATTCAAATTTAAAGCATTCAAAAGATTAGTTTTTTTACTATAACAATACATGTTATAATGAGTTTCACCTACGTTTACTTGTTTCATTTTCAATTTTTTTATCAAGTGCACTTTGTTCGATTCATGAATTGGTAGTATTAAATGAAACAGTGTAACAAAATTAAGTAATCTTGGTATTAATGTTGTAAGTGCCGTTTTCATATTGATCGTAAGTACATATAATATTATATAATGATGTTCAATTACATAAATCTTTCTTTGCATCTTTGATCAATACCACATTTCAGTCTTTTGTGACAAGAAATAATCCTTTCAATAAAAAGAAACTGATCAAAATCGACAAAAATTTTTGGATAAAGATACCGTAGAAATTATCTTAACAAATATCCCAAAAATTAATGATTTAATAAGCAAAGAAAGTTTGAAACATCTTTTATGCCGTATGTTTCATTTACTCATTTACTACAGATCTTGTACTGACTCTAGTCTCCACTATTTTGTAAATTTTTTTTTTCTTACAAATTTGACATTCGTCATCATCTTTTACACCTCTTCTCGCTTCTATTTTTCGAGAGTGATACTTTCTTTTTCATCCCATTTTTATTTTTGTTGTTGTTGATTCTTCGACAAAGTTCGTTTTTTATTTTCCTGTTTCCTAATTAAATCAGCTTCAAAAACATTTCTAATATTTTTCAAATTTCCTTTATTATTTATTGTACCAGATGATTTATTCGCGTCCCATCCATAAACATTCTCTGTGTCCCATTCATTTTGGTAACAACATTAAAACTTTAACTTGTTTAATTACTATGAGAAAAGAGGACTATTCGATGCTACATATCAACAATATCTGATCAAATGCAATAAATAATAACTCGGTCAAAAGTAACAGTTAAATTACGCAGGGGTAGCCGTAAGTTATATGAACCGTATGGTCAGGCCAGACGAGACATCGCTCGCCGACTTTTTTGGGTCTGACCATTGTACCGTTTTACGACGGGTTTTACGGGTGGTCTATTGCAGAGAGAAATTTGGGACTTTTTTCCTGTAAATTAAATCCAATTAGGGGATAGCGAGGTAATAAAGATAGATTGGGGTTGCACAAACCTTAGTTGGTGCTGATAAACCTGGTAAATATTGGCCATAATTCCGAAGGGTCCGTCAAGTAGTGTCGCTACTTTTCTTCGGTTTTCCCGCTATCTGCGTTGGGCGACAACTGCTTTTTGGCTTCCCCTTCTACCTCGCTATCCACCAATCCGCGTCAGGTTTTCTCTCATGGACGCACTATATAAGGAGTAGAAAACTTGGACGCGGGGTTCATTTCTTCAGTTCTTGTTCGTTCATTAGTTCATTAGTTCGTTCTTGTCAGTTCATTGAGATTACACATAGGCTTGTTGCCTTGTGGGTGATTATCAGGGCTTGTTTGACTAGTAGTGCGTGTTGCGTGTTAGCATGATAATGTTGGAATAGTGCGTACTACTAAAGTATCGGTGGGTGAGAGTCCTCGAGGACGCACAATTGAGAGGACCTCTGGAACCCCCACCGATTGTTATAGCCCGGAATTGTATCTATCATTTTGTTGTTAATCGATTGTTCGTAATAAAGTTGTAAGTCAGTTGATTCGGTGGTAGATTCGTTACTTCGTCCTTGTCTCTAATTTAACAGTAACAGTATTACGTATAATGATACGAGGAAAAAGGAACAATATTATTGTTTAAGTATAAAAAGAATTAATTATCTGCTATAATTACTTATTAACCAGTAGCGGCTTCAAATTACGTATGATTATATATGCATAATATAGTTACGAAACAAGTACAATTTTATTATAAAAAGATTCATGGTAACTCTACCCTGCAACGTTCGATTACATTAATGGTCCATTAAGAAGCCCTCAGTCAATGGTGTCCATGATTGAGGCTTTCCCTATTATCAGAAATGAAAAATGACTAATATTCCTTTAAAGTATATGTATAGCTATGGCAATAACTAGGTAAACGAAGACAGTATCGATAAAACTCGCGGCTTTCTGGACTTGACTTATCGACTTTTGCACTTACCTTTTTAATTATGTGAATGTGAAGGAAATAAAAGGGATTTGAATTTGTTGATAATTCTAGTTCGAAACATAGCCATAGGGATGCTGAATATTTATGCGAATGTTGAAAAACACAGTTTCGAGAAAAACACGTTTAGTTATAATATATTTGCGGTAGAAGCGTTCGCTTCAATTATCTGTATTTTAGCCGATTCTGCGAATTCCGTGCCGAATGGCTATACAAACATGTTTTCTCCTGAAAACTTCCTAGTCAGACTTGAAAAAAGTATAATAGAAAACAATTGATTTTTTTACCCTCGAACGTAAAAGACCCCCTTCAGGTAAAACTCGTGGAACCGGTTATGTTGACCGATTTGATCGGTTCAGTGTTAATTTTTCGGGTGACGTTATGCATTCGAAGAAGTTATGTATTCGTTATGCATTTCATCAAATTGGCTAAAGCAACTTAGGATTGCTCATACCAAAGCAGAACCAAATTTATTTGAACACAATTTATTCGTCCGTCCACGAGACTAAACGACGAATAAACGTGACAGTATGTTTCGTCCCGAAGACGTAAACACGTGGAGTTTCTGCCGATGGGATTTATGACACGGACGCGACGAAGGTTATTTTTGAGGAAAGATCTTTTCGTTTATTTAGCAAGCAATTAGCATTCGAATTTCAGTCCCATCTGCCTCAATAACCGTGACGTGTCGTAAAGTAAGATTTCTAAGGGAAGTTCTTAATAGCGTTCGAAAAAAGCCTACAGCTGGGCCATGTCTGTAAACCGGGTAATCTGAAGGGTCACCCTAGTCAAGTACGCGACGGTACCGTAACCGTAGGAGGTTGACCCGGAAGATTTCCCGTAGACTTTTTAAAACATCGTAAATTTACCACACGGACTAACACAGACTAGATTCCCTCACGACGCGACAAGAGGGTGTCGACAATCGAAGAAGGCCCTGATTGGTACTATGCAGCATTCGGCAAAAACCAATCAGTGCCCTTCTCTTATTCTGAAACAGAACTTCTCGAAGAAACCCCCCAAAAGCAGAAACGCCCACATCCCCAGACGAATTTTGGAGTTCGACAAACGATCACGGTCGAACGACACTTCTTATTCAGACCTCGACGCGAAAGGTCCTAAACACTTCTCA
>CM052154.1:925203-1035076 GCA_028455555.1 Augochlorella aurata
ACAGCACTTTTATATCGAACCTCGCCGCGAACGGTTCTAAACACAACAGCCGATACTTCTGTATCAACATCGTGACGATTTAGGTAGATCCCTCATTAATTTGTCGGAATACCGTGTCGCGTAGTGCCGTCCTTCCATATCGGGATAGCTTCGCGACTTACAACCGCGAAGACGAAACAAGATCGTGCGGAAACTACGCGACCGTGAGACGCAATCATCGCGCAGCGTCTCAATTCTCTACACAGTATCAACAAATTCTTTATTATAGATGTTCCATCTATGTCAATGTATTAATGGGTCATTCTCATGTGGCAGGTGCAGAAAATTAATTTTCTTTGTATTACACTGCTTATGAATATAATTTAAGAAATGTAATTTAAAAAATGTAATTTAGAAAATATATTTTTAAAAAATACAATTTGGAAACTGCAATTTAAGAAATATATTTTAAAGCTTTGCAAATGCATGCACGACAAACAACAAACGACAGACGAGAAATAATAAACGACAAACGAAAATCAACAAATAACATAGAGAATAAATGACAATAAACGGCAAACTACATAGGACAACCGCGAACGACGAGAGACAAACGACAAAAAAATGCTTTGGAAATTCATATAAATAACAAAGTTATGACGATTCAGTATAAAACTTTAAACGCATTTCGTCTTTTCGATTTCGATGGTATCAAAATTATATGTTCACATTGACAATTAATAAATTATTCAATTTTCAGGATAATTTATTTATTTTATTACGGACGGTAACGATAAGCTTATTATTTAAGAATCTTCTTGTCCTTTTTTAGTCCACTCTAAGAAGAGTTCCAATCAACAAGATCTAATTTTTAAACTGGTATTTATTGAAGGCGAGATCAATCAAAGGAGCATTTAATCAAAGTATAAAAAATTATTCTTTTGTGATTGTTTGCGCCGCGCTTAGATGGTATGAGCACGACTATCGCCGGTTCCACCTCGAAGAGGGTGATCGCTGGAAAGTGAGTTAGCCGTCCGAAAGAATGAAAGAAAGACGGTGGAGAATAAACGGTTCCTTTATTTCCACGAGTCTTTAACTGACAATAATAACCGCTGCACTGGACTCTAGACAGTTAATAACGTAGCCCGTGAGAGTTGGACAAGCGCGTGACAATTA
Organism: Augochlorella aurata; assembly: GCA_028455555.1. Taxonomy (NCBI): domain Eukaryota; kingdom Metazoa; phylum Arthropoda; class Insecta; order Hymenoptera; family Halictidae; genus Augochlorella; species Augochlorella aurata. The sequence continues at coordinate 926,359 of CM052154.1, forward strand.
TTAACAAGACGATATGAGTGGAGTAGAGCGCAACGGTAATGAGAGAACAAGATCGAACCAAAAGAACTAAACTGATCTTGTCGACTGTATTGTACAATGGTTAGAATAACTCTGATCGCTAGGAAATTCGGCGCTCACGTCCTGGCGTCCGGGCCAGCGCATGAGGGGGGGGTTCGCTGATTGGGGATTGGATGAAATCGATCAAGCGATCGATCGAGCGAGCGCGACAGTAACGGCCGTTGACGCTAAGAATTGCAAGGTGAACGCGACCAAAACAGACTTCGATGCAAAACCGACAGTAACGGCCGTTGACGCTACGAATAACAAGATGAACGCGACAAAAACAGACTTCGATGCTAAGAACGATCAGGTGAACGTGACAAAAACCGACGCCGAGGCGAAGAGTGTAACAACGGGTCAAGGCCGACGCAACTCTTAACGGTGCCCGACTTTTCGCAAGATCTCTTATGTCTGATCGGCGTTAACAGTGATGAATTTAAAAAAAAAAGTCATGAAGCTTGTCAAACTTTCAACGTTCGCATAAAAATGTCCACTTAATACATGTATAATTTCAATGGTTTCTCTCGGTAACAAACAATATTCGTATACATATATTCCACATAAACATTAATGAGCAGAGTCATTTATGAGCTGATCATTCATGATGTCAGAGTACAGACAAGTTGACTTGTTCTATAAATTACACCGTTTATTGTTCAAAAGCGCAATCCGTGTTGAATCATTTGTCCATTCTGATGAATCGATCCGCCATCCTTTCAACATAATTTTACTAAAACGTCTATATTTCTTTTATAATAATTATAAATAAATTGTAATGGTAGAAACATTTCCTTGACGGAAAACTGAATAATTTGTATATGGGAATATCTGCTTCGATATTTGTTCGAGTCTAAAATGAACACTTGTAAATTTGACAAAATAGTCTTACCATAACTTGCACATGAACCGACGCGACATAAACAGAAATATGTGCAAGTATGAAAACTCTACTATACTATCCACGATTCCCGCAAACTGTAATAAACATTGCTTGACCTGAGAGATTAGATGCCGCACGCATTGATAGAAATTCAAATTACGTGACAATGCTATTCATCCAACAATGCTGTTGAGTCAACTAAATTTTTATTCGAATACGAAATCGTTCGAGCAAAATTTTATTCGATTGTAAAATCAGTATGGAGGGTGACCCATTTAAATCGATCCGATCAAATATCTTCGAAACCGTCGATGATATTAAAAAATGTTTGAAACGAAATTAATGACGTATGGAGATCAACTTAATTTTCTTCAATGGAATCATGCATTTTTTATTATACCAATCGTTCAGCTCGTCATCTTCTTCGTAAAAATACTAAAGCATTTATTGCAAAAAATCATGGCTTTAACACGTTCATCGCCGACAATCGACCACAAAAATTTTCACAAAATCAAAGCAATTTAATTAATTACAGCGAAATTAGAAAATTAAAATTGATCATAGGGGATGACATTAGAACTCTTTCGCATCCGAAACATCCTAGTCAAATTCAGTTTGTTCGGATATATTCAAATGAAAATGAATTTTCAAAATTGTTTAAAGATTAGCGTTACCCATATTTGGGTGGCGCGGCGCTCAACGTGTTAAAAGATATTTTAATTTTAATAATGCATAGTGTTAGCACTCATCTATCTAAAGTTAGTGTTCAAAAATATCACCTTTAACTTGAATGCCAAGATTTATACGGTCTTTAAAAGATACTAAAATAAAAATATCTTTTAAACCAATGAATTTTCGCAATAAATGCCTTAATATCTTTATAAAAAGAATGCCGAGCTGAATCGACTAGTATAATCAAAGATATATAATTCCATTTAAAAAGATAAAGTTAATCTTCACATGTTCTCGACGCGTTCACCTAGGAAAATCTTATTAATATCAGGTTGCATGCTCCCTAATACCATTCAATTTGTTTGAAACATTTTTTAGTATCATCGACGGTTTCGAAGATATTTGATCGGATCGATTTAAATGGATCACCCTCTATAGGTTTATTTATACATCGTTTTAAACACGTAGTGAATATCTAATACTTGTGTTACATATTCGATTCAAGCAGCTAACACGTAAGAGAAAGCTGAGAGAGGAAAAAGCTGCAACGTGATGGAAAATAAATATACGAAGAATAGAAGAATAGGATTAGAAAAAAGGTGGTGGTATGAGCGGAACGTGTGAGCGAGATGTATGAATGGATTTAGGTTACATATACAAAACGTACTTCCTTTTCTTCGTTGTGAAGTAGAAAATAAAGAATTATTATTATTATTATTATTATTATTATTATTATTATTATTATTATTATATATTTTAATGATTTATTTATTAGATAAAAAGTCAAAAATGTTAAATGAAATTTTCATGATGACTTTATAGGAGTTTATCTTGTCAGTTTGTTTGAATAAATGACACATTGAATGAAAAGGAACTAGTGATAGAACAAGTAATTATATTATTATGAAATTACTCGCGATGCAAATAAATATTGTGTGCAATGCTTTAGAAATCTGAATCATGGGATAGTTCATTTGCTGTGCATCACAGTCGATTCCCCACCTATCATGCCACGCTATGAGAACTTTGCTCGTAACTTCGCCGCCAGTTTGCACGTGAGGAATTGTTGCGTCCGACCATGACCGTACACCCCACTTGCGGGACTCTGCACATATATCGTTCTTAATGCAATCCACTCCGATAATACACTACTGTTCTTTTATTCTCGATTTTCCTTATTCTTATCCTATAATTAACTATTAATATTCCCGTGAATATCGATAATAAATAATTGATAAATGACTACGTAAACCGAGACTCTTCGTAAACCGTTATAACTGTTATTTAAACTATACATGTATGCAAATTATAGTTCTCGGATATATGCTCAGAATGCGATCACCCACGGGTATTATTAAAATACGAGGTCGTTTTGTCAACTATTAACATTTTCTCAATGCCTTTGAAATTTAGTTTCGTATTTGTTCCCGTTCAGTAGTCTGTGCTTCTTGTCGCAGCTTATATATGTAGTAAAAGACAAAATAAGGCGGACATACAAAGGTTATACAAAGATTATACAAAGGTTATACAAATGAAAGAAAGCGAATTTCCTGTCCAATTAAAATTATATTGCAGACCTTGTGAGCTAAAAATTTCTTAAGTAGAATGTCGCAGTTCGAAAATTATTTTTCTACCATTCGCTCAAAATCGATACATTAATAAGGAGATGACAATTATCATATTGTAAGAAGATGTTTCTAACAAATACTCCATGATATATATTTATCTTTTTTAAAATTATGACTTTCAACATTTCTACAAGGTGATCAGCAATGAATAAAAGAACGATATGAAATGTTAATCATGTTTCAAGAATTATTCGTAATAAAAGTTGACCAATAGTTAGAGCCAACTCAAACATTATTATTATTATTATTATTATTATTATTACTGTCATTATTATCATTATTATTATTATTGCATTCGGAAGATTTTGAATCGTTAATAATTTGAAAATACATACATTTACATTACATTTCTTTTCCATCTGTAATTGGGCAGCCAGTAACAGATACATTACTATCTCCAAAAATTATTGTCAAATTTCAGTGAAGAATTCGAAAAAAAAATTTCGATATTCCAATGATATTATCGCGCGAACGTTAGCAAAACGAGTATTTATAACAAGACAATCGAGAAGCGAATTCGTCATCGGTGTTTCCCATCATTTTATATATGTATCAACTAAACTTGATCGACAATTTCATCAATATACTTGTTATTCAAGCGTAAACATTCAAATTACCTGATTGCACTTTGTAACGCAGGCGAGTGCGAAAACGCGGGTGAAGGAAAGGAAGAAACACGGGGACAGACACTGTTGATGTTGCCTTCGGTTAGTCTCATCATCAGTCGATTACCGCGCCGCGAACGAATTGCTGCACGAAGCAACGTCCAAGCTCGCAGTCCATTCGAAAGCTAATTTCGCTGTTCTATAAAATTGAATTAATTGTATCAATTACGCATTACTTTATTTTAATGTAAACGAACGTGACACGATTGAAGTTCGCACAATCCTCGATTTAATTGAGTAATCTAGAATCTGTTACATCGAGTTTCGCCGCTATGAGGCTTGTATTACTAATACGTGGTCGTATAAAAACTAAATAAACTGATTACTCTTGACTAAAAATGCACACAGTCGATAAAGCAATCGTTCGAGGGTGATCATTTGAAAAATACACGCAAAGGAATTTAATAGTGAACGCAATTACCGTAAAGCGATGAAACAGCGTTTTATGTAATTCGAATTTGTGGAAATCTTCGTCAACATGAGGTAAATAATACCATTAGCAAAACTGTTTATTTGATTTTACTGAATCTGTCAGACGAGATTGTATAATTGACGTTGAAACTGTTGAAACGATGCAAGTTAAAGTATGTTATTTATCATTCTGTATATTGTTCTCTATCTATCAACAAATGTGCTTAATACGGAGATTTGAAAAAATTCGTTAAGATATGACCAGTTCTAAGAAAAACAGACAGAAGCGATTGATACATGAATAATGGGAAAACATGAATTTTCGTTTGCATACTGTCACGTTGCGGTTAAAGATACATACAACGGAGAGTAAAATTGAGTCAACACATTTAAAATGGTGGAACTTTTTTGAAACTGGTCTAAATAACTTGAATTTTTCTGTAAATGTTAGAGGGACTAGTTCACTGTACGATGATTGAAATACTTGTTTTTAATTTTACTATTGCCTGGAATAAAAATATGTAAAAAAAAAGTCTCGTTTCTTCACTTTTTTATCTGGGCCTATAACGAAAATTAAAAAAATGCATTTGGTACTTCTTGGTGATTTATATGCATGTTGACAATTTCATCGAAATCGGTTTACCTTGACATCAGCTGTAAACAATTAAAGATCGCGAAAATCACAGTTTTTCACGAATTGCAACCAAAAAAAAAAGGTAATTTTTACACATTTCAGTGGCTGAAGCTTGACTATACGTCAACCGATTTCAATGAAATTTTCAACATGCATATAAGTTATCGGGAATTACCAAATGCGCTAAAAAGGTACTAAATTTTCATTATAAGCTCGGATATTACTACAGTTTTTTACATTCTCTTTTATTTCAAGTAATAGTAAAATTTAAAAAGAAATATTTCAGTCATTGTACAGTGAACTAGTCCCTCTACATTTATAGAAAAATTCAAGTCATTTAGACCAATTTTAAAAAAGTTATACCATTTTAAAAGTGTCGACTCAATGTTGCTCCCGACTATATGTATCAGGTCTAGTAATAATTAATGTCGTTTTCCAATACATTTTTAAAACTAATTTATTTAAACAAAACAAAACAATGTAATCAACGATATAGTCGCCGTTGTTTTCAACTACTTGTGCCCAACGCTCAGGTAGTTTCTTAATCCCTCTATTGTAAAATTCTTGTGATTTTGATTCAAAAGATTCGGTCAAGGCGTTTTTGAGGCACTCTTCATTAGTGAAATATTTTTCAAGAAGAAAATTTTGCAAGGAACGAAACAAATTATAATCGTATGGGGCAATATCTGTAGAATATGCAGGTTGTGGGAGAACTTCCTATCCCAACTGGCGTAGTTTTTCCGCCGTGATTCTTGCAGTATGCGGTCGTGCGTTATCGCGATGAAGAATTACGCCCTTCCGATTAATCAGCGCGGGTTCTTTCTCTCTCAAAGCTCGGTCTAACCTTTCCAATTGTCACTATACACTTCACTTGTAATGGTTTGGTTGGTTGGTAAGAGTTCAATAATGAAGAATTCCTTTAAAATTCCACCAAACACACAACATCACCTTTTTCGCATGCAAGTTAGGCTTTGGCGTGGGCTGCGACGCTTCGCTTTTGTCCAACCATTGCGGCCGTCTCTTCAGACTAACATAAAGCACCCATTTTTCATCTCTAGTAACAATTTGCTCTAAAAACGGCAATCGGTTTTGACGAGAGAGCAGCGAACTGCAGATTGTAACTCTTTGATTGCGGTTGTTTTCGGTTAATTCCTGTGGAACCCACTTTCCAAACTTTTGGACCTTACCAAGTGACTGCATTTGATTGCAAATAGTTTTTTGCGAACAGTTTAAAGCTGTCGCAAGCTCTTGTTGCGTTATTTGAGGATTTCTAACCAAATAGCCTGAAGTGCTTCGTGATCCAAAAGCGACACTAATTATTACTGGACTTGATATTTACTGTTTACGCATCGCCACTGGTCAGTGAAATAAGAACAGAAGTATTACAAAAACGTCGGTTAATTAAAGAAAGAATTAAAGAAGGAAACGATAAAGAATAATTAAAGAAGGAAACAAATTGTTAGCAGAGAAATCGGAAAGAATGAAAATAAAATATAAAAATTTAGACGAGTCCAGAGCGAAAGAAGGGAATCGAAGAAACTGAATCGAAACTTAAAGCAGATTATTGTTACACGAATACACCAACAAAAACAAATATGTACCAATTAAAACATCGTGCGAACAATCACAGACCATTTCCATAACGTATATTTTCTGTCTAGTTAAATCATTGAAACTGCCGAGTGTTAATGGAGCTATTAAACGACTAATAGCAGTAATACTAATAGTAATCGCTAGCCAGTTAAACAAATGAGGATCTTGCAAAACAACAAATTTTGAAATTGATTTAATTAAACTAGTAAGGTCACAATTTTAACGACAAATTCATGCAAATACTTTTAAATGTTAATGAGAAGGTGGTAACTTTGAGAGCATACATGTATAATTAGCAACGAAGGCATTTACATAATTAAGTGAAATCGGAAGTAACTGTACAATTACCGAGATCTACGGAACTCATTTTTTAAATTTTCATCACAAGCTCAGAAAAAAAGCGAAAAAACAAGAATCCTTTATTCTCCTTTATCATTTTAAGTAATAGGAAAATTAAAAGAAAGGCATCTTAATCAATGTACAATGAACTAGTCCCCCTTACATTTAAAAATATTCAAGTGATTTAGTCCAGTTCTAAAAAATATTCTTGCGTTACAGTAAGTGTTTCTAAACTTCTGTTTGTAAGTGTGTATATATTAACATGGAGGAAAATATACAACGAAAATAGTCGTTTCGCTCAGCTAAAATCGCGTTTTAAATCACCCAGTGTGATCGTGGCTAAAGTCCGCTAGCTACCTTGGTGGAGCATGTCCGTTCTGCTCGCTCTCTGATTAGTCAGTGTTTTTCGTTAGTAACTCGTTACCAAACCGCGGATTGCATTTGCGCTAAGTACAAAGTGTCTTCGAATATCCAGAGGAATCACTTATTTCAAGTGATTCAAACAGATTTCGGATACCAAGTGTGTCGCTTGTAACTTACTACCGAAATAAGAACACTATGAAACTGTAATGTAAGTCAATTTTTAACGCCTCAAACGCTTAATTTGAAACCGTTCAACTACTTTCGTGGTTTACTCTACATAAGGTTCATAAGAACACAAATATTACAAGATATAATCTCTATCATACAGGGTGGACCACGCAACTTGTGCACCTCTTGTAACTTTCAAAATACGCTTTGCACGAAAAAATTTTGCATACAAAAGACGCATCGTTTGAAGGGGCACATTGTGTATTACATTTATTTTTTGTGTAGGTAGAGGCGTTTCAGAGATTTGAAGGTCAACTTCGTTTTTTAAACAGAATAACCATATTTTTTACATCGAAATATGGAAGAATATCTAATTCTGAGTAAAAAAGTATCGACCTTTATTAGCCCTAAACCTAATAGCTAAGTTGCGTGGTCCACCCTGTATATTGAATAATACATTATAACCATTATTTTAATAACGTGTATGTTTCTGTATGTGTTTATACATGGCTCGTATTTTTTGTTTATTCGAGTGCTGCTATATCAGTAATAAAATATTGTTGTGATATTAAATACGTGAGTTTACAGCTGTCGTATCTAAAAGTTTCAACTATGATCTGTATATCATAAACGAATGGCAATAAATAATCATCAACAAAATGTAGAAATCAGCTGTCCGTGAATAAAATTTAAATTAATATCTTATAAATGGTTTTACAAAAACAAAAATAATTAATATACTCGAACGTATAACAATGGAATTATTATAGTTTGTTTCAGTATGTATAAATTTAGTTTGGAATTATCTAAGTGCTAAATAGATGGCGTTATCTGAAAGTATTTGAATTGGGTAAAGGGAGTAGATTCGTAAATTAACTCTGCAAAAACCGCTCAAAAAGTGGCAGAAATCAATAATTCCACTAATCAGACGTACTAGCAAGATAAGGGAATGAGTGCCCCAACTTCAAATTATTGAAGTATCTATTCAAAACAAATATTTTTCAATATTGTTTATGACCTCCATCCGCGTAGCTTCAAGGCTCTGCTAAAGTGGCCACATGTCGATACGCACGCCTACGGAACACGAAAATATCTTGAATATCTATCTGTCAAAATGTTCGCAAGCTTAAATATAGCAGAAGCTGTCCTACTTGCATATTTATTGCAATCATATCGCTCGTCTGGCAAATGTGGTCACTTATAACAATAATCCTATTACAACAAGCTTCTTACGAGTTGTTGAAAAGTTTACAGGCACTTTGATGGGTCACATTGACAGAATCACAGTCACGTGACAGTCTTAAAATGAAAATCTGTGCGTACCAGAATATTGAAAAGACAAGTGAAATAAATTGTAAAGTTACTTTAAATTAATTAAACTCTAAATTATCTTAACAATAAATTTGGTCAGTAAACAATATACACTTTAATAAACAATAACGCATCTTGTTTCTCACAATGAGGAAAATGCGAATACGTCAACAAAATATTTTGTTGGATATTAATAACTTGTCGAAAAATGAAATTGTTATAGATTTTGCACCGTTTATACATAACTTAAAATGTGTTATCAAACATATATTAATTAGTCACGATATGCTTTCTGGCCTATATAATACTATAATTTACGTATTGTAGATACTGCAACAACCTATAACTTTTCTTTGGAAGACATATTTGACCTCAAACTTCATAATTTCCTCATTAGAATTGTTATCACGAAAAATTGTTATTCAGATCATTACGAAATGATAGTAGAACAAAAGAATACTGTAAGCTTCCAATAGAAACATAAAAGCTCGACTGCATATTAAATATTTGACCATAATATTGATATCAACGAGATGTTGACGACGCTTTATTTCAGTGCGTGATTATATTAGTTTTTATATGTATTTTTAGTTTTTAAAAAATTACTAATTAGATTGAAAAATTTCCTCAAAAATGGTCGTTCTCGTCTTAAGTGTTTTTCTTCACTTGCATCGTTATTTGAACATATGCATGTATTCATAGTAATCTTATCTAAAAAGCGACTGTACACTTATGGTGGCAATATAGCGAGAAATCTTTAAATTGAAAAAGTCTTGTACAAGGTGATCCATTTATATCAATCCAGTGAAATATCTTAAAAACCGTCGATGATGCTAAAAAATGATCTAAACATTTGACTGGCTTTAGGGTGCACGTAATTTGATATTAATGTGATTTATCTAGGTAAACGCGTCGAGGACATATGAAGTCCAACTGTGTTTTTCAAAGTGGAATTATATATTTTTTATTATATTAGTCACTTCAGCTCGCCATTCTCTTTATAAAAATACTAAAGCATTTACACCAACATTAGATAGGTGAATGCTAACACTATTCATTACTAAAATTAAAACATCTTCTAAATCAATTTTTCGCAATAAATACCTTAGCCTTTCTAAAAAAAGAACGACAAGCCGAATCGAATAGTATAACACAACATGTAAGAGTCCATTTAAAAAAAAAATAAAGTTAACCTTCGTATGAACTCGACGCGTTCATCTAGGAAAATCTTGTTAACCCCTTGCACTATAATAACTAGTCAGACTCGTCGTACAGATTTCGTGCAAGATCTACTAAATATGAATATTATTAATTCCTTTTAAGTCGAAGCAAAATTGCATTCTTCTGTCATCCAAGTCTAGAAACGAAATTAGATAAAGACAATACAAGAAACAAAAATTGCCTGGTCCTATTAGGAAAATTGTTAAGGACGAATAAGTACTAATCAACACAACGTGAAAGAAATCGTAGTGCAAGAGGTTAATATCAGGTTGCATGCTCCCTAATAACATTCAAATTTCGTTTGAAACATTTTTGAGTATCATCGTCGGTTTCAAACATATTTGGCTGGATCATTTCAGAAAGATCACCCTGTATAACAAATACTAAACTGAAACGGTTCTCTCGTATCTGATATTTACGGAAATAATACATGGAAGGTAACACAACAGATTTATAAATATTTATGATAATCACCTGTTCAAAGATAGATATTCGAAAAAAAATACAAAGTGGTATGCATATATTGTCATCTCTATGCGGTAGAATCTAATTTTAGAAAAAACGACTGTCGCATGCAGTGAGTCAAAAAGGTTTGCTGTTTATCGCGACGGTGTTAATTCCTTCATATAAAACTTTTCTACGTGAAATTAGGAAGATTCATCAGAAGACAGACACATATTCATAAAAAGTACTATTGAAAATTCTGAAACATAACGCGTCACATTATCACAGTGTGTTGCGCAAAAATGATAATACGTATGTAAATGTATGTAAATAAAGTATAATATTACGTTCCGTATGTTGGAATTGAACTTACAAAAACCGTATAAGTCGAAAGAAAAAACAGACGCGAAGATGAGTAGGTAATAAAAGGAAAGACAGAGAATTTTTATGGAGAGAAGTTGGGAAAGGTGGAGATATGGGAAGAAAGGAAGAACCTAAATGAGGAGTTATAGAGTTAAGAAACGAGGGAATGGGAAGCAAAATGGAAACAGATGAAATTAGACAAATTTAGGAAGAAGCAGAATAGACCGTTTGGAGAGGATACAAAACGGGAAAACGGGGGAGATGGAGAAAGGGATGGCAGAAAATTAAAAATCTCCGGGGAAAAAGCACACAAAATCGGCAACAATATTTGAAGACCATAGCAATCAGAATGCTCGAAGGAAAGAAGGCTAAACTAGAAGCGGGATATGTACAGGTCTGAATAAAGGAAAAGAAACCAGTATAAACGAAGAAAAATGATTAAGATAAATAGGAAAGACACTAGGAGAAAAGGAGGAAGATTTATGTACAAATAAGAACCAAAGAAAGAGCATACCGAATAATAAATTAAATAAAGTAACAGAAGAATATAAACCAGGTTAAACTCCAAATAGCATATGTAAAGTGTAAAGTGCAAAGTGCAAAGCGCAAAGTGCAAAGTGTAAAGTGCAAAGTGCAAAGTGTAAAGTGTAATATATTTTTAGTATAGGGTGACATAGAATAATATAGTGTAATCTAATCGTAATGTAATAGTAATATAATAGATTTTAACTATAGACAGTAAGAGAGGAAGAATGAAAGAAGAGAATGTGTTAAGCCAGACACATATGAGGTAATTCTAAATATTTGTAAACCAAGCGCAAATGTCACGGCTGTAATAAATACATTAATAAGGTGTATAGTACAGAAAGTAGAGGTTAAGAATGAACAACCGATCACTGGGAAATAAAAATAAAGACTAAGAGGGATCGAATATAAATCTACAGCAAGAAAAATACAGCGATAAAGGAGAAAAGTAACAAAGAAGGGAGATTTGAGAGCCCAAATCGAAAATTGAATGGAAGTGGTCTTAGATCTAGAAGTATGAATAAAGGGAATAAAATAGATGATATAAGAGGATTAGCATAGCAGGGAAGAAAGAACGTAGAGTGACACTAGTACAGTTTCAGCAACGGCAAGGAAAAGTTAAAGAGAGTAGAAAATGTCTGAATATAAAGGGACCTAAGAATGCATTTTAAACACGTTGAACTAATTGCAAGAAAAATGATCACGAAGGAAAAGAAAATGACAAAACAAGTTATAGAAAAGAAAAAAATGGAATATCTTCGTTGAACTGTTAAATATATACATAATTCAGAGAATTAAAATGAACGCCTACTTGTACAGGGTGCACCAAAATTATATACCGGGATAATCTGAACGTGATTCACAATTAGGGTCCTATGCATACTTGCTAGGGTAAAGTATACGATATCACAATTTACAATAGCTGAAATATGTATATTATACTTATAATTTTGCTCTGATCCTTACCTCTGTGGCCGCTAGATTTCGACAAAAATAAACGAAACATTATATCATTTCTTACAGTTGCAGTTACTCTATATTTTATTATATTAATATCTATTGATATTATTTATTATTTATATTTTTTTTATGTTATAGAAACTTAAACCAGTATTATGACATCAATTTTATATCGGTACTTTTACAGTTAACATTAGTAGAATTTGCGAACCTATTAGTTGAAATGCATCATCTTATTAATATTTGTCACACCACCAGCAGAAAGTTTCAGTATTTAAACATTTGGATGCTTGATATGAGCTAGAATTGTACACTTGTAATTTCACCATAATTCGTACTATTATAATCTAAATCAGGTGAAACTTTGTTTCGTTATTTCCTATGGCGCGACGGGAAGTGGTATATTAGTTACTGAATTCGAATAATATTAATCATACTGCAAAGTACAATAGAGAAATGGTCTTTCTAATATTCAGTCTATGTAATATTGTACGCACGAATCTTTTTCGCGTCTCAGCAAAGTTGAAATCATTTGGTCCAATTTTTATAAAATTATTCCGTTCCAGACGGTGTCTGGATATTTCAGTCAATGACTGTAAGTGTCTGACAATTTATGACGTCGCATACACGAAGTAACTTGATAATTACCTACGAGTATAATGAGTGAATCATTATTTTAATCTGAATGATGTAATAATACACGAGCAATCTTTCGGACTGAACTATCTCATTTCAACATTTGTTTATGCATGCAAAAATAGCAAGTTTTTCTGAGACCGTAGATTTAATAAGGTACTTTAGTTACACTAAACGTGCCAATTTACTATTTTAATCAGTTAAGTGTGTTTGACGACTGACGTCATGGAGATGTGGCAGAATTTTGTGTCATGACGATTATATCCGTCATACGTAAAATTTTGTTACAATTTGATATTTAAATTGCAATTCTTCTTTAATATGTTTAAAATGTTTAGAGGTCAAGACGAAATGAAACAAACAAATGAAAATTATAAATAATTTGAGTTGGATTCGTCTTTTTGGATTCGTCATCGCTTGATTATCGCGACACACACTAGTGGCCGCTTTGCAAAGAGATCGCCACAGTTAACTGGTTGAAATTATTGAAATTACAAAGTTGCTTTTATGAAACATGAACGACTAAATTTTTGTATTCGAGCATATATTATAAAAAAGAACTACACAAATCCTAAATAAATGCAATCTCAACTTTTATAGGATAAGACGAATCATGTTTATTTAAATGCAGGTGCAGTGTTTCACGTGTATTCAATTACACGTGCATTAATACATTTTTACTTCGGTTCATGTAATTTCTAGAATATTGGTATTTTATAGTTCGAGAATAGTATGGCTTTCATTAACATAATGTTTTCTAACATATAACATATATTTTCAAATTACATTAATTTAAATGAAAATGTATGCGTAATACGTAGGTACGCATAACAAAATGAATTAATGCACGTGTATTGAAACATACATGAAATAATTCATGGATACACGAGTCTTATTATGACACGTACTTTGGTACGTGTATACGAAGCGCACGTGTGCACGTCTACGCGTATCTTTTTAATACACGTTCAGAACCATAAGTTCGAACTTATGACCGCTGAAATCGCTTTTGAAACGAGAGTGGATTAAAGTTACAGTACATATATAATAATAAAAAACTCATAGGATTTTTCAAAATGCACCTTCATTTTTGAGATATTTTGATTTAAAGTTTGCATGCAACCATGTAGATAACATGTACAGGATGACATCTAGGAAATATTTCCGGTAGAAATTATTCCTATATAAGTTCATTCTTTTTTGAAATCGAGTAATTTTTCTATCTAACATTTTTCCCGAAAATGTGTTGTTTTCTAGATATTTAGATTTAAACATTTCAAATGAACATTCTGTATACATATATTATCAATACGGCTGTGTATAAGCTTTCAATCAAAAGCGATTTTCATGATTGCAAGTTCCTCTTGTAACTAGATGATTGTTGTGTCACACAAATATTCATGTCACCCTAATTAAACAGGTCGAATCGAGGTTCCACTATAATAACACAGATGTTTATCTGCATCTTGATCAACGCGTCCGTCTATGTCACAAAAGCTAATAAAGATGCTATGATCGGTCAAGCAAATAAAGTACTCTGTATCGGTCTAGCAAAAAGTTGCGCAGAGACTGCTACACCTCTACGAGGCCGATCTGTTTTTGCCTGAACAAGTTCGAATCGAGTGGAAAAGTGGAGCACAGATCGCGTCGTTTCTGCTGAATCGACACGACGCGACGCGACTTCTGTATTTAACGTGAAAATGAGTTTCTTCAATGCCGACTCGATGCAGTTTTCAATTAATTAATATACGCGACGATGAATTTTATCAAGCGATTACTGGCCGTTCAGCTAGTTCCTTCGCATAATTAATGCGCGAGCTGAGACAATCGATCTTAGTTAGGCACTTTCATTTTTATTCATGTGTTTTATTATTTCATATTAGAGTGCATCATTTTTGCCTCGTCATTATCATTGTTTCCCTTTCACCTTTCACGAGTTCTATATTTCGAAATTTTTGGAGATACATTTTCCGTTTTGCAAACTTGCCTCCATCGGCTTATGTTTGTTTCATCAACCTTTTCTTGCGGCAAAATGATACTATATGTAAAACTATTGGCGGGCGATAAATTCTGCTTTTTAAACGCTTCGAAGAAGTAACGATTGATCTTTTTATTAACGGTGAAAGTTTTTCCACCCGTTGAAACTTATACAAACTTCTACTTGATCTTGCATCTTGGGAAAATATATGTAAAATGAGATTGTGTATTTGTTTTGAAAATATAAATATTACAACCTGTGCCCACTTGTCCAAAATATCGTTACTTCACCTTCCCGTAGCTACGTAAAATCGTTGACGTAACAAACGGAACATTTATTCGAAGACTTCAATTTATTTTAAAATAATTTTAAAATAATTATACGAGGTAAAACTAATAAAACACCTCGCGTTGTTCCACTCCCGTCAACAAAATAGAAAAGTAATTTAAGTTTACTTAAACGGAACATTAATTGGTATATGCATATGTTTAGAACATTTAATTAATATATAGCAGTTTGATTCTAAAATTTTGCAAAATTAATAGAAGCTTGTAAAACCAACTTTGTTTCGCAAGCAAAAGACTTATAGCTAGTTTAAAAATTACGAAAGGAAGTCGTCAATTCTGGGGTTAAAGTAACTTCCGTTGACTCTCAGTTAACACATTCAATGCGAACAATCAAACCACAGAAATTCCCACAAAGTCGAAGCAATTTATCACGTTCGTCGCCAACAATCGACTACCAAAATTTTCACAAAATCAAAGCAATTTTATTAATTAAAGCAAATCTAGAAAGTTAAAATTGATCATAGTGGATGACATTAGAACTCTTTCGTCTCCAAAACATCCTAGTCAAATTCAGTTTGCTCGAATATATTACAATGAAAAATGAATTTTCAAAATTGATCAAAAATTACCTGTATGTGACCGACGCACTGTGCCGCGTTTGTATGAGCACAGACAGTTTTATTAAGGCAATTCTCGACCAAAATACCTTAACAATTTGTTAAAGATAAATACAAAGGTGCATCGATATGCATAAAAAAAATTATGTGATTTCGTAAGAAAAACTCTTGTTGTACATGCTACAGAGTTCTCACAGGAGACTCAGCATTACTATTGTGAATACACGTTTTAACCCGAAAACAGTATTGCATTTGTACCTCCTGCGAGGGGAGGTTGTCCACGAGCCGGACATTGTCTTGTCATTTGGTCCTTCGAGAAAATTAGTAGATCGTTAGTCGGCACACCGTCGTGCAAAAACATTCAATGCTCGAACGATCGTCAGATCAACCACGAGCCCTTAACAAAAGTAAACAAAAACAAAAGCAATGTAATCAAGCTGCGTTGCTAAATATGATTATTTAGACATTTGAACACGTCATACACATAGTTTTTAATAGATACGAAACAGTGGCTTTCTTGAATTTTGTCCATTGTCGGTCGTACCGTGCGACTCGGCGCAATACATAGTAATACCTAATAAGCAAGGCAATCATTGCATTAAACGCTCATCTATAACGGAAATGAATTCGACTTATATAACAGTCTCATTAAGATGTCTGGGTAATATCATTTTGTGGCAAAGTGACAATTTAATAGTCAGTATCTGCTCAATAACATCGTAAAACATTGAAACCGTATAAAACATTGTCGTTGATATGATCACAGATAAATGAAAAAAAATTAATTCTTCTTAAATATTGCATACGTCTAATATTGATTAATTTTTATTGCAATTGATGTATATATACTGTTACACAAAAACAGCTGGGAAAATAGCTACCGCAACCCGTATTCAAAATACTAGTATTGATAGCATGAGTTTACACGGTGCTCGAAAATTCCATAAAAAATACCTGATATTTTAGTGAAATCTTCTAATTATTTCATAACCTGTCTAATAACGACTTATATAAATTATGATTTATAAAAGAATATTTAAGACAAAAAGAACGTTGCAAGGAATTGTAATTCAACGGTGATTCGTTGACGATTTGGACTGTATACAGCCCATAAAAAACATTGATCTGTTGAATTAATCATTAAATGAATTCAACTGAATATACGAAATAAAATTCGTATATTTTGAATATACGAAACTGCTAGAGATGGTTCTGATACAATTTTATGAAGAAACTGCGATTTCATTTTGCACCTGGTAACGCTACAGTTCGTGCATCGAAACAACCAAAGCAGTAGTCACGTGACAAGGATTTTTACGCCAGATTTAAATCCAATTGAAAATCTTTGGGGAATAATTTCAAAAAAAAATCTATAGCAATTGCAAGTGAATAAAGCGAATGTGAAGTGAATGAATCGCAGTCAACGAGCGTAATCATCCATCGAAGCAGAAACTTTTCGTAATTTGATCACATCGATGATTAATCGAATTTTCAACGTTATTCGAATAAATGATAATTCTACTAAATATTGATTATGAAATGAAGAAGAAATTTTGGTTGATCCTGATATTATTTACTTAAAACACGTATGACTTTATGGAAATTTCGTACTTCCGTTTTGGTAAAATAGAAAAATTTAAGTTTTTCTATAAATAAGTACTATATCTATGAATCTGATCATGCATATAGTTTCTTTTATTAATTCTAAAATGTTATTGGCGCACTACCTTTTTATTGCTATCGAATAATAGTAAGATTTCAGCAAAACATCAAGTGGCTTTGTGGAAATTTCGAGCACTGTCATATACTCGTATGACAAATGACGTGCCGTTTAATCTTTTCAATTTTTAATATTTTTAATGTTTTTTCTAGAATTTATAATTAAATTATGTATTACATGTTAATTGCTACGTACCTACAATTTTTCCTGAATTTTTGCATGCAAATAAGAAAAATCTAATGACCCAATTTTCCTCTTTAAGTGCCCTCTCGTTCGAGGGTGGAGATTTAAAACTTGGCACAAAATCTTCTTTCCTGATAAGCTATCGAATAACCCATTGGCGGTTTAATTCGGTTCGAAGAAGTTGTTGGTTGCTTCATCCGACAATTTCTTTTCAACATACTTCGAAGAGAACGTCGATGTACGAAAATGATAGTTGCGGTATTACATACCGTGATCGTATCATTATAAAATATTTACATGTGCATCTCTTGAACATTTACTTCTTCTCAAACTTTTGAATGTCAATTTTTCCCGTGTGTTGAAATTTTCCTAATTTCTAAACATGCATTAAACGCCCACTCGGAACACGCTACACATACAGTTTCGGACAAAATTAAGTGAACAATTAAGAAAAATATTTATCAATGAAAAATCGAATTTGTATTACTCTTATAAATCTAACTTTTACTTATTCTGTATCCTTATACATAGATTATTTAATGAAAAATTCAAACTGATTTTTACATTTTTATGGACGCGATCAATATTTAACAAAATGAACTATCTGCCGGGAAACAAAAATAAGTGGATTTGGTTTATACGACAGTTAAATATCAACGATTTTTCATAAAAAAAGAAATGATCCTCTAATTTTGAACAAGATCGTAATTTGTCACATTACCAGATCATGCGCAAAAATACGAAACTATAAGCAATAACTGTATTGTCGAAGTTTTACTTGAATTTTAACATTTGTTTAATGAATTCCAAGTATTAAAAAACTAATTACTGGCTTTGTATGCAAAAATAACCTACGATTATTTTAAATTACTTCGCTGTTAGTCAATCGATTGGATATCCATTTTCTTAAATGGTAATTCTGGGTAACATGATCTTGTAGGTGATATAGCTCTCTCTCTTTTTTTATTTGAAAAATTAAGTAAATTACAAGTAATATAAAAATTATATTTTAAGCTGCAATATATGGTTATCTATTAAAGCAGCGGTTAGAGATTATAGTTACGTTTGTTAGGTGAGATAGTGTTGTGATGTTGAGAAAAGAAATGAGTCTCAGATTTGATGGTCCGCTTTTTCAAGAGACAGATGACCAAGTATAAAAACATAAAAAACAGACTTTCATCTTTCTAAACTCTCCTACTTACATTGATACAAAAAGAAATATCGAAGAAAGAAATGTGCAGCTACAAAAATCTCAAGCGATAAAACAAGAAAACGTTTATAAACATTAATACGCAGATTTAATATGCAAGTTAATAAGCATTAATATGAAAGTTTATTTTTTAATATGAAAGTTTGTATTTTTAACCCTTTGATGTACCATTTTCTTCATAATTACTGTGATTAGAAATTTTTCAATTGCAATGACTTGTTAGAAGGCATGGAATATTAATGTTTATTCCGTCCTTAAATTTACTTGAATGTTTAAATATTAATGAGAAGGGATTATAATTTTATCCTAATTTTAAAGAACAGAATAACACCCATACTTAACACTTTACCGACCGGTAGTCTATAAATCGGCTTTTTACGCTGATCGGTAGCCTATGAGTCGCTTGTCATGCCAACCAATAATTTGCTATCTATTATTGAGATATTATTATATAATTTTTTAAATATTAGATACCTTTCGCGATGAGTAAAATAAATAAAATAGATAAAATAAATATTGTTTAATGCTAATGTTATAATAATATAAAGTGTTTATGGTCGAATGACCGGTCGGTAAAGTGTTAATAAATTGTTACTAGTAATTTTAATCACTAGTCAGACTCGTCAAAGTACGGTAAGAGGTTGATATGATAATTTGTTTTTTAGTATGAAAAACGACGATACTGAATGCATGGAATTAGTAAACAGTGTAATCGCACATCGAAACAAGATGATAAGATTCGATGTTCAACTCGTGATTAGTGGTTTCATGAACGATGTTCAGATTGTTTAAAAATGTGAAAACTGCGTACAACTGATTTTTCCAAAAAAGGGAAATAATTTTTGTGAAATAATCTTCCGCACAGAATTCCATTTAATTTTGTTGCTCGAAACGTGCAATTATATTAAAATTTGTTCTTTAATATTATAAATCTATTTATGTTTTCAAATGTGTATTTTTTCTTTAGTTGATAATTCAATTTATGGTGAACTAATTATTAAAAAATATATATGCCAAAGTTACTTTATGTCCCAATCCGATTTAAAGATTATTATAGAGCTCCCTTTTATCTGACAGATGGTGGAGTTTGTCCAATCTTATTATAAAGGACGTCCCTTAGCTTTGAAGATTTGTTTCGGTAGTGATTTTTTCACCTAAAAACAGTAGGAACGTTTACATAAACATATGCCCTGCTTGACCGAGTTTTCAAGTTAAAACGAGCCTCTTCTTCAATACGCTGTATCTATTTACATTTACAATGGTGTTCCAAATCGCCATCTTGCATCTAAACAGAAGACTGGCGGCATTTTACCATTGACTGTTCCATGCTCTCCGTTAGCCTAGGTATTGTTCAGATTTATTGGGAGCCTTGTTCAATTCTCTAGCAAAGTATTTCGACCCTGTCAGCATATGTTCTGTATACATAATGGATTTTATGAGCAGATGTACCGTATAGTAGATTTCAAATAACTCCACAAGTTATTGGATTCGCTACATGTAATCTATTCAAACGTTTAAATTCAAAAGTTTAAAATTTTTCATGACTACAACATTGTGTAATCTGCGAATGGTCACGGATGCTTCCTATTACCTTGATCTTGACTTAGTTGCGTAACAAAATTTTATGAACTTGACGACGAGCAGCATTTTCTACAATTTCAATCATGTCATCAAAATGAAGATTTTGAACAATTGTTATTATATTATATTCTTATTATATTATCTTATTAAATATATATTATATATTATCTTATTAAATAATAAGTACATTTTTGTTTAGTGAATAACTTTTAAAACAAAAACCTCTTGTAATAATGATAATTTTATTTGTTATAATAATAATTTATAGTGGTAACAGAAAATAAAAGTTGATCTATTTATGTTTTTTGGCTGTGCGACGATCAGGTATCGGTTGATGACTGGCCGTCGGTACATAGACATGTCAACCCCTATCTTCTATTATTTTCTTGGAGGTTGTTCACCACAAAGCAACCGACTTACATTATTAGGATTTGATTTGGACAAGCCGCCGTAAGAATATGTTCAGATCAAGGTCATCGGGAGGTGCAGTAGGGTCGCGAAGTTAGAATCGAATACGATCTTTTAGCGTAAACAAGACACTTTGTCTTTATAGTTTCCGGCATCTTGTGAAAGAGAGAGGGAGAGAGGGGGGAGAGAGAGAGGGAGAGAGAGAGAGAGAGTATTGCTATAATAAAAACGATGGCTTAACTTTTTTATTTCTAACTTTTTATACATGAAAATTGTTTTAGTATATCGGTCAGATTCTTCCAATTAAAATAAAACCAAACACGACATACTTTAACACCATATTTATTCAGTATACGTATCAAGTAACTTATTTTATTTATGAAGAAATATTTGTCCAAACTATAGCATGTTTAGTCTCATTTTAATCAGAAAACTATCAGCAACACGTTAAACAAAAATTCAATTTTAAAATGTTAAAATTAAAAAGTTATGGTATTCTATTATGAGTTGTCTTCCGGGAATCGAGTAAAAGGATCTGCGGCGCGTGTCGCAGCACACGTGTTCACCGACTCCGTCGAACCTCAGCATCGGCGTAGCGAGAAAATTGATCAATTACAATGGCGTAGCAATAGTTTCGCGACATTCACGGTAGAGCAAAGTTGCGACATTCAGTGAGACTGTACTCCTCTATTCTAAATACAGTAAATTCTCTCTAGAAGCCTCGCAGCTCAGTATCGAAAATGGACATCTGAGGTAACTCATTCATGATTCTTTGAGCCTCACGGCTCGCCTTTAGAGTTACTGTGTGAAAGAGAGATAGATAGATAGATAGATAGATAGATAGATAGAGAGAGAGAGAGAGAGAGAGAGAGAGAGAGAGAGAGAGAGAATCGGGGCAATCTGCGAACTCAAAAGTCAGTAGCTAGCATATCACTGTACATTAAAACAAATACACAATGATGCTAGAGTAGAAACGATGCCTTGACTCTTTTATTTCCAATTTTTTATACATGAAAATTTTTTAACATATTGTTGAGATTCTTCCAATTAACATGAGACGAAATACGATGTGCTTTAGACCACATTATTCAATATTATTTTATGTGACCAGAAATATCTGTCCGAACTATATCATATTTGATCTCATTTTAATCAGAAAGCTATGCGCGATATATTTAGCGAAATAAACTTTAAAATGCTTAAATTAAAAAAGTTACGATATTATGTTATGAGTTGTCATTCTGTAAATTCAAAGGAGCCGCGTCACATGCCGCATCATACTCTTGACCGACTCTGTCGAACCTTAACATAGGTGTGAAAATAACGCATACAGTCGTTCATATTGAAAATTGTCCAGAAACATATTTTTTCTACTTTTGTTTATAAGATATTTTTTATTAAACAGGTAACTATGTGCATAAGAATAGCACTGGGACAATCCCAGCAAGGCCGTAAAATGGACTACTAGGGAGAATTTACTGTATAGCCGTAGGAATAACACAAGGACAATGTAAGCGAGCCCTTAACATATTGACTATTAGGAAGAATTTACTGTACAGGTAACCCTCCTATAACACGGTAGATAGGTTCCTAGAAAATGCCGTGTTGTACGAGACCCAGAGCCAGTACAAAAGGGGGGGTTATGTTCCGAAAACTTATTAAAAACAAATATTTTTTTTTAATTCTACATAAACAACTTAATTTTTATTAAAAATATAAATGTATGTACAACACAAAACAAAGAAAAAAAACAAAAAACATTATTTTAATTTCACGCAACTCTAACTTAATAAAGACGAAAAAGTTATTCTTTAACGCACCGTGGCTCGACGCAGACTGCCGACCAGCAGCGTAAGACACTTTTGTTTTCAGGCCACGGAGATGAAAAGAAATAATTTTCGCAACATTCACTGAGGAAGAAATGTATTCATCTCAGTGGGAACATTGTATCTTTAAGACGGCAAGCCTCGCCGCGGTTGTAGAAGTACAGTGCTGTACAAAGGTTTTTGCAATTTTTTCATCGTGTTAGAGCGAAACCGTGTTATAGGATGCCGTGTTGTAGGAGGGCTACCTGTATTTACATAATCTCATAATATCGAGAAAAGCAATAGTGCCCCACTTCCCTTTGCATGCAATGTTTCTTTCTAATCCCACCTTTCTCACGTAACTGTCAATCTTTACAAATTAGGTCTTTGCCGAATAAAGAAATGGACCAACGGCATGAAACCCGAGAGAAATGAATCAGAAGAAGTTACACAATGGCAACGTTTACTGAACTGGCGGGAAACTTTGTCATGGCCGTCTTACCGGCCTGCGACAATCTGACTACGTATGTCGAATATTCCCGTGGACCCGGTCTCGGTCTCGATTCTGAAACATGGCACAACATCAGCGAACTCAAGCACCTACATCACTTAAATTCGTTAAACAATGTCACATGTCTGGAACATGCGCCGCAACTAACCAACAGAACCCTGTTCAAGGTTATCGTTTTATCCATCATGGCGGTCCTCAGTTTTATGGCGAACGTAGCGACCATCTACTCGATCGCAAGAAACCGTCGTCGTCGGCACAGTTGGACTGCAATTTACACACTGATTTTACACCTGGCTGTAGCTGACCTATTGGTCAGTGTGTTCTGTATAGGTGGAGAAGCAATATGGAGCTACACAGTAGAGTGGATATGGGGGAACGTTACGTGTAAACTATTCAAATACTTACAAATGTTCAGCCTATACCTAAGCACGTTCGTACTCGTATTAATTGGCGCAGATCGTTTCATTGCTGTGAGATATCCCATGAGGGGACTGAACACGTCTAACAGATGTTGCAGGCTAATTATCATAGCGTGGATACTGTCTCTCATCTTTGCAGCTCCTCAGGTAAGCATTTTAAGAAATTTTTGTTAGGTGTTTCATAAGCAATTATACAATGAGTAGCAAATTACACGTAGGATATTCGCTAACGTGCCTAAATTCCGTGAACTATCAGTAACGTTGAGCACGACACGCATAAGATGCGTAACACAAAAGCCACAGAAGCCACAAAAGCCCATAAGATGCACTCTGTATCGTGAACAAAATTGAATTTATTCGGATTTTTCACGATTTTTATAATAACATGTGTTCAAACAAACAAATTCATTCAAACATTCTCTACAATAATATCATTATAATTACAATCATTGTAAAATAGAATATATAAACGAAACGACTTTCCATATTGCCAATTATAATCGGTTATTGATGGACAACATATATCTATAGTTTAACTACAAGTCGAACAAATTTTAAGTACTTCTTCTACTTACTAAAATGAAATTAAAATGTAACATAACAAAATTTTGGTTTCCTTTGGTTTACTTTGCAACTTGATAATAATTATATAATTCGACCGATATTTATACTCATAGCTATTGAAAAAAGAACAGTGGACGCTATATAGAACATGTGCACTTATTGTTAGCTTGAAATTGAATTTCATATAGTAGGAAGTATTTTACAGAACTCGCACACAGTACATCGTATCTTAAAATTCAAGTCATGTAATCATTGTATAATAGTTCATCCAGTTTGTAAATGTTAACGATTATTGTGCACAGTAATTAACTAAATATATCAATCATTGAATATTGTTCATCTATTATCCCTGTACCTAGATTAGTTAAACTCGGTTTCAATTTAAAATGTCTGTTCTTTGCTTTAGTATATTAAATAAACATCAAAGGGGACATTATAAAATATACAAAAGACCGACAAACTACTTTTATTAATTCCGTGAAAGTTTATCTGTATAAATACGAAGAGGATACGTTATTATGATAATAATAACAAGATCTTCAGCTTTTTTGCATAATAAGATAACCTGTAACATAAACCCACTTTAACATAAATAAATCTCAAATCTCAACATTCATAAGAATAAAATGTTATCGTACATTTATAAAATATGTTAAAAATGTCATATGTTCCGAGTGACCGTAGTTTGATCGGACTAATAATTAAGGATAATAGTACCAATAATTAATTCGATTGAGCGATAAAAGATGGTATAGAAATTCTATTTACCAGGAAAAGATGTAGTCGAAACTATTTTATACATATAACACAACAATACACAACAACACAACAATTTACAGGGTCCACGAAAAGTTCTGGAACGATCAATGATCATTAATTATCATAATCACGATCAATTATTATAAGACAAAGGTATCGATGTATTCAATTTTCATAAACCATAATTTAAAAAATCTTGAGTGAGCAGATCAATGTTGCGTCTTAGTCAACGGGACGGTTTAAAATGGAACATTTTTATTATGAAGTGTCAGAGTCGACAGCGAGATCTAACCAATTGTAGCTCATATTAACGTTAATCGGTTTTGATGGACATTCCAGAACGTATTATCGTGCTGCGTGTATTTTTCCTCGTCTCGTGGAGAAATGTCCTTGTGTCGGTCGGGTCGACAAGACGCACTTTTTAACCTTTTAAAACGGAATAGCTTTTAACTTGATTTATTTTTTAGATATTAGACGAATTAGTTTGTATACAATGTGTAAAAAATGTTTTCCAAAATACATTCTTTAACTTTTCAATCTGAATCTAGACTGGCAATTTAACCAGTGCGTTTTGTAGGCTTCAGAGCCTTATATGCTGAAAACGTCGAAATTGGTTAACTGTTGAAGTGTGCGAGAACTCGTGAATTCCCGAAACCCGATGCTTGGAATAGGACGATAAGACCCGTATCGGGTCGGGACGAGATCTCGAGAATATTCGGGATTCCTGAAAACATTCGATTTCCTATGCTATCAATTACTACACAACGACACATCGTCGTACCTAGCACACAATCGACTAACGAAAAGCTATTTTCAAAACTCGGTAATATCGTTGCAATCGAGAGAACCAAGCTATAGCATACTAACCCATGCAGAGAAATTAGTTATTTTTACCCGAGAATTGAAAATCAAACTATACACATCTTACTTCTCTAGTATATTAATTTTATTTAATGTTATATATTATTAAGTTAAATAAAATAGACAATTTTGCAAAGTAAAGTTCAACAACAAAAATAAAAAATCTAAAACTATAACCGTATTCAAGACAAAAAGACACGTTCCCCAATTCTAGCATTTCGAATGCTAATACCTAGCATTTCTTATGTAAAGAAGTCGTCTGAGCTATTATTTAGTTTATTTTTCTTAGAGTTCCATTCGAGACATGTTCCTCAATTCTAGCATTTTTAATGCTAATACCTAGCATTTCTTACGTGAAGAAGTCGTCTGAGCTATTATTTAGTTTATTTTTCTTAGAGTTCCATTCGAGATTCCAGGTTTGTTTGATGCGAGATATTATTACTTTTTGATAATTACGATAAGGTGTGGTTATATCTCGTGGAGGTGTGCTGAGTGCTTCTTTGGAGGTTTTGTCTGCTGTTTCATTGCCTGGAATTCCTTGATGCGATCCACATAAGCGTAATTTGGGTGTTGTTGTTAAGGTTACGTTATTGTTATGTTATATTGAGTTCCGAATGAAGTTCTAATATGTCTCTCACTATGGAATTGTCACCTCGTGGGTTTTGTGTGGCTAATATTGCGGTTTGTAAGTCACTGTATATAACAACTCTTTTGTATTGCTCAATTTGGACAATTTTAAGTGCTTCATGGATGGAGTAGCATTCTCCCCTAAGGATGTTCGATATTTTCCCTATGTTGTATTTGAAGGTATTATCCGAGGTAAGCACTGCAAAGCTGGTATTCGTATCTGGCTTGGACGCGTCAGTGTAGAGTTGGGTTAACATTGCGTATTCGTGATTGAGAAGGTCGAACTTGGAGCAGTATTAAGATGCGGAAATGTGAACTTTGCTTTTATATATGTATCTATAAAAACCATTGTAACTTTTTTCAGCAATCGTTATTCTATACTGAAAAAATATTTTTCTAAGCCACTGTGACCAACCGTGGTTAGTGTATAACAATCGTGTCGAGGCGCAATTTTACAAAGCAAATAGTAGAAAGAAAATTAGGTTGCTTGTACTCGTGGTTTTGGTGAAGCAGTGTTATACCAAGCGGCGAACACTGTAAACCAGAAAACGTTAGCATAGACTAGACCCCCATAATCCAATAAATGTTAGCATGGACGAGAACCCATATGGAGGATTCGGAAGAATTAAGTTTCTCCAAACATAGTTGTATAATATTGCTTCATCGCCTGAAGGATTGACAACAAACTATAAACAAAAATTGTACTTGCACTGTTTATCATCTGAATCTTTCTATACCTCATCCTTGCTAAGTGGGTTCTGACATATGCTAACTCTTACCACAGACTTAGAATCCATATAGACATTGCATCTTAAGGGCTTTTCTGTCTCAGTTTTGGGGAGCTCTATGGGGTAGATGTTCCAATTATCGTACCTGTCCCAATTTTCGTGCACCCGAATTAACAACGTATAGGAAAAGAAAGGTATTATATATAAATTGATGATCTATTTTTTTATGTTTACTTATTAACATATAAGATTCGTGGAGAGGTATTACATTTTTATATAACACTTTCCTTTTTCTATAAGTTTTTCATCCGGGGATACGAAAATTGGGACAGGCACGATAATGGAGATATCTACCCTAACTCCCTTACCATTTCGTATTGCGCTCAGCGTTATCGATAATAGGCAAGTTAGCAAGAAGCGAGTATTCTGTATATTTCGTTTCTATAATACTACGAGTGCTGAATATTATTTGGAAGTAATATTACAGAAATACGATATAAAATTTAACTATTTTTATGGAGAGTTGAGCACTTATTTCTACAAATTTTACATAATTGATTATGGTACATATATGGCGATAGTTTTATACATTTTTCTTGCAGATAGGTATTTACAACTTTAATGTTATAATCATTGCATGCAATGAGTTTACTGTAATATTGAGTTGTTGCAAAAGTAGTTTAGATTCTTTTTTTGTAAACTATCTATTTGGAGGCCATACCCAATGCAATATAAACTACATATATCATCAAATCCAAATTACAACACAGCCGCGTAATTATTATAAATGAGATTTATGAATTTGAATTTACAGTCATCGACCGTTGAATTTACAGTAGATCATCTTCTTTGAATACTTTTATAACTGTAATTTCGTTCTAATTTCATTGAATAATCTCATCGTAATTCTATCATCCGAAAATGCGGACACCGGAAAATCAATTTTACAAGTTGCAGTGAACACCCTATCGATCGATCTATGGGGATCAATACCATATCCTTTCTTCCGAAACGACAAGATATGAAATACGACATTACGTAGAATTATCACAACAATTGCTACTAACACGACCGAACCAGTGCGTTGTTTCGAGAAATTACATGCCCGTAACAACGCATTGTTACGTCCCCTGCACGCGTCATCGACTGGCAAAGATACACGACGCTGCGTTCAAAAGAAGCTACAGCGATTTATACCTCGAATCGCAATACATATCCACAATATTAGATGCTAATATAATGGTTGTCACGGTATTGTCATGCATACCGACATAGGTTTTTTTATGTCCGTACTGTAGGGATTATTGTTAGAAAATCCCACGAACTTCCGTGGTAATACGAAACAACACAAACAACTTGAGATAACAATAACAGCAATAGTTTATTAACGATATTACATAATAACTTCTTACGACTTATAACAAAAATAATAACAATAACAACGAGAAAGACTTCAACAACGGCAACAACAACGGTAACGACTACGACAACACACGAGCTTGCTGGGTGATGGTTCTCCTTCGAATGCCTTGATCTACTCTTTTGGCTCTTCCACCCTTATCAGACTTTTCCTTCATTACTTCATTCTCTTCCTTATATTATTTTACCATTCTCTCTCCCTCTCTCTCTCTCTCTCTCTCTCTCTCTCTCTCTCTCTCTCTCTTTTGCATACGCTCTCTTTCTCTCAAACTCGCTGTCTCTTTCTTACTCATTCTCTCTCTTTCTTTCTCTCTCTCTCTCTCTCTCTCTCTCTCTCACTCACTCGCGCTCCATCTTTCGGCTACATAGGACTTCGAGAACCTAAGCAATAAACATATGTCCCATTCATTCAGTAGTTTACGATACTCACTCTCGATCGTTCTGTCTCTCATACTCGGAAAAATCCTACAATACCCTCACACGATCGAGGATACACAGTTCCATTGCTGGAACGTCGAACGAATTGCACGATAAAGCACACGTGTTCGAAAAAGAAAAGCCCAAAGTAAGGAATAGAATATTCACGCTTCCTGCGATGCTAATCTTCCAGTGCTTCGAAGGATATTGACACCAAACAGGAGAATTGCAATTACATCTTGCATGCAGAGAGGAAATCGAAGTGAAAGGGGTAGAAAAACACCGACTTCTTCCTCCCAACGCTAATCTACAAAATTTGAAGATACATGTCTTAAAAGCAAGACGAGCAGATGCTAGCAATGCTAGTGAAAATCACAACTATGTTACTCGCAACGCTTATTTTAGCCTGTGCTCCAAATTGATTACTTCGCAACGCTATTTGGAAGTCGCGGACATGCACATCCGCACTGATCGTTGGGGCGGCGAGGCCTGTCCACATTCAACAACTACAATACTACTGCTACAACTACTATTTCTACAAACGAGTACAGTGACAAAGTGGTAACGACAATAAATTGGCATCTTGATAGATTGATGGAGAGGCCTCTTCTTTTCTTCGGCAATTCGCCTGCTGAACCTAGATCTTTACACATGCTCCGCATCTAGCAGAAGATCAACGAATTCTGAGACGAAGTAACAAAGTCTCGAATAAGCCAATAATCCTGCTCGTGCGATGGAGTCGATATCGTTTCGTTTCGAAAACCCTACAACTGCGCGTTCGCGACCGCGGGAGCTAAGAGAATTCTCGAAGAATCAATTTCGAGCAGTGTATTGAACAAGTCATGCATCGTTCGTATCGAATCCGTCGAGTCTTATCGGTGGCTGACTATCGTGCGATTCGCATCCTATCCGAAAAGAGAACAAGTCATCCCCGGTCTTACCTTACTCCTAACCACACTCCGTTAAGGCGAGTTACCTATCCTGCCTAATGCTATATTTAACCCTTTGCACTCGAAGCTATTTTAACTGCAAATCTAAAATAACTTTTCTGACTTATAATATTTCCATTTTGCATGACATAGAGCATTTTATGCATACGAAATTAAGTCTTGCGACTCGTACAACAGTTACACTATTAACAACTCCTTAAATCTAAACTTTGATGATATAAAAATTATCTTGTAACGTGATATAACAGTTTTAGTGGTGTCTCAGAGTGACCACTCGAGTGCAGAGGGTTAAGAAATCACAAAACAATCGCACCAACACATTAACACCTTATCGACGGGCTTAAAGATGACGGAATTCAATTTGACGCCAAATGGTGTCATCCGTAGATAAGATGTTAACTTCACGGTTCTCACTCGTACGTTCAGGTGCAGTTACCTACGGAGAACGTCCCGGGACGACTCTAACACCACACTGCCTAACTACACAAGTGGAAATTACGTCATGCGCGATGCGCTAGTCATTGCCATTCACTATTAGTACATTTAATAATAATTTCATAATAATAATTTAACAACATGTTCAGATATATTTAATAACAAGTGCGTAACAAGAAAAAGGAACTCTATTTTGAACTTTTATCAAATATGTTTTACCTACCGCGAAACGTCTTTCTGCGCGTGATCTCTAATGCAATTAGAGATCTAATACAAAATTATTCAGTATATTGTTACAGTAAATGTACCAATATCATTTTTATAACATTCGTATTATGAGAATCGCGTGTAATGCAAGATTAATCCTTCGGCAGCTTCGAAATGAAATTATTAAAACTTGAAACAATCGTTTTGAAATCGCGACGTTCAAAAAGACCCTACCTAACTAAGAAACAAATTACCACTCAAAGGATTGCAGGGCAATCCTTTAGTACAATCCTCTAAGGATAATTTTGACCATCTTAGTACTATGTCGTCCAATGTCACCACGTTGGTATCCCGTGAAAACAATCTGACAAATGCCGGTCTTACATTTATTCACATATATCCCCGAAATTTTATAAAAGTGTAGGAACAAAATTGAAAACTACTATTGAGATTAGCAAAACTTAACGTTTGATGATCTCACAAAAACCTCGAGAGAATCTCGGCAACAGGCGAAATAATCGGACCAAGTCCTACCGGCGTCAAACAAGAAATCCCTGATTAAGCGTGTGGACGATGTAGTGTTAATTTACTAGGCCCTGTCAGAAAATTAATATGAACCAGTCCCACCAAAGGGACCGGTCAAGCTCCGATTCGGTCATACAAGTTGCAACAAAAAAATACGTACTATAAGCAAATCATATAAACGTTGGTGACCTTCGTATGAAACGTTGGAATGCTTTTACACATAGTCTATTTTATCCGATTTATGGTGTGTTTATGATCGGTTTACGATATAAGTATCAGCATATACACATACGGGAACACATTAATAATTACGATGTCGCAGTTGTTTATGCCTTTCTTAATATTTTCGTACCAAGAAATAGTTCCTTCCGTATAGAAACGAGATGTTTATTGCATAAAGCTTTCTATAAGAAGTTATGTAGATGTGTGGAAATTTTTTAATATTATTTCTAAACTACAAATATTTAAAACCATACTCATGCTCTATAGACCCTTTGGACTAATATAATTAAATAGTCGGGCGGTACATACGTATGTATGAAAAATATTAAGTTTTTAAAAATTAAAAAATTTTAAGATTTTTGAACAAGTCAACGATTAGCCATATAATTGTTTAATACAAGCGTGTGAAATAAAAAATGTTGTAGCTAAGAGTCCGTTTCTGCATTATTTGAAATTCGTACGAATCTCAGATCTGTGCCGTCGCCAACAAGTTAGGAAGAAGTAGCTTGAATAAAAGCCATCTCAGACCCACGCTTTTCTGTTGGAAGGAGTCAAATGTAGTTCACTAGCTGACCGTTCCATTTAGGTAGAGTTCGCTATCTTACAACAGCATTTTCTACAGAGTCGGTAATTCAGACCCTGAGACAAAAAAAAAAAGCATTCCGACTAATTACAATTTGTCCAAAATTTCTTTTACGTGTTTAGTAAATTAATCCCACTAGTTTCGCAAATAGCCCAGGGTCTTTCTTTAGAATTTTGAACCAAGTTATTTTCTTTTAAAGAGTGCCTGAATATTAACGGTAGACATTGTGTACTATCTGCATGGACACGAAATTTGTTTGCAGAGATTAGAGAAATTATTTTGAGTATACAGGATGAGTCAATAAAAACTATTGCCTGGAATATCTAGATATCTACTGAAATGATACAAAAATTTTCACTAAAGTTTATTGTGATGATATGGTGGTCTTTAGTTGACTTCATGCATCGTTAAATTACTTTAGACACTAATGACACTTTGTATAAGGAGCTAGTTACCGACAAAACGATGGGTTTACGCTCCCAAAGATTTCGTCCTTATATGAGAATATTTTTGGATGGAAAATGAGTCATTCAAAAGAGGAAGACTCAAAACAGCGCGCCATTCGACAAACTCCCTTCTATCTTTTAAGACAAGCCCGAATTTTATAACTTTTTTAGTTTCTACGTAATGTCACTTTTTACCCAGAATGGTACTGTTCCACAAAAATACTTTTTTTTTTAAATTGCAGTTAATAGAGCAATTCTGCTACCAAATCGATCTTTTGGATTAAAATCTCTGCAAGGAGATTCGCCGGATATTATAGATCAGAAAAAAAGTTGAAATTTGTTAGAATATCAAATAAAAACTAAAATTACGCGAAAGAGTTCATTTATTAATACGTTGTTATAACCAAAATAAAAATTTCATTAAAAGTCAAGATAACAAACGCATACTTTCCTTATAGAATAATACATAACGCATATGTTAGATAAAATTTGTGTGTAAAACAAAAGTAAGCTCCAAAGCACAATAATTAAATCAAAATAAAAGATCACAAAAATTTGTAGAAGTAATATAAAATGTTTCTAATCTTGACGCGTCTTTGACTATCTGTCTCCTGACTCGTGAATAATTTTATAGAACGTTGTACACAGGTTCCAAAAATCCATATGATTTTACTCAGTTGCTGAAGAAATAGTGGATGCCGAATTACATTCACTATACTCGGAATCATTGTTCTTAGCCAGCTGGTCAAAGGCCTTATCGTCTGTTAAATCCTGGGCTGCTCGTTGTGTTACAGCCTTTTTCATTCGATTCTGATCGCTCTTATTTCCTAAACCACCGCATCGGCATTTCTTCTTTCTGCGCCGTCTGCAGCTCATGCTCCTTCTCCTCGATCTCCTTTTACAGCCCCTGCTCCTCGTCCTCCTCCGTTTACAACCCCTGCTTCTCCTTCTTCTCCTCCTCTTTCTACGACCGCTGCTTCTACTCCTCATTTTCTTCTTGCATTTGCAACTTTTCATACTCTTCCTTCGTCGACGCCGCCGTCGCTTCTTCTTGCATTTGCAAGCTACGTTTCGCGATTTCTTCTTGCGACAGAAGTCTAACAAATTGAGCTCCTGGGACGCGACTTCCTTGCCTTTCGAATCATAGCTAAGTGGCAAGACGTAATGACCGCCATTATTCTTGAAAATACCGTATGCCACGCCACGCTTCAGTACTGCTTGCATCTGTTGTCCAAGAAAATGTGACTTCTTAGAGGATCGTGTCTAACCGTACAACATTTTGGATCGATATTTTTCAGGATTGATGAAAAACCCTTGAAATCTGATTAATTTGATCTAAATGGATGATTTACAATTTATTCGATTCATTTGAATATAATTTTCTGCTCCTTAGATTTTAATCTGAAGGGTAATTTAGAAGTACTATCATCAGTTTTATTATACATTATGTTTATTAACCAAAAACGAAATCATAACTACAAAGCAAAATGCGTTTAAACTTTAAAAGTTTACATTTTAGTAACAAATAAGAGGGGAGCAACGAGTATTCATTAATAAATTATTAAACAGACTAATTAATGTGAAGCAGTGTTTCACTTCCAGATTCTATAAGTTCATAGAAGTAATCTGCGGATGTACAATAAATATGCAATGAATATACATGCAATGTGCTAACAATATGACCACACTATTCAAATTATGTCTTTCTTTTATTATCTACACTTTACCGAATTAATTTATTCCGTAATTTTCTACATAGATAGTTCCAAAATTAGGATCTATTCTGAAGACGTCTGTGTAGAAAATTACGGATTAAATTTATTCATTAAAGTGTAGATTATAAAAAAAATGGATATAATTTAAATAGACACGTCTTTGATGTTTTTCCAGGGTAGTATCCACCAGTGTCTGTAGATACTATTTAGTAAGAGTGGTATAAAAAAAACATTTTTTCAAGTTATCCGATTGGTCTGTTGCCGTTGATTCATTCCGTTTATTTCAAATTATTTCTCATTTATAGTTAACATTAACGAACCTAGGCAAATTTTATTCGAAATGAAAAGAAGAACTAACCGTTTGAAATAAGTCATTTCAAATTGTCATATTCAATGCTGATATTCAAGAATAATAATAATATCGATCCATTTGAAATAATAGCAATTTCAATTTGAGGATTATTTCTTTATTATTTCATTTTAAATATCACCAAAGAAATAATTCTCAAAACAATCTGCAATAGATACATAGATCACATTTTATCATTAATTTGCTTCGAGCGAAACTCTGTCTTCATACAGATATAATCCTTTAAATAATATATTATAATGGAACGTTTAACCAGTTAAGTGTGTTTGACGACTATATCCGTCATGGAGTTGTGGCAGAATTTTGTGTCATGACGATTATATCGTCATGCGTATTTTGTTACAATTTGATATTTAAATTGTAATTCTGGCGAAAACTAAATTATATTCGTTTTTAATATGTTTAAAATGTTTAGAGGTCAAGACGAAATGAAACAAAAAAATGAAAATTATAAATAATTTGAGTTGGATTCGTCTTTTTGGATCGTCATCGCTTGATTATCGCGACACACACTGATGAGCGCTTTGCAAAGAGATCGCCACAGTTAACTGATTAAAGCAGGCTGACTTAGTAAAACATTTTTTAGATTTCCGTATTTAAGGAAATGTTATCAATTCCGAAGACTACATAGAGGAGAACATAAATCAAAATAGTATATCAAAAATCTTAAATAGATTCTATAAGACGAAACGGATGGTTATTGTATTGACCTACATTGACCTAATATATTGAGGAAAACTGCATGGATTTAAGTAAAATTACGACCGCAGTAAAAAAAGAAAGTACAGAGGCCAGAAATTATTATATGTATATTTTCACTGAACGTACCTGTCGTCGTGCAACTTGGACTGGAATGTTGTATACAGAGCAAAGATAACGTAGAATCTCACGTGTTGTAGACCCCTTTATTTCGCGAAGATTTTTAATCGCAGAAACCACCAGCGCAAGCGTTTTAGATGAGTCGCTCATTGTCATTATAATTCGTAAGACCTTGATAAAAATTAGCTGCATGTATTTATACTGAAAATGACTCTTCCATTTTTTGCACACATAATTTCATTAAATTACTATAACAAAAATCATTCGTAAATATCATATATAAAAAAATACAAGCATCCAAACATTTATCACTTATAATTATTTGGAGGTCTCGACATCTTGGAGACTCCTCCAATAATAATAATACCTGACGAGGAAATAAATTAGCTGGCGCACAAATTGTTTGTGCTCCATTCAGTTCCAAAAATCTTTTTCAGTGAGTCGTGATTTGATGATCTTCTGTACTTTGTTTAAAAGAAACCACTTCGAATTTTTCAACGGAGAAACAAGCAAAAATTTTCTTGTGTCACATTGCTGGCAAATAGTTAATGGACGAGCATCGACATTTACAAGTGAATGATGCTTCTTCGAAGTAACTTCGATATCGATATCTCGAAACAATGTCTTGGGATATTAATCATCAAGGAATTTCTCCATTGCGATTAAGGGGTGTTAATAAATAAGCGTTAAACCATTTCTCGTAGAATATCGATTACTGGCGATTGCGGTTGGCAAGTAAGAGTGTGTCTGAATTACAACAATTTTGTTGATTCATAAGCTAGAAACTGCTACCAAAAATTTAACGTACGGGTTTTCAAAAATTTTCATAATTGTAGAAACGATCGCAGTTTGAAGAAAAAACAGTTGTTTTTATACCAGAATCTTCAAATGCTGCTAATAAATTAAATAATAGATATATAAAAAAGATCGTACACTGCATTGTAGAATACTCTGTGCAGAATATCTCTGCAAACTTTGAAATAAATCGGTTGTATAAGTTCGGAAATTTGGAAAGTGACGACCAGGTTGAAAAATGAAATTATCTTCAGTCGTTGAACGTTCGAATTTCGAAATATAACTTTGACGTAACATTCTACACGCCTGAAGCTTTAGGAAAATCAAAACAAAAAAATTGATTTCTCTAAACCGTCAGTATGGTGTTTCGCCTCATTAAAACGGATAAAAATAAAAAATGCTGCAATCCAGGAAATGAGTTGCACGAGGCAGTCATATTTAAGAATGCTAACGAGAAGCAGAACGGCTGCTAAAAAGTTGTCCGACATAAAATATGTAAATTATCGTATTTAATCAAAATGGCTGTCGCTGTGAAATGCCTTGTGCGTACACTTGATGTTTTCTTATGCAGTGAAATAATTACATTTTATATACGACATTTTAAACTGGTATTATTACTGTCAAACACTCGCGAATGAAGTTGTGCACATATTATTCAATTATCAAATTAGGATTATATAATTGTAAAATTATATAAAATTATATAAAAATATATAACATTATATAATTATATAATTATATAAAATATCGCTATTTACGAGATATTTGTTATCGTACATCAGTGTTCAAAATAACGCAGAAATAAGCTGTAGGCATTGGAGTATGCATAAAACTAATGCAATTTTCTTGAAGTTGAGATATACAAAGTGCACTGTTAAAATTTTCGATATAGGCTCAGGTATAAAAGTTGAAGAAATGCAATTTTGCAAAAATTTGTTTAGATATTGTCTAGTGAACTAATCTCGATTTATAAATGTCCAAGTAAGTATCTCCTAAATCAGGGCTTGGAATTACCAGCACGCAACATAAGGATCGCGAGAGCTACGCCTCCTGAGTCTCACTGCGTATTGCCCTTCCCCATGATTGCCTATTTGCTACACACACCCATATATTATATAAAGAAACAGGCACACAACCATGGAGAGCGAGACGCGCGACGGGAGTCAAGTGGGACAACCCTCGCGGCATCAATGTTGCGTGCACTGTTCCGAGCTCTGTGATTGAGCCCTCCAATATTTATGTGGGTCGAAAAGTCTACCGATTCTGCGATATAAATATTTTGTAAATCAATATCATGGATTTTCCATATTTAGAGATGTTTCACGTGTCATCCTTTCATTTTCTTTTTCTGAGACGTCGCTAAAATTTAGCATACCGTAATTTCAAATAATTTTTACATTACGACATTCGTTTGTATTAAACACGCAATTAAAAATTCAAAGGTGACAAAAGTAAGTGTTCAATTTGACATGCAAGGAGACAACAAAATTGAAAAAATAGGAAATTTCTGAGACGAGAGAAATGTTCGAGGCCTAGGGATAAAATATCTTCGAGTGCAAAGAGTTAATGGATACTGAAATTAAACTAAATAATTTAATGCTAACCAGATAATCAGACTGTATCGTACCTGAACGAGAATTCTGTCCGACTGTGTTGAAAAGCTTTGGTATCTCATGACTAAAGAATAGGAAAAAAGAACTTTCTATTTATTGTTTATTTCTTATAACTAATGTAAATCATTCTTATTTTTTATTAAGACCCCCTGTCTACTCGTAAAGTTTATTTACAATTTTTATCTGAATAGTTTTTAATATCTCGTACATTATTTAATTCTCTATGTATAGTTTAACCTTATAGTATTCGTGCGCAAGATGATTAGGCATCGATTTATTAATTATTAATGAAATCTTTTTCAATTTACAGGTTTTTATATTCCACACAGCCAAGGGCCCATTTATTGAAGATTTCACGCAATGTGTAACCCACGGTTTCTACACAAAACATTGGCAGGAGCAACTCTATGTGTCCTTTAGCTTATTCTTCATGTTCATTCTTCCGCTAATTATTCTTATAACAACTTATGTTTCTACAGTGATCACAATCTCGCGTAAGTACATACTGTTGTCATTTCTGCTACTTTCTCATTCATACCTTTGTTACTACTTTTATGTCTTTGGTTTATTTCAACCCCACGAACACATACTGAAATCATTCATGTTCTAAACAGTGTTTATTGTTCAAATGACGAAGTAAATGATCTATTGTCTAAAAATGTTACTATCGTGTAAAATATCGAACGGTAAAATGTTGAATAAGAACATTTGTTGACATATCATTATCATTAAAACGAAAGATGTCAAACAATGATTTTATTTTTTAAAACATTTATTAGAATAAATTTACTTTTGTCGATCTCTCTATTGTAGTTATTTCATTAATCGTTTCTATTTCTAAATATTTTATAATTTTTCGTACTTAAAGTCATGTGAACGACATGATACTTCAAGTCATTGGATTCGTCTTGAACTTAGCTATCGTGATATAGCGGTAGAAATATATAATCCCATTTAGAAAAACAAATTAAAATTTAAAAAAATTATTTCCATCATAAGATGTGTTCCTTGGAACCGTACCATTTGTTCCTCTACTAGCATTTTTGAGTAGCATTAAAGACAACAGAAATATTGCTTCCTAATAGAGTTACTGGAACACCTTTATATTTCAATATCTATAGCGATTTCGAAAAAAATTGCTTATAACAATTGACACCATATATGTAATCATGTAATTTCCGAATATTGTGTTTACTTTTTATGACTAAAATTAGTCAATTTTGTTCTTCTGCCATTTGATCACACTTATTCTATACATTAAGAGTCGCTACTAAAATAATTTCACACATTTTCCCATTTAATTTTATTCTCTCTTTCTGAATATTAACAAATTCTGGACAGCAATCAGTTTCAAAGAAATGCTGCCTACCATTTGCTTTTAAAATTTTGTAGCACATTTACATTCAAACTATTCTTATGTTTCACATTTACTTTTCAATAGGTGCATTTTTTTACTGAAGAACATTAAGTAATGTGCTGAGTCACCAGTGATTCTTACACTAATATTTCGTGACAGCATAATCGGTTGTGAGTCTTATCGTTGACAAAGTTCTTATAAATTAAACTATGATAATTGCTATTAAACGAATACGGTGGAACGAACCACCGATGTACATATTACGGCATCCTGAAAGTGTTAGTATTCAATTATTTTTTTCAAATATAACCTCTTCGTTTGTTTGATGTAAAGTGTACAACAATTTCAGAAAATGCGAAAATTTTCAAGCTGAAATCAGCTAACAATAACATTTATCATGTGAACGGAGATATAAACAGGAGGAAATTAATGCATCGAGCTAAGGCCAAGTCGTTAAAACTCAGCATCGTCATTGTAGCTGCCTTTATCATATGGTGGACTCCTTATTACGTTATGATGATCATTTTAATGTTCCTTAATCCTAATAAACGTGTAAGTGCACATTTTTTCTATTATTATTACTGCCGAAAATGTGTTATTGTTAGCTACTTATTGTACATGAATTTTGAATGAATTTTGGAGAAAAAATGCACAATTAATTGTTTGCTTTGAACAAGAAACGTCAGATTTGATTAATTATACATCAATCTATACAATTACATTTTATATTTTTTTATGCTATGATATCGTTTCAAACAATCGCCTCGATGACCCCAGATTTTTTATCGCAGGTATTGCAAAAGTAATACAGAAATATAACTGTGACCTGATATCCTCAGCAGCCACGTAGCCCTTCATGGTTTAGGTCAAGGCTCGGAATTAACCAACGAGTAACATTCAGATCGCGAGGGCTACGCCTCCTGACCAATTCAGCCAGGAAAAATAACTGCAGAAAGCAACGCATGCGCACCCTGCGCAGTGAACACTAATTCTGAACCACGATCAAACAGAGGCTCTGCATCGCGTTGTCATCGTAATTCAGAATTGCAATGTTCCCTATGCATGCGTCGCCTTGCGTAGTTACTTTTCCTAAGTGAACTGGGCAGGAGGCGTAGCCCTCGCGATCTGAATATTGCGTGCTGAAGATATCAAACTGTGCACTGCTGTCTCATATTGTTTGTCGAAAAAACTTAGCAATTACTACTTTGTAACGCGATAGAAAATAAAGAAAATTCTTCACAGTGTATTATTACATAACAAATACACTCGTTGCAAAGCGTAATTATAATTTATAAAATATTATAACGAGTATAATTATTCAATAGGTTGCTAAACAAACAATTCTCCGAAGTAGCTAACAATTTCGGATTTAGAATTTTACATTCCATGTATTAGTAGTATAATGAGACGTATGTATACAGTATATTTCTCTGATTTAACAAGTTCATATTTTTTTCAGCTCAGTGAAGAATTACTAAGCGGAATATTCTTCTTCGGCATGAGCAACAGTTTAGTAAATCCATTAATTTATGGTGCTTTTCATCTATGGTCTCGAAGAAATCGTAACAATTCCTATCACAGGTACGTTATAAATGTTACAGTAACACACAATTCGGACGAACAATTTGTGCCGAATTAGTCGCCACGGTTTAGACAAATTACATAGTTATAACTTTATATTTAATTATTTTAATAAATATCATTTTTATCTCAACATAATTGAAATCATTTCTACTAATGTAGTAGCAAATTTCATAACAGTATTTTTTAATTAACATAAAAACGATACAACGATTTTTATTTGGTTTTCCACTTGTTGCGACCACAAGTTGCAATAAAAAATCTGAAATAATCTTTTCTTGGCTTAGTATCGAAGGGTGTAATATTCGTTGGAAAATCTGTCGGTAGATTTGACTCTCTTATCCGGCTAGGCCCTTTTGAACTTTTACGTATACAATGTCAACTGTTTATTGTTGATATCTGTAACAAAAAGTGTACTAACTTGGCATATAATGGCTCATATACCATGCCGTATTTCAATCAGTGTTTCAACCCGTAAAAGATACGGAAGTATTAGAGAATATTATTCCTATATACTATTTGAAATGCAGAGGCATTTATAAAATTATCTCAGACAAATGTTATAGTTTTCATCAGGATTTGTTTAATTTCTACATTCACGTAAATTAAAATAATTAGTGATACTTATAAATTCATTTGACCTAATGACTACTTTATTATTTTTAGGGATTTATCCACAACACAACGTAGACTTACGCCGACGATCAACAATGATAGTAGCTTCAAACGAGGATCACGAGAAACTCGAGTACCATTTCTATCAAAAAATAATTCAAATACTACTTTTTGAAAAATGTTTTCTATCAAACATTTGCGTTTATCGATCGTAACGATATTGCGATAATTATAACGTTTCACGATACATTTAATTTAACACCCAAACTCGTCTACACAAACATGAAAGAAACTTAATTTTCTCTCCTATTCATGAAAGGCGAAATAAGTATAGTTCTCACGAGACAAGAAGACATTTTATGTTTACATGCCATCGCCATCGATCTTCGTCACCGTTTTCGACTAATAGCGGCCAATAGCTATGCAGTGGGGCAGCTAGTAAGAGGGGGGATGTAATTCTTGTAGCGTGAAGACGATACTTACATAGTAAACTATACCTTAGCAGCAAAAGCTAAGACTTAGCTTACGAATCTTTATTGATCAAAGTACTTCAAACATTAACCTTTTGCGCTTGAGTGGCGATTCTGAGGCGACGCTAAATACTGCTACACTATTTTCAAAAGAATTTTCACATTATTAACCCTTTCGGTACTATCGCCGCCTATTGGCGGCATCCACCAAACATTCTCTGGGTCCTACCGCCGCCAACTGGCGGCATCCACGGAAAGTTATGTGGTCACCGATGACTGTCGCGGTCCGAATGAAAAGAAGTTTAGTGTCAATCACGCTCGAGACTTCTATGAATGCTGCGAAACATGTTTTCGCGGCTTACGCTGTCGTACAGTGCAACCACTCTCGCGGAAAACTTCCTCGTCCCACGAATGTATAACCGCGGCCAGGTCCTCCGTACCGAAAAGGTTAAATTTGCTGTATTCGATAAATTGTCAAATAATGCTTTATTTTGGAGTTAAAATAGTCTCGAATGCAAAAGATTAAGTCAACTTTTATAATGCTCGTTAATTATGTTTGAGGCATATACATATGTATATACAACATAACTTACGATATAAGAAAAGTGAGAAGAAACCTTTAATTCGCCTAACGACACTGACTAATTAAATCTGTTAAACTATGTATATTATAAAATATATAGCGTGTTGGAAACCACAATTCGCATCAAAATGGTGTACATGTGCGTTGTTTTCTTAGTAATTAATACTTGAAAGAACGCAGGCACGTGATTAGAATTATACACAATGTGATATCCTCATTTTTGTCCACAAACAACCAACTTACGTTGTAGAAACACAATCAAGTAAAATTCAAATCATTGAAATACGTGTAATAGTGACATTGCAGTAATAATGATCATAATTGTATGTTTGGTACAATTGGAAACATTTAAATATTACTTCTCCCTATTATTTGGGAGGATCGCCAAATACCCTAGTTTGGTGGAAATTACACGGACACCAACCATTGTACGAGAACACAGGAAAACAGACCTTTCGACCTTAAAATGCCCCGAAACAAATATCGAACTCGCAAAACATCCCAAAATTCAAATAAACAATATAGAGCACAGAAACAATTTTCAACAACTATGCAGTGAATACCCAGATCACCAGAAAATATATATTGATGCATCCAAAATCAACCAAGAAGTTGAATTTGCCACCACCTGCGAAAATATACCAAAATAATTCCATCTCCCAAAAGCAGCATACATTTTTACAGCAGAAGCTTCTACAATTCTCGAAGCTCTTCACCATATCCAAGAAAGCAATACTCAATCGCACATCATCTATACAGATTCTATGAGCGTAATCATGGCAATATGAAACATAAACAGTAAAACAAACCATGAAGTCATCGTAAACATCCAGCACAAAACTACGGAACTCATTAACAATAACGAACGTGTAACAATTGCCTGGGTCTCATCCCACCAGAGAATCAAAGGTAATGAAGAAATTGATATAGCAACTAAAAAGGCAACACTACCAACGTTGGATGACTTAGGATGCCTTAGGAAGGCTTAGGACAGGACGCTGTAGACTTACACACGACTACCTTTAAAAAAACCGAACCACCAATATTCACTTACTGTAATGAAGTCATATCAACCGATCATCTGTTATTCAAATGCTAAAAATACCATGTCCAGAGGCAAAAATATAAACTAACATCACCAACGATCCTGACATCACAGAAACATGTCCAGAATATCTTAAATTACCTAAAAGAAACCAACATCTATCACCAAATGTAATCATCCTGAATTAAAAACGGCATCAAGATGTCGCTAATGACCAGAAGGTCGATGTGACTTTAAACACCAGAAAAACAACAGATACATAAATCTCCAGATCTGTTAGAGTTATTAAAAAGGTTGAAAAACTTAAGTTTTTTATATACTTTCGACATTCCAC
This sequence comes from Augochlorella aurata, assembly GCA_028455555.1. NCBI lineage: Eukaryota > Metazoa > Arthropoda > Insecta > Hymenoptera > Halictidae > Augochlorella > Augochlorella aurata. Next base: position 969,991 of record CM052154.1, read on the forward strand.
CCAATTACAGTTTTGCAAAAATTTGTTTAGGCATTGTCTAGTAAACTAACTTCTAACATCTAAAAAAATTGTTCAAATTATGCTGCTTTACTTTGATTACAATGGACGATATTTGCTGTAATTTACTGCATTTGAAGATATTGGTTATCAGATGTTGCAGAATACGTGATTATTATAATATAAACAGTGTGCAGGGTTAATATTTAAAATAAGTATTTATTTGGTGACCCCGACGTGATCTTGTTTAAAGAAGAAATCAGAATGTCGTTGCATCATTCTTCGACCAGGATTGAAGCGAGAAAAAGTGAAGATTCAGTTATTAACGTTGATAAAACTACTTCAAGTAAGAAATATTTTCCATCAGTTTCTGGTGATACAAATGGTATTAATGCCACATCAATAGTAAAACTTCCACCGTTTTGGAAAAAAAATCCGACGTTATGGTTTACTCAAATTGAAGTAGCTTTTGATATGAGCAGAATTTCCTCAGATAATACTAAGTTCCGGTATACAATTATAAATTTAGATAATTCAGTACTTTCTTTTGTTTCGGATATTTTAAATCCGAATTCGGAAAATAAATATCCTCCTTCGGAAAATAAATATGAAATTTTAAAAAGTCGGATTATTTCTTGATTTGATGAATCAAGTGAATCGAAATTAAAAAGATTGATTAGGGGAAATGAAATATTCGATGAAAAACCATCAAATTTCTTAAAAAAATTAAGGAATATGGCTGGTGGATTATGTAGCGAGAGTGTTCTTAAAATGTTGTTCTTAGAATAATTTCTAGACAATTTCCAGAATTTCTTGTGGAAGTAATTAAGCCAAATAATATTTATAACGTTAATTCGAAAGAAAATTTAAACCTTAATTCAACGAAAGAAGAAAAAATAAATATAATAAATTCGCAAATTCAAGAATTACAAAAATAAATTGAAATTCTAACTGTTAATATGAAAAGAAATAATTTTAGAAAAAGGTCAAGATCAATTTCGTCTAGAAGGAAGGAACACATAAAAAACGAGGTTTAATAATGAAGAATCATTATGTTATTATCATAAAAAATTAAAAAAAAATTCTTTCAAATGTGAGAAATCTTCGAAAGCTTCAACTCGACAACTTCGACAATTAGATTTTAGTGGACAATTTACAACGAAACTTAATTATGTTAAAGGAAGCAATTTAAATGCCTGTTGTAGTAACCACAGAAGAATTAGCGGAAGTACACGAGACAGATAAAGAATTAAAAAAGATAATTTCAGAAGGAAAGTCAGCAATACTGCAATTACAAAAATTAAGAATAAATAATTAAAATTCAATGTTATATTGCAATATTATGGAAGATAATATTCGGCCCTATGTTCCAAAAATTTTAAGAAACAAATTTTAAATATTGTACATAGTTTATCACATCCTGGAAATAGGTCTATAAAAAAGACATCGTAAAGATTTGTTTGGCCAAATAAGACAAAAAATGTTGTAAATTGGGCGAGGACTTATTTATCTTGTTCATTGTCATATAAAAATATTCCGGAACATATATCGATACCTAAAGAAAGATTTAATCATATACAGTACCGGACAAATGAATTCGGACAAAAATATTTTTGTTTCCCTACACTATGACATTGTTGGTAGGAGAAGGCCACTCTGTGTGTTCTTTTCTATTAGTTGAAAGCTAGCTCACGAGGAAGTTAGAGGTAGATATTTACTCTATATTACGTATAAGATAGGTTTTATTCAAATTTGCTTGGACAAAAGTATTCGGACGTTTCATTTATGCGTGTAATTTATTTTTTAATATTGATATATTTGTTAAATTCTTTTTTTGTGCTTTTATTCTATTCTTACGAAGATGGTGCGAGGACAAAGTTTACCGAAATATGTGAAGGAACAGGTTGTAAAAGCTTTACAAAATGGTGAATCCATATTTGACGTTTCTCGACGCTTTAACATCGCAAAACAAACCGCGTACTGCATTCAAAAGCGATTTCAAGAACGAGGACACTTAGAAAATAAATTCAAGTCTGGCCGTCCGAAAAAGACCTCGATTAGACAAGACAGGCAAATACGACGTCTGTCAATTGCTGATCCCAGGAGGACTGCAGTAGAGATCCATAGAAGTTTAATCGAAACTGACGATTTGGACGTTAGTGTGCCTACAGTACGACGTCGTCTAATGTCTTTTGAGTTACATGGACGACATGGAGTAAAGAAACCATTGATTTCGAAAAAGAATAGGATGGCCCGACTTAAATTTTCTCAGGAACACCTTCATTGGTCAATAGAAGACTGGTCCAATGTACTTTTCAGCGACGAAAGTAAATTTAAATTATTTGGATCTGATGGAATTCAGTGGGTACGTCGACCAAAAGGTCAAAGATTCAACGTGCGTTATCAAATTCCCACAGTAAAACATGGAGGAGGAATCATTATGGTTTGGGGGTGCTTTCCCGGTCACGGCGTTGAAAGAAGAAACAGTACATAGAAATATTAGAGATAGACATGTTGCCTCATGCAAGGGAAATCATGGACGAAAATTGGATATTCCAACATGATAATGATCCAAGACACACCTCTTGTGCCGTGAAAAATTGGATTCGTGTAAATAATGTGAACGTTCTTAAGTGGCCATCGCAAAGTCCGGACCTAAATCCAATAGAACATCTTTGGGAACATTTGAAACTATCCATAAAAAATGAAAAATTTCTAAATACTGCTAAATTGTACAACACTCTGCCAAAAATGGCAAAACATTACTCCTGCTACATTAAATAGTCTTTTGAAATCTATGCCCAAAAGAATGCAGGCAGTTCTTGATTCTAGAGGTTATTCTACTAAATATTAATTTATTCTTTTATTTTCATGAATAACATTCGTTTATATTATAATTTTTTCAAGATATAAGTTTTGTCCGAATACTTTTGTCAATCAAATTTTTGTTTATTGTTCAAAATATATATATTTTATGTTACAATTTGCTAAATTGGTTTACATACATTATTTATCACCCTGACTTTCATAAACTGCTCAATTCATTTTATATTAATATTGTAACTTACTCATAAAAACTAAGAGAAATCATTTGTCCGAATACATTTGTCCGGTACTGTACATATAGATCTAATTGGTCCACTTTCACAAATTTTTAATGCATTTTCGGAAATGATTGGATTTAAAAAAATTAGAACAACTTCTTATCAGCCTGCGTCAAATGGAATAATAGAAAGATGGCATCGATCATTGAAAACAGCGATTTGTTGTCATAGAAGAAAAGATTAGATACAAATTTTACCGATAGTTTTGTTAGGATTAAGAACAATTTTTATAGAAATTAATTCATCAGCAGCAGAAATTTTGTATGGACAAACTTTAAAATTGCCTGGTGAACTCGTTTTAGAAAAAGAAACACCGGTTAATCGGAGGATATTTTTATAAAAATTAAGAAAAGACATGAAAATGTTGAAGTTGCAACAAACAACGCATCGTATTAAAAATAAGGTATTTATTTATAAAGATTTAAATTTATGTACGTACACTTACCGACAAAAGTTAAAAAGCAACGTAATCGTTTGGTAATTTCGGTATATTCTCTCTCTCTTCTAAGATACATAGCTTGAAACTAAAAATAGCATAATGAGACAACATTCCATACATCAATAAACAATGATATTTTCCGAACATGAAATGATGTTTTTTAAATTTAAATGATTTTAAATACTCGGAAGGGAATAATGTGGCGGATGTAGGTAATTGATGTTTTCTACTTTATCGACACTTTTTAAATATTGATTTAATTAACGAATAAGTTATTGCCACTATGTAAATATTTATTCTATTGTTATTGTTTTCATATCAAAGAGTTATTCAATTTATAATAAATTTTATTATCAGTAATAAACCTTACTGATAATTTCATATAATTAAATTATAAGTGTTGAGTGTAATATTTTAATGAAATAGTTTATGTATATAAAGACTTCCACATGCTTGTGGCGACCGCTACCTCCATTCCCTGCCGGTAGATGGATACCTTTCTCGCAAGTCCTCTGAGCGTCCCCGGTTTGTATATATAGCATGTAATTAGAATTCCGTTACATCCCCGCGTCTAAGGCAGGGTCCGCTAGCATAGCCTTACTGATGAGTCTCTAGCGGACCCGGGACGAAACGTTCTCCCCACTCTATCTCACGCTTCCCCGCGATACTTAGTACGTCGCGGTTCTATACTCCCGAAATTCATAACGTATATTGACGGCATACGCCAAATGCTGACGCCAACCACGCCACCTGCTGGCTCTAGCCAGGAGCTACATTTAAGCTCTCTACAGACGCATTTTTGTATTTAAAAAATTTCGTATTTTTAAAAGTCACTAATCTCAATTTTTTAGTGAAAAATATAAGTGAGAAATTAAAACTAATTGGTGACCAATTTTGGGCAATTAAAGAGCAATATTTTGAGCTATGTATCATTAATATCGATTAATATGGTGAGCCAGCTTTACTCGGGTATTTTTCTAGAATAAAGTCGTAAAGCGGTTAGGACGCTGCGAGCCTAATCCATCATTAATTTACATACCGTGCTCGTGGACTGTTGATTTGAATTGTTCACAGTATTATACAGTATTACAGTGCGAAATCTAACCTCATGGTTTGTATTCCTTGCTCAAGGTAAATTACATAGCTGTAATCGAATAATAGAAAAACAAATAATAGAAATACAATAAGAAGTTAATATAAAAGGTGACGCTAGAGTGATAGTAATAGTATTTTAGAAGATGTAAATGTTATTTTATCATATTATTTATTGTTACAAGTCAATTTGAGTTTTAATTATTCCTGAAATAATAATTGGAAATAATTCTGTTTTATCTTATGGTCAGGAATTTAAATAAATGTGTATTTTCCAGTTTTTAAACATTTTTGTTTTGAAATGTTACCCTCAGGTGCTTATTTAAAAAGTATTCTCACAAAATAAATACTTTAGAATCTATATAATAAAAGTTTCTTAGGAACGGGTTATTTTATAAAAATTATTGAAAGAAGTATCATAAAAAAGATTACAACAATGTCTAAATTATCTTCTTTATTTTCGCATTAAGTATGTGTTATCAGATATAGTCTAGATTTTAACTATAAAGAATTAATATAGATAAGTATTATTTGTTTTTTTGAATGTGTTAAGTAAGATATTAATCACAGATGTAACTGCGAAGAGTTGAAATCTTATAAAATTATTATTTTACAGAAATGGCTAATAAAGTTTCAAATATAAAAAGTTTAAAAAAAAGAAAAGTTGAAATAAACAATACATTAAATGTCGAATTAAGTAATGCTTTAGAATCTGATGAAGCATCTATTCCTATAAAGAATATAAAGAAAGAAAATGAAGAAACTCCTACCGAAAAGAAATGTGATAATAATTTACAATTTACAAATTATAGTAATGAAAAAAAGGCAAATGTATCTAATGATGGTAACAAAATAATGAGAAGCGCTAAAAAATCCTTAATCAAGATCCGTAGAATTGAAGACCTTTGCAAAACACCTATAAAGAACGAGAGATTAAAAGATTCAATATATAATAATAGCATTAAAGAAGAGTCATGTAGTCCTATACAGTATACTCCTAGCGCATTAACTACATATACAGCAGAATGGAATTGTAACAATACTCAAGAATTACAAGAAATGTCAACACCAATTAAAAAAAGAAAGTCTTACTTCGAACAACCTAATGTACTTCCTAAACAAAGTAAAAGAAAACTTAATGATTCTGATGAATATAATGAATTTTTGCATTCAATGAAAACAGAATTAAATGATGACACAGATCATATAAAAATGTTACATGATGTAGACTTTATGGATTTTGATGAAATAAAAATAACGCCAATCTTCTTGTCCTCTACCACTAACGATGTGCAGGATGAAGTCGATACAGAAATATCAACAAACTCAGAGGTTGATCCTTTACCTATTGATAATGATGATATGTATAATATTGTTACTAAAAACGAAAACGAGAATGTGCAACCTACATATCAATTAATAACTAGAAAGAGAGCAAAAATGATGGAATTGCATAACAAGAAGCTTAATGAAACTCCAAGTGGAATAAAAATAGCACTAGGAGAATTAGATATTCCGTTAGATGAAGAAGATGAAAAATTGTCTGAAAATAATAGAAAGGTAAATATTATACTTTAAATACTTTTTAGTATCTTTAAATTGTTCAGTTCAATAAAAACTCCATTGATATTCTTTATTGTAGAGATTATATAACTTGAAAGTGCAATTAATGCATGATGTACCACCACAACATAAAGTACTGTCTGCAGCATGTGCAAGATCATTAACGACAGCGGAAAAAAATTTGTTTCTACAATATGCACAACTAAGAAAAGGTGTTTTTTTACCTCGCGAAGATGCAATCATCAAGAATAATTGGCAAACATTCTGTCAAGTATGTTCATTCAATATTGTTATATAATATTTCATATTAACAAAATATTTTTATAAATAGGTTCATAATTGGAATCCTAATGTTGTAAAACCATTTCTTTATCCAAAAGATGAAAATGGACCGAACATTAGGAGCCGTGAAGAAAGACTAAAATTTGTTCAGTATTTAGCAAATGGATTGCCATGTAGATCAACTTCTAGTGTCTTCCAAAGATTTAGAACCTTGTTTAAGAAAGATATAAAATCTTTTGGAAGGTATAATTTAAAATATAAATAATTCATGCACTGATATACAATCTATAATTTATTGTATCAATGATTTATTTATACAGATACAGTCCAGCGGAAGATGAAAAAATTCTATCCTTTATAAAGAGAAATCGTAGATGTAAAAAACCAAATCATTTTTTCAAATTGTCAAAAATATTAGGACGTGATAGACATTCAATTTTTATGCGTTACAAAATACTTCTAAATATGCAATCTGCTGTAAACAAGAAACGTAAGCTTTTTTTAAAGTATAATAACTTTATCTTCAAGAAAAAAAATTAATTATGAACATTGTTACAGCAAGAACAGAAGTGAAGTGGACATTAGAATCAATTGGTACATTTATAGAAACTCTGTTGGATTTAATGTTATGTGATGATGTACGAGAATTGAAAGATGCTATCATTCCAAAACCAATTTGGCTTGAAATGGAAAAGAAACTAAATATAAGCTTCCATGTTTTGAAAAATTTTTGGGTTTGTCGACTGCATATGCAATTGTTTTGTCCCGAATCAATTTACATAAATGATATTAAAATAAAATTAATTGAATTGTAAGTTGTATAAAAAATTCGGGAGATCAACATAACAGTTGTCATAAGATTTTAGATTGACACAAAGTTGACAATGGATAAGTATTATACAGCTTAAATATCTTATCTCCATGCATATTAAGACTTATTATATTACATATAATTTTGATAAAGCGTATATTTGTTTTATTGATCGAAAGTTTTACAATATCACTTACAATTTATGATATTGCATAGACAAAATTATATGATACATAAAAAAGTGGTGAAGGGAAGTTCAATATTTTTATTAATAAAAATAGTATGTTTCATTTTTATTTTTATAATATATTAATGATAAAAAATTAAAACATTCGTATTAGAAACATTTTTGTTGTTAGACCACTGGAGGTGGTCAAAAATTGTGACAACCGTTACACTGTTCTCCTTGGAATATAATATTACAAAAGGCTAATATAATAAAATTGTATTGTATCTGAATCTTTTATTATAGCTTTTATGGCAAAGGAATTTCAAATACTCGAGAAATAATATGGAACAATGTTGCAAGATATTTTGAAGGAATTACCTCCACATTCTTATATCAAATATTTTTCCTTATGGTCCGTTATGTCCCTAAAACAAAAGACATAAGAGATGTGCCAGGTAACTATCGTATAAATGCGGCAATAGAAAATTTTCTAGGAAAGCTTAATAACACTTTTTATGTTTCAGACATTATAGAATATCTTCATGATGTTAGAATTCCTGAATTACGAAACGGTCTTACTGACAAATTTCTCCCAAGACTTTCTTACAAAGATGGAAGTGTACAAATTATTGATGCAGATGAGGACTAGAAATGGTCGAAATTAAAAATATTTGAACACACCATTTATTAAATGTCAAAAATTTCTAACAGCACGTTACTAAAAAATACTGCACATATTAAAATTTATGACAAAGATCATTTGATATTTACATTTATTTAGAAAAAGAAATTGTTACAATTCAGGTGTCCAATATATATCAGAAATGTAGTTCACACCAACTTTTTAATAACATAAAACTTTAAACATTATTTTTTTTAGATTCTTTTTCCAATGCCTTTTCCTTTGCTCTTTGATACAAAGGTACAAGTTTCCCATCTTTAGCAAGCATTTTAAGTAATTCCATAATCAATGGCAGATAATTATGTTTCCTTCTAATATTCTCCATCTGATATCTTTTGGATTTTCGAATTTCCTTTTCTATCAGTGCTTGTAAACATTCTAACTCGGCTGGATCGCAAACATTAGCTTTTTGTCGTTCGTACAATGTTTTTCTATCGGTTACTATTGCCATTAAGTTGAAATGTATTTCTCCCTCATTATATCTACAAGAAAATAGTTTATACATACGAAAAGTTAAAGCAATTTGAAAAACTAAAATACGTACTTATTTATTCGCTTTTGTATTATAGGCTTAGCTGCTTGAACCCATTGATCTCCAAGTGGACATGGACCTAGATCCATTGGTCCATCTTTTAGTCCATCTAGCTCATATAGTCGACCATCAATTGGAATGTAACTAACAAAGTGAAATACATCATCATCCTTAGATGCTTTTCTTGAGTCATATTCAAACAATGTTTGCCTATAATAAATAATATTTATTTTGTACAATATATTATTTTGTATTATAATTAATGTACAGAATAATTCTTAGAAACTGACCAATTAAGATATAAACGATGCCCTAATTTAGGAAGAATTCTTAATTCCTTTCCATAGTCATTACATTTATCATGATCCAGCAAATTAACGCTTTGTTACATAAAACACCTAAATTCATGGCCCAGTTTTAGCATTACTATGTCCAAGAAAGTACCAAACCGATATCGAAATATACTTTTGATCATACAGATATACAGAGACAACTGAAAATACGACAAAGAAAAGCCGTTTCAATTCAAAACTGTTTGCTGTGAGAGAAACAATTTGAGAATTAACTTTTTACTACAATAAGTTATTTATGAGTTGTATTTCAGTATTACATAAGGCTATATCCGAATAACATGTACAAGGAGGTATAGATTAATTCTTTATGAGAAATTAAGAAATAAAAGAAAATAAAATTTCTTCAACACAGGCATTATTTTCAAAATCGTTTAAAAATTCATAGCATGCAAATTTAATTTTTATATACATTTCAAAATTATGGTATTCGACAAGAAGCAAAAATATTTAGTTACTATCAATTATAGTATTTTTGTATTACCATAAAAGTCAAAAAGTCTTGTTTACGATCGAAACTAGCGTTATACGTCGTACGTAATTATCGAAGACGAGCGAAACGAATATTTGAATTCCATTTTCTCAAAAACGAAACACCGGATGAAAAAATTTTATTCTATTTCTTTCTTAATTTTTTCATATGAATTGAACCTATGCTCGCTTATACATGTTTTCGACTTGACCCTGTATAATTCATATATTACCGTATTTTGGAAATAAACATGTTAGTTTCTCGAAAAATGATAGTTACATTTTTTGATTCAGCATGACCCAACATAACAATGGATAAATTCTTACAAAGATTAATAAATTTGTTACGGAGAACGCTATCAGACATGTAGCAAAAAAGTACAGAATTCCATTTTTGAAACGATTACATGTCTTTGAAATCATAAATGTGTCCACCTATATCACCACCATGCACATGAAAAGAATACCCTCTGAATTTTGGAAAAAACTTAATTGGTCACTTTATAGAATTACTATGTATACAATTCATTTTTATATAGAAATAACATATACCTTGAGAAAGAATTATGTACTTCTCTCATTATATCAGAATTACTGAGAGCAAGTCCTCTCATATTAGCATCAAAGCTTTGACAAAAATTTTTGAACTCCTCCAAATCTAGTCCCAATGATATATCGGAATGTTTACAATTTAATAGTACACTTAAAATTGCTTGTGTCGCACATGCATTATTAATTACCTTCAAAAAGGGAAATATTTATATATTTCTCTGACATTTTTTGTGTTATAAAAATTGTCATATATTAGATTGAACCATAAGTTTGTACGGTTTTAATTTCGTTTTAAATTTTCCCTATAATAGCCTAACAATTACGTCTCATGACATTTAAAAGCTTTGGTTTTCTCCTGTTATGGGATTATTTATTCATTCATTCCATGTGAGTAATAAAGTCATTAAGTTTTTGGAAACTATGGAAGAATGAACATATCTAACATATTTTGCAATACGATCAAATCGTAAATGTTTAAATTCTTGTTAACTTAATGCTACAGTTTTTAAAAAATTGATGAGACATAATTGTTGTATGAGACATAATTGTTAGGCAATTATTATATGGAAAATTTAAATCAAAATTAAAACTGCATGAACTTATGGACCGATTCAATAGTATATTATCATAATACTTACTTGTTTTGCAAAAAAGATTTTATCCAACCTATTATCTTGAACAATGTTACCTGAAGGCTCATCATCTTGAACCCATTTAAACAAAAATATTAAACCATGTATAGGCCTAAAAATGAAAAACAAAAATAGCAGAACTATCTTTCCTTTATATTTATTAAACATATACAAGATATATAGACACTTCAAATATTAATTTTATTATAAAAGCTTTATGTAAAAATATGTTTAACTATTAGTACAAATTTGAAGATTTACACAACAAATTTGATCAACATTTCTAGCGACAATTAGGTAGCTTTATATAAAATAGTTTACTCACTTTAAACTGTCGAACTCTTCGTCATCCAAACTCCATAATTCTTCCACCTGTGCGCCTTTTACACCTATAATAATATTGACAGTATCAAATAGATTAGAAATGTGCAAATAAAAAATGGCATAATACACAAGTATACAAAACAATTATTAATGTAAAAGTTTCTCGTTAATACAGTTGCGTAAAACTATTTATTTAACAGTACTATATAAAATTTACAATACTTTACCAAATTCCTTAATTAATTCCGTGAAAACGCCAGGATCACTTTCAATAGGACACCAATTGCCCGCTGAGTCCGCCATGTTTTAGTCATCATTTACTAAACACAAACCCAAGTGTTCACGTTAGAGGGGAAATGAGAGTGCATATTACATATGCAGTAGTGGGTTCTACTCCTGCACACCTCTAGGCCGCAGCTCGATCCGTTAGCAAGAGTTAATATAGAAATTTTCTTTACTCTGATTGGTTGGCAATTTACTGGGGAAACTGGTCAAGGAAAAAGAGAGAAAACAGCAAGTAAAAGGGAGCATAAAATCAGCACAACACATGTGAAGCAAGTCACACTAACGTACGATGTAGCTTGTCTCACTCTACCGTCCTTGCAGTCTTACTCTTTTCGCGCATGCATTCGGTTGACGCGCCATCAGAGGCACGCGGCGCCAAATTCGATTTTTAAAAAAGCTTCAAATAATAAAATCTATTACCTCATAGGATTCTCGAAAACATATTTGCGAAGTCTATTTTTGTGTATTTACTATTTAAAAAATCCATTTTACCCCAAGACTACTTCACAGCAATTAGCTCTATGTAATTATCGATTTCGAATTAGTTATAGAAGTTTAGTTATATAGTTATCGAAGTTTCCAACTGATTGTAAATTGAAAATTACATCGATTGCTTAAATCTTACCACGTGGAGGTTGCTATGACTAGTGACTCGAAAGGGAGTCAGAACGAAATCCGAATTCATTATGGCTCCCTTTTTTATAACGACAGGTTTTGCTTACTTACTAACGCTTTAACAAATAACTTAATAACTAACGCAACGCCTTAATAAATGACTTCGATTTATAATTATTTGGAAATCGAAACTTATTGCCACCATAATTATTCCTCAAATAAAATTATTCATCACCACCTAGAAGTTCCTGTAACTGGCGACTCGAAAGGGAGTCATAAAGAAACCAGAATTAGTTACGGCTACCTTTCTTACAACAACAATTTCTGCTTATTTATTAACACCTTAATAACTAACACCATAATAACTAATTACGCGTCAACGAATTACAGTAAATTTAAATTTTTGTTACCTATGTCCATTTTTATTCACGAGCTCAGTAAATATTTTATCCAAAAGCGATGATCTCCCTTGATGATATCTCTCGATGGAAACCTGAAAGCCACCTAAACCCCATGTGATAATGATTCTCCTACGGGTATACCACCACTAACCATGAATACGAATACAAAATTTCTAAGAAGTACAGAAGGCTCGATGTAAAAACCAAAACCATGCCCAGTGCGACATAAATTACACATGTCACCACATTCCAATTACAACACAATGATGCAATAGATATAAATGAGATTCATTAATAATCTCAAACAGGTGAAACCTGAAAAAGATAAAGAAATAAAAAAGAGAAGATACATAGGGTAAATGGCGCTCCACTCGATATGTATTCCAAACAAACGCGCGAAAGGAACATACTTTCCCAACACTATTATAAGAAACAGACATTCTACGTAATAGAAAAAATTATTTATTTACATTCATGACACGAGGAAGCTGCGTCCTCCACTTGGGACAGGACGAAAAACCGGACGACAAAGCCCGATCCGTTGCACCAGACGGTCAGCAACAAACACTGCTGAATAGAGCATCTCAACCCCACGATTAAGTTTAACGAAATTTACGCGACGGATTTTCGAACGAAATCTTCGCGGTCTTATGCTGCGAAGCCTGGCACCTCCGGCTATCTCGTTTAGAAAAACGCATTTCCAATCGCTACGCTAACTCAACCGTTGTTAATTGAACTCGCTACTCGTGACTCTAAAGAAAATCGTGAATGCCACACTGTGGAGAGTTGCAGCTGCGGCATGGGCTCTGAAAGACGAATGAAGTTACTGGCAACGCGATTATTCCGCAACGCTAACTTTGGAATTGATTCGAAAACAATACTCTAATGCAAAAATCGCGATGTGCCCATCCGAACTCTTCATTGGGGCGACGAGACCTGCCCATTGTAACTGAGACATGGGCGTCTGAAATGTCAACGCTAATACAACGAACAGAAATGCAAAAAAGATTATTTTAATTTTTAGAAGTAACTAGTTTGTTGACTTTGAAAAATCTAAGGAAATTGACAAACTTGAAACGCGATTAGTTCGCAACGCTAAGTTCAAAGATATTTTACTTGACAATGTAAAGAAAAATTGCGACTGTCCGCAATGCTAACTTTAATTTCTGTTCAAGTAATTAACTAAAGCAACGCGTGATTAATTCACAACGCTGTGGCAAATCGCGGATGTGCCCATCCGCGTTGCAGCAGCAGCATGGACACCTGAAAAGTCGGAAGGCAAACTACTACAACGAACACAGCTTCACTTTACAGAATCAATTTCAAAGCTAATGGAAATCACATCTTCTTTAATCGCAACGCTAATTTTCGTCTGTGTTTCAAATTGACTGAAGCAACGCGTGGTTATTTCGCAACACTTTTTGCAAATCGCGGACGTGCCCATCTGCAGCTCGTTGGGGTGGCAAAGCCAGCCCAAATACTACTACTAGTACTATACTACTACTGCGATAACTATTTTTGCAAACAAGTACAGTGATGAAGTGCTAACGACAATAAGGTGGCCTTTCTCAACAGTTTTCGGAGAAGTCTCTTCGGCATTTACAGCCTCTTCTTTCTTCGGCGATTCGCCTGATGAATCTAGAACCCTACACGTGCTCCGCAGCTAGTAGAAGACCAATTAATTCCAAGACAAAGAAACGATGTTTCGGAAAAAGCCGATAATGCTGCTGGTGCAATGGAGCCGGTATCGTTTAGTTTCGAAAGGCCTAATTCGCGCACGTTCGCGTTCGCGACCGCGTAAGCTATGAGAATCCTCGGAGGATCGATTCGAGCCGTCATCGAACTCCAGGCACCGTTCAAATAAAGTTCGAATCGAATCCTTTAAGCCGTACCAGTAGCTGACTGTTGTGCAAGTCGCGGCCTACCCGAAAAGAGAACGACAGTCAGCCCCGGCCCTACCTAACAATTCACTCACGCGTTAAGGCAAGTTACCTATCCCACCTAATGCTATATTTAAAAACAATGGTAGTGATCATTGCGATTTTATACTAATTGAAATTTATTTTCTCGTAATTCTAATCGACTAATGGTGATAGTCGTTCTAAAGTAAATACCTTTTAGGTAGAGTTACATTTTTCAAGAGTCCTGCAAGCGTTTGTTAAACCGTTTCGAGCGATAAAAATAGAAAATGAACATTCTATACATATTCCATACAGATCCACGTTGCATGGCGCGGATTGCATAGAATATGTTGGACTCATGATAATTCCTAACCATACATACGCACAAATAGAAGTTACGTCGTGCACAATGCGCTAGCCATTATCAGCCGCTATTATTATTAAATACCGTTCCATGTGCTGTTGCCCACACCATCCCGAGTAACGTTTGGGCTCGAGGATTCGAACAACGAGCATAGAACCTCAGATCTCTGAAAATCCTATCGAAAAAGTGTCATTAGATCTTCGAGTTGGGATACTTTAAATTCATTAAAAAATGAGTACGTTTAATAATAATTTCTCAAGAATAATTTCAAGGTATGTTCAAATACGTTTAATGATTTGATAATAATAATTTTAAGATGTGTACAAATATGTTTAATAAGAATTTCATAACAAGAAAGAGACGAACTCTGTTTTGAACTTTAGCAAATATATTTTACTTATCGGGGACCGTCTTTCTGCACGCGATCTGTAATACAATTAACTAGAAGAGAGTTATTAAATATGTTGGTACAGTAAATGTTGCCTCTCCTTCTCTGCACCACGCACATGGTTCCACAAAACAGCAGCCACAAACACTCGCGAACACTCGAGAACACTCGAGAACACTCGCGAATACTCCGGTATCTCAACCCGATGATTAAGTTAAAATGATCGATTAAACAAATGATTGATTAGGCAAATGATCGGTTATACAAATGGATTGGCAAAATGACCGAATGACCAAATGATCGAAAACCCCAATGAGTAAATGTACCGATTAAACATTGCAACGAAATAGTATCTCAAATTAAATTGACGGAAAATATCGGAAACACCACCGTCACGTCCGAACGCAACCGAGCAATTAATTTCAGGAAAATCAAATTGACGGCTGCGGATTATCTCCGCGACGAGGGTAGCGGCCGACCTTGAGTTGACAACAAAAGCTCTTGAATAGGCAAATCTATTAGTGCGTATATGAAATCGAACGTCTTTCAGAATTAAATTTATTATTTCTGGCTTCTTAATATTTAAAACCATACCATGGTTTTACGAATCCCTTGGACTAATATATTTAAATAATCGGAAGGCATATACGTATATGTACATCTGCCTCATGTTTGTGGTGAATGTATATAGTTTTCTATTTTATCGAAAATTTTTAATATCGCTCACGTTTATGAATTATGTTAACGAAGATTCTGCCATCTTGTACTATACATACAAATTCAATTATTATTGTCTCTTACCAATGAGTAATTTAATTGATAATAGATCTTCTTAGAAAGAACCAAACGGAAATAATTTATTTATTAGTTGGACAATTTCATATCGAATACTGAATTAAATTATAAGTGTTGAATAAGAATATTTAAATGCTATAGTTTATTTATACAAAACCTCCACAGCAGGGTGGACCTTATTTTTCCATCATCGAATTTTTTTCGGGTCACTTCCTAGAATTATGATATTAGACGAAAAATAACCTGTGCACAAGCTGAAATTGATTGGACAGCGGGGAAACATCGAACTGAAAATTTTTTAATATTTTTTAATTCATTTTTCGCCGTTATAATCTATCGCCGTGATACATTTTTGTACCACTTTTAAATTCGTCTTTTCACACTCTATAAGAATATGAAAAATATATATGATTGTGTTAAAAAAAAAATCATGACATTGAAATTTCAAAAATCGATTTTGAAAAGAAGTTTCTTTTTTGGCGTTATATGTGTTCCGTGAAATAATATAACTTCTGTTCAAGAATTTTTTTTCATAGGTTCACAAATAACGAAGATATTTAAATATGTACTTCTATTTAACCTCTTGCACTACTTTCACGAGTCAGACTCGTGATGAAAATTTTGTGGCAAAATTGAATATCACGAGTCTGACTCGTGCTACAATTTCATGCCAAACATGAATATCACGAATCTGATTCGTGGTCCTAATTTCGGGCCAAATATGATTATCTCGAATGGCATTCTGTGTCCCCATATAGGCCAAATGTTACCTAGGGGATAGTGTACAGGTCCGCGGTACAGATAACATCGCTAAGTTAAATTCCGTTGTACAAGGCGCATACGTTTCAAACAGCTTCCTTTACAAAAAGTAATATTCTTCATTATTTATAATTTTGCCAAGCCCACGACCATGTATAAGAAAAGAAGAAAAATTGGTAAAAAAGCACGTAGTTCGCAGGGAAGTGAGAGTAGCGAAAGAGTAGAAGACATAGTTACAGAGAGTGATGAAAATTCTGATGATAGCAGCGTCATTGTGCCAATGGTAAATCCTGCACGAATATTAGCTATATATGATACTGATGAAGAGGAAAATCCTAGACCTGATTTGAGTGTTGACTGGAATTGGAAGAAAACTGAAACCACAATAAAAATTTGGGAATATTCCAAGTTCAATGGTGTAAAAGACTATGTTTTAGATCAGTTAGATACACATGACGGATTATTAGATTTATTTTTTATTGTGTTTGACGAAACTTTCTGGGACATTATAGTTACGCAAACAAATCTTTATGCCCAACAAATAATGAGCAATGGGAAAAGAAGGAAAATAGATGATCGTTGGTTTCCAGTCACCAACAATGAAATGTTAGCTTATTATGCATTGTGTATTTTGATGACGCAAGTCAAAATACCTAGTACAGTAATGTTTCAAGAAATGTCTCAAGGTAGGAATCGAAAATCGTCAATGTTTTCAAATGCATTGGTCTAAGCGAGAAGTGATAGAAACTCCTATACTTGGTAAAGTAATGCCATTGAAAAGATTCACTCAAATATCACGTTGCTTGCATTTTGCAAATAATGTAATGGCCCAAAGCAACGACTGCCAACGACAAGATACGACCAATTATTAATTATTGGAATGACAAATTCAATAAGACTTACACACCAGATCAACATATAATATTTATATCAACATATAATTATTCATGAGTCATTAATGAGATATAAGGGCCACTTGGCATACAAACAATTTAACCCATCCAAACGAGCCAGGTTTGGAATAAAAATATATAAATTATGTGAAGCAAAAACTGAATTCTGCAGCAAATTTAAAATATATATTGGCCAAGACAAAATTGACATCTGAAAATGTTGTGATGAAATTGGCAAAACCAGTACTAAATAAAGGATACACACTGTATATGGACAACTGGTATTCTTCACCCACTCTCTTTCTAAAATTGCACAATCAAAAGACAAATATTATTGGTACCGTGCATAATACCAGGAAAAATATGCCGAAAGATCTTCTAACAAAGAAATTAAAACCAGGAGAATATCTATACAGAACATGCAACGGGTTGTTAGCTATAAGATGGAAAGATAAACGTGATGTTTATATGTTGACAACCAAACACACATCTGTGGAATTGGCCGAGGTGAGGGATAGACACGCTAGAACCAAATTGAAACCCAATTGCGTGATTGAATACAACAATGGAATGGGTGGGATTGACCTCAATGATCAAATGTTGGCATGTTTCCCCATTATGAGGAAATATCTGAAGGGTTATAAAAAAACTCTTTTTTTACATGTCTGACATGGCCCTATTTAATACATATATTATAAAAAAGCAATTACAAGATTCAGGAAGACAATCATATGTGAATTACAGAATAGATATAGCTGAGGCAACTTTAAAATATGTTCAGCTACCTGACTACACAAGACGCTCGACATCTGCAGGATATGAAACATCAATACGCTTACAGGCACAATATTGGGCTCATTTTGCAAAACATATTGATCCAACTCCTGCAAAGCAACATCCAACTAGAATATGTAAAGTGTGTTACGAACACAATCAATGAAGTGAAACGACATGGGAATGCTCAAAACTGTTTTATAACATATCATACCAAGCAAGATTACTAATTTTAGATTCGTAAGTATTTTTAACTTAAGAGTTTGTTAATATTTAATTGTTTATTTATATTCTGTTTTTCATTTTTAAATCCGGTGATAATGACATTGATTTCATTTAAAATATTACTACCATGGATTTGTTTTCACTTATATTTACTCTGCTATTATTTAATCATATTATTTTATTACTTATACAAAATTTATTTCTTATAATATGTAATAATTAAAGTATTTTTTGCAAATTTTTTATTCAAATTCATTTGAATTTCCAAAGAGCTCCATCGCGGGAAGTAAATACGAGCGGAACTACGTAATTCGGTCGTAAGGTGTCGTGTTTCAAATTGCGCCACTCGAGCTCCGCTGCTCGGCTCTTCCCGCGACCATTCCGCCGGACAAGTTTGGCACGGCTTTTCCAGAGTTTCGCGTAGTGCAAGGGGTTAAGGAATATTATCTTGTCAGGGATCCAAGAGATATCCAAGAGGCAATTATGTTAAATTTTTGGTAACTAATGGCAAAGCGGTGGAACATATAAAAGAAATAATAAGGAATGTAAAAGTAGTAGGCGTGAAATTTATCACCGAATATAATAACTTACTAAAGAAAAATGAAAATAATACATTTTGTACAATTCATTTTGTAAGTATTAGAAGATTATCTACGACGTTATCTAAATACCAGCAAATTAACACCTATCAATCTGCATATCTTTCATTAAACTATTTTTATATAATTTGTAGTATATATTGTTTCTCCCCCTCATTTTTTGGTAATATTTTGTTACATATGTCCATAAGTTTAACCCCATGTTCAGCAGTATCATTGACAACTTTTAATTGTTGGATTCACGCCAATACAATGATAGTCTTACCTAGATCTTGTGAATTTATCAAAACATTTCCGGGAAACATATTTATCTCAAAGTACATTCAACAGCTTTCGAAAATACACTGGACGCAATAGATTTCATTTATTTCAAAGTTGAAGCTCTTTTACAAATAGAATTTCACAACGCGTGCCTGAGATGGCGCGCCAACGGAATGAATGCGCGCAAAGTGAGGCTGCAAGCACGGCAAGGTTAGCAAGGTTCCTATCCATGTGCACAACCACACATAGAATCTGACGGGTATCGTTCTGTTTCTCTCCATAGTATCTCGTCTCTTTCTACAGTACTTGCGCGGAGCTGGATGAGCAGTAAAATGGTGGGGATGTGCGAGCCAGCTTAGGGAGCACGAAAAGTGTACAGGAGTAGGACTCATTACTATATGTACAGCGATCTCTCAATTTAAGAACTACATTCGGTGCAACGCAAATCCTAAATTGAAAAACGGTCAAGGAACTGTTTTGTACTGATTGGCTGACGATTCACAGCTGAACAGTGCTGACCTCATAGTCAAAGATAAAAAGAGAAAATAGCGAGAGAGCAAAGAGAGTTAGACGTACAGAACCTAGGCCGTCTCACTTTATCGTGCATGCGCTCTCACTCTTTCGCGTCATCCATACAACTGGCAATACGCTGAAAAATGCGGCGCAATATTCGTCTTGTACTTTTCACCTCGTAGGATTCTCGACCATGTCATCCAGCGTATTTGCAAACGATGCTCAATGTACACTAAGAAATGTTTTGAATGTATGCTTTGGAGGAAATCTTTAGACAAGCCAATCAAAGCAAAGCAGTTTCTTAATCGTTTTCCAATTTAGGATCCACGTTGTCCCCGAATGTGGTTCTTAAATTCAGAGATCACTGTACACATGTACTATGTATGCACATGTAACATATTGTAGCTAAATCCGAAATCTATAAGCGAGTCCTGTAACAAAAATGACATCCCTTTCCCCGAACGTGATTCGCCCCTGTAGTTTGTGCACCGTCCCTCTATGTATTTCTAAATTCGTGTTCTGGTCCATGGTTAGGAGTTAAGTTTCTGTTACTTTTTTCCTACCATCCGAATATAACCGAGAACACACGAAAATGGTCGAAGTACAGGTTAAATTCTCCCTCCAACGCTGGAAAAGATTCTCATCTTCTTTTTTAAATTCGATACACACCATAACATTGTTTGACGATTTTCGTCAAGCCACGGCGAACCAGCAAAAACCGAGCGTTAACAATCTCCCTACTCATCTCTGCTGATGCCATATTAGTCATTTCGAATGATGAACAGTTTACTCCGCGTCATATCTTTGTCATCTTTGCTTCACTCATCTCTTAGCATTTCTGTACAACACACACTATATATTAGAGATGGCATGGGCTCAATATTGAAATGAATCGACCTTTGATTCAAAATCGCCATAAAATTTCTTATAAATAAAGTTTCTAAATTGATTAGCTTTAAATGAATGCTTAACAGATGATGATTTATGTATATTTCAGTTATTGTTAATTTTTCGTTTTTCAAGTCCTCAATAAATAAATAAATAAATATACCAGTCTAATTTATGAGTTTATAAGCAGTATCTCATCATGAGATACTATTGGTACCTCATTTTTTATTGAAGTACTTAATTTTGTAAATTCTTTCTAAATTGGCATAGAAATTAAAGCATTATATTTTAGGTTTGATTTAGAAAATTGAATTCCGCATAATGAAATAAGCAATACAGTATGCATATGGATATACATATCTAAATAGTATTTCGATCGATTTTTTTAAAATCGATTTTTCATGGTTCGATTTTGTAGTCAATTTTTTTTATAACGCCCAACCTTACTATGCGTATACCGTATCTAGGAGTATATATATTGTCTAAGTCCAAGTTCAGGTCCATAAAGAACAGCAACGTTTAGAGAGTGATGCGCACGCGCGGGAGAAGTTTGACTGTACTGACGCGCCACAGCGCGACAAATCTGTCAGTCGATGCAGGTTAATTGGAAATTTTGCTGGAAGATGGCGGAGTAGGAACGCGAGCTGCATTTCGCCGCGGACAGTTCGATAAAAATCAGTCGTTCGCAGGGGCTGTTTTGGCGTGGTGTCAGTGCTGTGTGGTTTCTGTGACGAGTTTGCGTGCAGTTCCGCGGTAAATTATCAGTGATCGGTGGGGCGGTAAGTACACGTTCGAATCATCGAAAAGAAATCGACTCGCGTCCTCCGTTTTCGTCAACGTTCTATGACACCGTGGATTTATTCGACCACGGCCAGTAAAATCAGCTGTGGAGCCGTGCGTGTTCTGCCCCTGTCGAATGACCTAGAAAAGATTTGGCGGGGATCCTTGCAAAATTTTCGGACACCCCACTTGCCGAATCAATTCGACGATTATCGAACGAGCATCCTCGATTAAGGTTAGAACACGTTACTTGCTATAATCTGTGTTTGTAGGGAGGTCCGGAGATTCTGTTTGATTGCACGGTCGTTAGGGAGACCGCTACCCGAGAATTTAATCGAGTTTACAGAATGTCGCCCAGGGTTCGTCAATTTATTAGCCAATTCGAAGCTAACGGACATCCCAAAGCGACGAGCTCTCAACAGTTTGAACGGTTTCTAATCCTCGACATGCTTTGTACCGTTTCGGCTGCATCTTTGAACGTTTAATTGAAACGTACTGTGCTGTCTGAACGACTTCTTTTGTCAGTGTACAATACTTCGGTTGCGGTTCAATGGTTGTCATTCCATCTATTTATCTGTGCAATTCGAACGTCAACGAATCTTACATTGCTCCAAGTAAATGACACGAATAAAATTGTTCGTCGAAACGTTTCCTTGCGAAAATATTCACGGTGCCACCGAGATGTCGTTTGATCGTTCGCTGTCACAGGCCGTACCGAATAACAATTACTGCGGATTCACGTTCGTAACTTGTCTTTTTACGAAGCAGGACTTTGGTGTTCAATTTTATCAGAATCAAAGATCGAGAGAGGATATTTGGAGCGACGTGTTGTTTAATTTCTTTATCGGGCGTACCAGTGTGAACCGTAGCAGCCGCTTGACAGCTATTCGTCTCGTTAGATGCGGCGAAGGTTACCCGACAGCATATTAATTACTTTCTGCAGCTTTTTGTCGTTAATTCGTCCGCGATCCAACGGTCTCGACACGAGCCGCTTTTTCACCGTTATTTACCCTTTGATCGAGCCTTTTCGCCGACCTATAAACGAAACTACCTTCCCGTCAGAAAATGCGATTCGGAACCTATTCGACCACAATTATTCCATATCTAGAGTAACATTATTAATTATTCGATAAAAAAGGGGATCGAAATAAACGTTCGCTTGAATAATTGAAGCCGAGAGCGTTCCGATTGTTTTTTGTCAAAACCAATTAATCGATTTGAAGAAACCGCGCGCGAAAGATGGCGTATCAGGATCATGGTAAAACATATTTCCTTCTTGTCAGGGATTAACGTGTTTACGGGTTACGGGATCAAGGACGAGTGGGATGTAGGCGGCAAATTTGCAGAAGCTGTTAATTCTTCCCGAGACAAGTGCAACGTCGGGGCGTTGTCTTTCGAAATGCTTTTTACGTTTCCGTCCGAGAAAATCGGGAAACACAAAGGGATCTGTTTCGCGTGTGTGAGGATGACGCGTGTCTGTCTCTCTGCCATTATTCGTGCGTGTGCGTATGCGTGTTCAGCACACGGTTTAATCGATCTCATGCTGTGGCAACGTTATCACATGCAGGCGAAACACTATCGTCGCTAGAGTTTCGTAGACGCGAGAAAAGACTCTGCATTATTATCCGAACGAATGCGGACCAACAAATTCAGACGAATTAACTCGTCGCCTTTCACTGATTTCTCCTTTCCCGACTCCAATCGATCTTGTTTCTCTTCTGAAGCAGCTGCAACTCACAATCGAAATTTGCGAACATTCCGATTTGCTCTCTTCCTTTTTCTTTTAGAGACGCAGAAGCGTTGTGTGCTTCCTAATCGTCTAGAAACTAGAAACAACGCTTATACGCTCACCGATAATATTCTCCAAAACAAGGACGTTACAATGTCAACATTGATCCTTTCATTGGATCTTCCGTAGGTAATTATGTATACAGGTTAATCGTCGATTGTTTTGTATAGTATTACTTGAAGTGGTCAGTGTATAAAGCTGCTTTGTGATTAGATAACGAATTGTTCTTGTACTTTTGCAATAAATCCGCATATTTTAGCTTTTCTCGACGAAGTTATTCCAATCCAGAAAAATCGTACACGCTAATGATGGAAAAGAAGTTAACTGGTTTCTTTGGATCCAGTTGTTTATAGCTAAAATTGATTTTCTTTGCTGCGTACAGTACTCTCTTTAATAGTTCGTTTAATACTAAAGCTACCATGCCGGTCAAAATGAACGATCTCACATTTTTTTATTTTAAGATTATTGACATTACGAAGACCATTCCTTAGAAAGTAATTCAATCGACTTCTCAATGCAAACATATATTACTGTCAAGCTGACAAAAAGTCTAAATAAATTCAGTCTAATCATTCTTATAAAGCAAGACACATGAATTACTTTTAGCGTTCAGTAGGTTCAACATTAATACATCCCAAAATAATACATATCTTCAAGAGAAATATTGTATAAGGAGATAGCATTTGTTGTTCGTTTGCAGAGACCTCAAGAATTATAACCAAAGTGGAAAAAAGTTGTAGCATAATAATTATTTGTTCGATTTAAATGTTTTGGATTACATGTGACGATTATAAATAATTAAACAAAATTTGTCCTTGACGATAATCATTATCCATAAGGAAAATTTATTTCGGTTACTTATAACAGTTATTAACGAGAGAAATTTTGTTTTGGTCACTCATTATAGTTATCGACGAGAAACATTTATTTTGATTGCTCCTTATAGTTATTAACAAGCAAAACTTGATTTTAATCACTCATAACAGTTATAGACAAAGGATATTTATTTTACTTGTTCATAACAGTTATTAATGAGAGAAATTGTATTTCGATCACTCATGTTATGTTATCGATGAGAAAACTATAGTTTTGGTTTCACTTTCCTTATTTACAATCGTAAAATACAATTCAATTGAAGAAACGTTAGTTTTTCCAGGTTTTTGAGATATAAATTGCAACGCAGATCATCTAACATAATTCTGTGACTGCAAGGGAGAACGCCGTAAGTTACATGATTTCATTTCCGAGATGTTGTCGCTTAAAGTTCTAATTGCTAATGGCTTCGTTTTAGCAGTGTTTCAAATTGCATATTCCGGGTCTACAGAATTTGTTTTTACGATGTTCTCTTTGCAAAATACGTAAATCCTGTATGCTACAGTTCAATTAATATATATTAATTTTTAATTAATATTAATTTAATTTTTTTGATATTGTCACTTCGTAACTGAATTGTCAAAGCTGAAACAGCTCGTTCAACACTGACTCCTAAAAATGCAATACTATCAGTAGTATTAAGAACAAGAGGAATAGTCTCACTATAACTGTTGCGATCATTCAAAATAGAATTTTGAGTAGTTCATAATAGTTATGAGCAATGATAGCAGGTTTTCCTAATTAATAATTACTCTAAGTAACCAAAATAGAAATTTTCTAATCGATAATTGTTATAAACGATCGATATAGAGTTTTCCTCATTCATAACTATCATAAGCAAACAAAATAAATTACCCTCGTTTTTTGAATAAAAGAAAATTTCTTTTTTCGATAACTTTAACGAGGTTATCAGTAAAGGAGACAAATTTCCGTATATTATAATTATTGTTTATAATCAAACGATAAATCTCGATATTTTTAAAATCATGTGTTCCCACTCTTTAATTTTGTTATAGTTTGTGGGTATCATCCATAACTTAACACTTAAATGACCGTCACGAGATTTCTCGTGTTTCAGTGCATAAAGTGAAAAAATATCATACACTGCGGAATTACTAAACTTATTTTAAAAACTATCTTTATATTATATTAGTTATAAGGTTAATAAATATGTAAATTTTTAATTTCCTATATGTATTTGTTTTTCATTTCCAAACGAGAAAATCGACGGTCTTAGAGTAAGCCTACGGGAAATAATATGCGGTCATTTAAATGTTAACAATAAATGTGTTTTTGTTAATAACTTTTTTCATTGAAATTTTCCGAATAGCTGTTACTTTTGATCCCTGTTTGTTTGTTTCGCTTTCCACGTGTCGAGTAGAAGTGATACTTGCTTTCTTGGAAATATATTCCCTTAAAGCCGCGTATACCGAGTTATTGGAAGAAAGTACTGTTGTACTCGCATCTAAAACCAAGTAGACCCTCGGTTCATTCCACTAGGAAAGGAGGCGATCGAAACTCTAGGAAGCCCCCGCTTAACAAACAGGGGAAAAGTTTGCTACCGTTTCGAAATACGAAGGAGAGTTGAGAAGACGAGACCATTGTCGAAAACAAAGTTCCCGTTGAGAGAGAGAAAGAGAGGCAAAGAAGGATTCGGATGACGGGTTTCGCGTGTTTCTGGCTCTCGTTTTTTAGCCGAAACTGTCCGCAGTCTACGACCGAGAAACGAGCGATCGAGGCTCCGTGTTTTCCGCGGCTCCGCGAACTTTCGACAGCCTGGGCTCCCGTAGTCGGAAAAATTGCCATCTCGTTGCGTTCGGAGTTCGGAGTTGCCGAGATACTCGAAATAGCGAGAGAGAGAGAGAGAGAGAGAGAGAGAGAGAGAGAGATATCTTTTAATTTGTAACGCTGCCTGCCACTTACTCTCTGTCCTCGTAAATCTCGAAGCGAAAACAACTTTTACGAGTACCGAGAGAGTCTCCGCGTAATTTTTCGAGCCCGGCCCAATTTCCTTTAATCTCGCGGCCGTATTCGTGGATCTTCGCGAAGACCCGATCGCGAAACATATCCGCCGAGAGAAATTTGTCCGACGAGCGGTAACGACCGGAGGAGCAAGGCGATGTACAATTTCGAAGGTGTCGCATTTACGAGCCACGATCCGGCTTTCCACGGCGTTTTCGAATGCTTTCCAGACGGACACGTGATTAACGCGGTATCGACTGCTCCTTCGCCCGTGTTCCAACGATTTCCATAATGCGATAAGTTCGTTAAACTGCGCTCCGACGAATGCTCGAATTTCAATCGATCGGAGATCTATCGACAGAGGCGAATGCCGATCGTTCCAAGGAAGGGTGATAAGACATAGAGAAACTCGTTCAAAAGCGTTCCGGAATAAATTCTGCGGTTACGCGCGCGACTCCCATGGGAATTCGCATAATTCTGCAGCTCGGTCGGTTCGAGATGCGAGCACACCAAGAATGCGCCAATGCATCCGGCCCGTAACTTCCAGTTTCCGAGTGTCGTCGGACCACAGGAAGTGATATTTCCATTTTCTGCTGACTCGTGAATTAGTTGGGATGGGAATCGGAGAAAACTCTTCTCTTAAGGGTAAGGCTTTATTTACCTACTACACTGAGAAATCGCTACACACACCTACAACAACTAGGCCCAGCTAGATCTGTTAAATGACTGAAGATAGAACAAAAGTTGATAATATGATTTCTTGGGTTTTTTAATAAATGGCTGTATTTTTACTTTAAAGAGAAACACAGATCGGGAGAGGATGTAAGAGTATGTGGAATATGTTTCCGCTACTTATTTCACAAGAAAGTAATATTTAACACGTTCCGTGCCAAGCTGTTTTTACCCGACTCTTCACACTCACCATTTGATATTTTACTAAACCTTGGTATATTATATGTAATTATTAATAATCGTATATATAACAATGAAACAAACTTATTATGACGCAGTTTTGTGGTGTAAATTAATTCTTCAAAAATTAATTCATTTTGTAATGACAAAACATTAGAAGGCAAGGACAACATGGGACATCCATAGCAGTCTTAACTAAACCTTTCACTATAAGAAAGTGAAACAGTTTGTTAAGAAAACTATGTGGCTACAAAGGAAAATAAGATTTTCTGCAAGTATTAAAATAATTGCCTCGCTAAAGTGTCGAAACGGAACACCTATTTAAGACTATGTAAAAGGAGAAAGACTTTATTTTTTTAACTGGAAAACTATTAATTTACATAAAAAGAAACTAAAAATATATGTTCTATCATATAACAAAAATATACATTATATAAAATCAAAAAGTGTAGAAAATATTTAGTATTTTTGGATCAAAATTCGCAGATGATCATACAGCTATAATAGTAGTTTAAATTTTAATGTATAGTTTAAACATTGCGAATACTAATAGACATATACATTCTTCCTTATTCATTGCATGTAGGTGTTTCGTTTTCCTATGTGTTAAAGAGTTTCATTTTGCTGCACGTGTGATAATTTAGTAAAAACGTAATATTTACACTTCATTTACATTTCATAAAGAACTGGTTAATACATCAAAATACAGTTTGAGAGCCATAAAATATAATGCTATACTTACCGATTAGAAGTTATAAAAAAGGTTGAACCGTCAATCAACACTGCAAACTTTTCAAACACTGTAATTTATAAAATAATGTCTGCGCGAGTTTATATAATAGTTGATCACATAATGATGTGAGGACCATTTGGTCCGATGTCACATGATATGAATCCATTTGGAGCTATTATCTAAGAAAAATGTTGCTGCTCCGTTTTACCGGTCCCGTTCCGTTTTACTCGCCGCTTAATATGGTGAAACGACAAAATTTTGTAAAATTAAAGAACATTTGATAAAAATGAGATAAAGTGATGCTATTTTTTTACGTTAAAGCTGAAATAATGTAGAAGAGGAGCGACAAACTTCTCCCTTCCGGGCCGTACGCTTTCTCCTTTCAACTAGTTAGTTCTCCACCACCAAAAATGCAAGTGACGAGAGGAACTAGTGTGTGTGTGTGTGCGTGGCGTGCGAAACACCAGTGTGCGAGTGTGGTAACGTGGTAACGCGCGGGCTACGAGTTGCCCGCGAGCCGTCAATTTGTAACCCCTGATGTAGAATAAGGGAAAAATAAAAGGAATGTCGTGTGAACATTTTTTAGCCTTGAAAATTTATGTTAAACTTGAAGTATTCCAACAAAATTGTAATTTATCCCATATTATGTACAGTTGGCTTTTTTTGGAATGACACGTTATACATCATTTCTCGTAGATTTTGACACACTGATTCCAGCGAAAATTTCTGGTTTAGTTAAGAAATGTTGTAAAAAAAGTCACAAAAAAATCCAACTGTACATGATCATAATTTTGTTGAAATACTTCAAGTTTAATATAAATGTTCAAGGTTAAAAAAGTTTCTTATTACATTCTCCAAACTTTTTTCTTTATTTTACAATATTTCGGCTTTAATGTGAAAAAATTGCACCGTTTTATCTCATTTCTATCGCAAGTTCTTTGACTTTCATACAATTTTGTCATTTCACCCCACTGTACTTCGGTTCCATTTTACCTATAATACTTTTCCATGTTTAACACTAAACCTACCGATTCGGTCAAAATAACCGATATCACATTCTTTTTGTTTTGGAATTGCTGAAATCATAAAGATTCTTTCATAAAAAATGATTGAATAACTTTCTCAATTTAAGATTACAGTAAAAATGGCGAAATATCGATATAAATACAATATTTCCACCGTTATAGGACTCGATAGGTTTACTGTTAATTGCTAAAGCCGAGGAATAGTAGAGAGGATCTCCAGGAGACATGGGACACGTGTCCGACGGACACGTGATGTCTTCGGAGGGCAAAACGCCCAGAAGAAAAGGAGCCCATGACGCGCGAACCATGCGAACCAGGATGCAACGGGATCAAATTCGTCGAGTGAACAGAGGGAGCCCCGATCAAGCTGTATCCTCCCCTACTTCGTTTTTTTTTCAACGCGAAACGTGTTGAAAGTTCTAGACCGAAACATGGTGCGATCCGCAAAGTACGCATCCGTTTCGAGCTGCGAGATTCTTCTCGAGACGGTAGAAATCGTAATTGGCGGCGTGGGAGCATCCACGGCGTGCGTCAGCAGTAATCATGGAAGTTTCTGATTCGGTATTACCCTTCGTTCGCAATAACCCGACCGAGTTTCTAAGTCGGTGCAATCATGCTCCTGTTATTCGTCTGCCATCGGTTCGAATTCGTCTCCATGATTCAATTTCAACCTACGTCGAAGCTCTCTAGCGGATCATAACCACTGCACAGTGAACTGAAAACCCATTTATAGTGATCAAAATTATTTTAATGTTATCACAAGGTTTAAAGTTTTCGTGTAGAAGGCCGTTGGATTCGTCTCAAGACTAACTGTAATATGCAAACTGTGAGAAATTAATTTTGAGGCTAAATAAAGGAGAAATCGTGTATGATATCTAATGTTTGTAACAAACAATATTTTTAAAAAATATTTTTAATGGAGAAATCAATTTTATAGACGTAGTTTATAATAATATCTTTACATGCCAAAAAAGTTTATTAAATAATATAAAATTTCATATTACATTGTTTTTCTTATTTTGTCCTCTACATTATGCTTTGTTAATTTGGCCGGAAAATCCCGGAACACCCTGTATATTAATATTTAAAAGATCGAGATGGCCTCAGTTTTTTGAGAAAAATTTGTTTCTGAAATTTTTTATATCGAAACTAGAGAAGCGAATATCGATGAACTCTTGTTATAAGATCTGTTGTATTATGTTATTAGTCATGTTTTGTTTTATAAGATTTAAACATACAATATCGTTGATGAACCTTAGTATGTTTACTACAAGTCTTACACGTAATAAACGTATTCTGCTTTCAGACTTTAAATATTATACGTTTCCTCTGTCAGCAATCTTGAATGATCGTGAATAATTATAGTTATATTATCACCGTAGGTGTTTAGAAATAGACAGTACCCTTTAAAAAATGTAGGTGATCTTGATATCTTTAAAAAAGATAATATAAAAATAAATATTTGCATGGCATCGTGTGAGCCCCATTTTAACTATGTCCTTAACACTATTTTTATCGATATTCCTATTTTATCGAATCCATTTTCTGCTGATTATGGCAAAGGTCGGGAAGTGATTACGTAGAAAATATAGAACTTACGAAATAATTTTTATTAAAAATTACGAGAAGCGTCATAAAAATATTGTTAAACAGTAATTATTTAAAGGTGTCTTTTAACACCTGTAGAAATAGTATCAAAACATTTGACGTATCTTTAAAAACAATGAAGATATTTGAAGTCTAAGGTTAGATGACACTCGCCCTGTATAAATGATCTAAAATGCCTAATATCTTAATTTTTGAATCGTTCAAATGAACAAATTTCCAGCCCACTGTGCACCGGTTCCCGCGATTCGACCGTTCACCTCGACGCCTACGGGTGCGCTTCCTATTTTTCGACTCGCGATCCAGGTCAACCGCGCAAGTAACGACGTAAAAGTTTGCGAAAGCGAAAGAAACCCGATGGGTCTCCCGAGATAAACGAGGAAATCTGGGTCGGTGGGAGCACGCATTGTGGCCAAGATCGCAGTTACGCAATTTCGCGACTACCGAGAACCGTCTATTTGCGTTCGAGCCGAATCCTTTGATTCTTCGTAGTCTAGACTAGAGAGTTCGGTATCGACGAAAGTATTATCCAGTTGGCTTCTACCTCTCCGCGTTAGGGCAACAACCCGCAACGCTAGCCTCGAGGCGAGAAGGTGCACCCCAATGAACGCCTGCCGAGGGTCGCTATCCACTCTTGGATCGCGCCGAATTCTCCGAGCTAGAAAATCGGCTGGGGCGAGACGGAATCTTCTGCGAGTACGCCTCCCGGTGTCCAAAACTCCTGCGATCTTTCCCCGATACGTTCTATATCGGGTTTCTGAGGGAGCAACCCCCCAATCGTCTCGTCGAGGCCCGTCGAGTAGCCGAGTCTCGAGTCTCGACAGCTAATCATCGTGCGAGATAAGATCGAGAAGGTTGTAACGGACTTGTCGTCGATGCTAGCGGGGACGGGTTCCGAGTGCTCCGACCGACTGATACCGACTAGAGCACTCTGCATTGTATAAAAAAAGTACCCGGAATTTGTGAATCAAATGCAAACTACTTCATTTGTTCATCGGAATTGATTTCGTTGCCTTCGAAATAGGCGCTGTCCGAGGCAATGCAGTCTGCAACAAGAAGATGACGCACTTTAAAAATAAGTGATTTTTATTTATTTAATATTACAATCGAGGTTTTGTTTTTATACATACTTGCAAAACACCGCTATAAACATACACAAATGAAATAGAATTAAATTCCGCCAGTCTAAACAATTTTATTTAAGAAAAAGGAGAATTTTTGTGGAACATGATGTGACAAAATGATGGCACCTTTAACTAAAAATTATGTGTAGCAATAAATCAACGAATGATATTTAATACTTAATATTTTGAGTCTCCTCCTTTACATTTATTAACAGTCATCATTATCTTTGGCAAAGATTTATGGAGATTTCTTAATATTTTTTTACTTTAATTGCTCCCAGTCATCTTGAACACAGTTTTTTTTCATTCCGCAATATTTTGAATTTTCAACAATATGACCTGCTAGCCAATCCAAAACGCGACTTTTTTCTGAAGAAAAGTACTCTTTTTTTTACTTTTTTTACTACTTTATTGCGACGTTATCCGGCTGAAAAATACAGGGTGTCCTTGAAAGCGTATACAAGCGGGCACCAGGTGATTCCTCGTCAACAAAATATGGAATAACTTTTTTTGTTTGGGACTTAGTTTTCAAGAAAATCGAGTTTGAAAATTTGCTAAGATACGGGTTGTCGACTGGCACAATTGCGTATAGCCGCAAGGGCGTATGTACAAGAGTCATTCTAATACTTTCTGATAGTTTACAAAAACTATCGATGTCTATCGGTAGTACTATCGATAAAATATATTGAAGAAATACAACAATGAAAACTGTATAATGTCCGACCGTGAAAACCATATATATCTGATCGTAAACCTATATTTCATCACCATTCATGATGCGTTTTATGAACGTAGAGTCACTAGAAACCAGCAGAAGAAATTTCGTTTGGAATGCAAAAATTAAAAATTATCTCTGCCTAATAGCTTTCTCAATTGTAAAAGTCGCAAAACACACTTAAGGTCAATTGGCCGATGAAATTCGCAATCATAGTTAGTAGAGTATCATCAATACAGTAATGCCTACTTGCATACAAAAAATTGTTTCAGTACATGGACAAATCTGCAGTTTATTGACTATTTTAAATGCTTTTATTTATCTCCGATTTAAAAAAAAAACGCTTTATTTAATCATTAATAATAAATACAACTCGATTAAAAGTAATGTATTTCACTAATTTTTTTCAAATATGTGAAATTCGCAAATTCTTAGCAATTCTGCAGAATGGCTGTACCGATTTCTTAAAAACTTTTTCCTTTGTAAAAAATGTCGCTCTGATTTAGTTTACGAAATATTTTCGAAAAACTATTATTATTACTACTACTACATTGAATTTCGCTTATACGTGCACGTGTATGCCTCTGTATGAGATCATCGCCCTTCTACTGTTTCTATACATATATAACGAGTGAACTTGTTGAAAAGATACTACTTGTCGACACTAGAAAACTTAGGTTACAAGTACACATTATTCTGGAACGAGCTGTCACTGAACGGTAGTTAACATATACAGAGTATCAAAGAGAAGGTGTAGTTGAAGTTGGTTGGGGTTAGCGTTGCGTGGAGTTAGTGGGGAGGGGGATCGACGCTCTTGCAATTACAATGTTCCGTTCTTCTCGTGGATAAAATCAAACCCCCCTAGCCGAAACCCGTGAGTTCATAGATTTTCGACAAGTTCGTAAAACATTATATTATCTGCGAAAAATTCAACCCCTATATTCTCTATAGAGAAACTACTTTCTTCACCGTTTCACCTGTTATATGCGAACTAAAATCGAGAGGAAATTATTTTTCAGGTAATAGTTGTTCAAAATCTCGTCCTTTATAACATTCTTCAAAATTATCGATATCGGTCCCCGCGTTCTACAGTTTTTTTTAAATTATATGTTTTTTGTCAAGAAATAAAAAAAAGCACATTACTTTTCGAAGCTCCCTCGATTTATATTTATTTTAATGATGACATAAGTCGTTTTTTAAAAAGGTAAGAGAGATAAACACATTTAGAACAAAGTCACTAAAATGCAGATTTACCATACGTGTATCGCGGGGCTTCAAAATGAGAAATTCCGGTTACTTATTTTTACACAATGTGCACTTTGAAGAACGTTCGACGAAACCGCCGTCCCCGCAAGCCAGAATCCTCGAATTATTTGCGAATACGCGAACGCACCGCGAGAAAAGCTTCGTTCGGGGAGTGCCGCCGAGTCTTTCTTCCCTCGGTGGGAAGTGCATGCACTCCCACGATGGAAAGCTCTTCGCACCATGCGCACCCTCTCCTCTTCATATGCGGGTCTCCGGTATGCTAGCCTTGCGTCGTTGCCGGTTACGGCGGCGTGGCGATCGTGCTCGGACTGTTTTATAGGCAACGGTGACGACGAAATGATCTCTATGAAACGTGCCTACCGACAGAGGCGGCCTTTGCTCGCGATACCTTTAGAAACTCGAACAGTACACCGAGAACGCCCCTCGTTTTCGCGTGACCAGAATGATACGTAGCTCTATGAATTAACCCTTTGGCGTCAGATATTCTTCACGGTTACAATGATTAGAACTTCTTCGTCTCCATAATATCTTACCAGTTTGCCTGCCGCGTCATTCATACAGAGGCGACGGAGTTATTCGCTCAGAATGGAAAATGGCTATATCTTCGTAATTTTATGATGACCCTTGAATCGTATAAATATTAGAAAAGTAATTGATATCGTACAAATTAACTTATCAATTCGATTATATTTATTACATTTATTTTATGAAATTTCTGAAGTTGTTAAGTCAAATGATTAAAAGAAAAAGGAGGTTTGTATTTATTATAGGAAAGACCAGGGTCGGAGGTAACATTTTTTATTATTTGACATTATTTAACCTCGATAATTTCGACTTGCAACAAGTAGTGTTTAAGTTATTTAGAAAAATGGATACCAGGAATTTGTTCCAATCATTCCGTACAATTCCATACAGTCAATACTTTAAGTGTCAAAAATCAATCTTAAAAATTGATGGAAGTGAAACTAGATAGATCAAATTTGTTATAGTGTATGGTATTTTAACTCATTGCCATTCCTAACTATTCTGGTAAAATTTGGGTTATACGAATATATCATAAACAAAATGAATTGTGTAAACTAGATAAAAATTAGTGTCGCCGACGGTGTATGACGTCATATATATATATATATATATATATATATATATATATATATATATATAATACGTATGTATATATGTATGATGTCAGTAGCACATAGTGTGTATATGTATGTTTGGTTCCAACCATTCTGAACACCCAGTATGTGACCGATTCCTCCTCGTTCGAGGAACAAATGTATCCTCCTTGTTTCGACCTAACAGCCCCGTTTTCCTTTTCCGCTTTCCCGGCGATTCGGAAAAGTGTTCTCGATTTTCGTTCTCGTCGAGACACGATTGATACAGAGTGTTTCTGCCCGTAGTTCCTGCGTAGCTGGCGCGATGTACAATAGAAGGGGCGTCGTCGTTAAAAGACTCTCGCCGTCAGTCGGCTATCGGAAATTTTGTGGATCACTGGCTCAGAGAGACCACCGGAGAGTGTGTGTTCTCAAAGGAGAACAAGATCGAATCCAAGCCCGAATTTCGAAAGCTCTCCGCCCGGGTTCGACGAACAGAAACCGTATCCTCTTCCACGGTCGACGGAGACGAATTAGGGCCTAACTGCGTAATGACCGCCCGCCGCCGGATGGTCGGAGGACTGTCACGCGATCGCAGCGAGCATTTCATCGACACGGTGTTCTCCGACAATGTTGTGAATCGCGACCGAGAATCTATCTTGCAGCTCGGAGCCTTAGCAAAAGCTTCCGCGAGGAACAAGAGAGCCTCCGATACCTTCCTCATCGTCGATCGAACGTGAGTTAACTCGCAATCGGTGGGATTATCGTTCCAGGGCACGCGAACTTTAGACTAACGTCCATGCGGAATTTTTTTGCGCTGGAAGAGGAAAGTTTCATCCGGAGCGTCGACGAGAGACGTAGAGGAAGAGAGAGAGAGAGAGAGAGAGAGAGAGAGAGAGAGAGAGAATGCGAAAGAGAGCGGATCGAAAATCAACGGTGTGGCCCCATTGTGGCTGCAGAAAAAAACGAAAGAAAATATCGGTTTTCCTGCTGAAATGGGGAGACCTAGTGGAACAGTCGGAGCGGCCTTTTTTCTTCGCAGAAAAATTCTTCTCCGAATGGAATCTCCGAGCGAAAAGATGCCGCGAAAAATGGGTTGCTCTCATCAATTAGTCTTTATTCGCCCTGAGCTGTGGAATCGCAACCGCGACGACGACAACAGGAAGGATCGAGTTTATTCGAATTCGATGATGCACGACCCGTAGCCGTCCTTTACTTGTATTTCCTGTTCTGTTCAGTAGATTTTTCATGTTGGTAATACGATCGCTAGCTTCGCCGGAAACGCTAGCTTAATTCGAGACGATCCACCGGAACGCGGAAGGATCGGGTTTGGTTAAATTCGTATACGTTTCACGAGTCTTTTTTTCTGCGGAAGCTCTGGCGCGATCGTTCGACAACCTGCGGTGCAGAATGATCGATTCCTTCTAAAAGCGACGCAAAAATCGTTATGACTTGAAAATTTGCTTTATTAATAAGTAACAAAATGGTACATACTTTATTTATCATCGCAGTTTATGACTTTCGCATCGAAACTCACAAGAAGTCGCAGCTATTTCTAGATTTTGCGATTGCAGTAATTAGTACCACATTATATGCCACGAGAAAGAATTCATTCTAATCCTTCCATTATTACAATACTTTGAATGTATTCAGTTTTTAAACAACTAGGAGCATGATTCTGATAGAAGAGAAACATGATTATCAAAATTTAAATAATTTAAAATCATTTCACTTTTTTCAATTATTAATAAAAATAAACGTATAAAACCTACCAATTATACCTCCGATTAGACTAGACAATAATAAATCAAACTACATAACAATTCTCCACTTACAAAACAAATTGCTCTTTTTTCATTTTGGTCGCAGTTTCTTAGAGAATCGACCATTGTGCGACGGCGTCCGACGAACGTCAGTCGCTGTGTCCACAGTCTGGGCTTTTTATGGAATTAGAGAATTTTATCGGCGGCCGTAAAAGCTGTGCTACGCTGGATGCTCCTATCGAGCCGCGGGATATTGAAACTCCGTGAAAACGTTATTGCTTGGAGCCGCCTCGGGCCGAGTTATCGTCTAGTATCGACCTTTCCGCGATATTCTATACCCCGTATCCCTCTTCCCGTCTAGAACGATTCTTCTCGCCTCTCGCAGAGTCCCCGAGGAAACAGAATCCTTGAACGTGAACTCGGTGGAACAGGTGCCAAGGATGGAGTCGTTTCGGTCACGATTCAACGCGATTCGATTCGATCCGATCCCACTAGTGGAGATACGAGAGCGCTCTCCGCCGTCGCAAGAGTTATTAATTCGTCGGGAACATTTTCTCTAATTAAGTGGACGCGCGCCGATCGACGAACGCGCAGTTTTCGCGCTAATGGTGTTCCCCGTTTGATAACTCGCCGTGCTGGTCGCCCAGTCGATTTCCTTGTTAATTGCGTTCGCCGAGGTTCAGTTTCGCAAAACAATTTTGTGTTCGATTAATAATAACGCGGTCGTTGGCTCTCTCTCTCTCTCTCTCTCTCTCTCTCTCGCTCGCTCTTCTAGTCGCGTTGTCGGACGAAAGCGAATCGTTCAAGATCCTTTTTTCCCAGCGAAATCGATTTCGATTCGGCGCGGACGAACACGCACAATTCGCCGGGAACTTTCGAGCGTGAAATGCAAACGTGCTCGGCGATGCTGTGGGAGCAGTGCAGGTGCACGCGGTACGTGTCGGTGTAGATTGGATAATGGTCGTTTAACGACGATACAGAACCGGGCGCGCGAAAGCACTGGCAGCGGAACGCCCGCAAAGGAACGAAAGAAAAGGAAGACACGGACAAAGAAAGAATGGGCGACTATCAACAGAGAACGAGAGTAGTGCGAGAGTGTAACGACACGCGTTCGCCTGTCCGCATTCAAACCGCAGACTGAATTTTAAGTGTCGCTTTTATCGAGCTGATCTCTTTCGACCGCTCTTCGCGAAATCATAGCGAACAGCTGCCTTTTCGAACTCTCAATCGCACTGTTTCGATAAATGTTTCTAATTAACGATTCCTAGAACGCGGCTGTGCCTATAGTCTGTCCAACAAGACAAGTGAATAGAAGAAAATATAAAGTTGACGTGGTCAGTGCTGCGGCGATAGTTGAGCGACCGTTGCTCAGGGGAGTATTCGTTGCGATCCTTTACCGATGGCCTTCGCAAACAAGCCGAGGCAGAATTTTAATCCTCAAATTTGATTTATTTAGTGTTTACAAGTCAAAATCCTTTATTACAAAGATGAAGAAAATACAATAAGTATTACAATAATTACAGAAAAGTTAGGTCTGTGGTATCGCATTCATAAGAGAAGAATCACGATCAACATTATTACGTATCCGACTTAGGCAATTATTAAGTCGAGTCATAAGTAATTTCTGTTTCTTTATCCGACATTTATTTCGTTGTTTATTTATTTTTGTTTTCTTTTTATTTTATTTATTTTGAACCCTTGCCTATTTACTGAAAAGAAAGGCTCGTTTGTCATGGTTAGTCATGGTGGGTAGATAGGAACAATAGATTCTACCTAGCTGCATCAGAAGTTATTTAGGACTCGACCTAATATATTTTTCAAATGTAGTTCTATGAATCGGAGGAATAAAAAAAGAATGGTTTCGAAGGCGACGCAAGCGAATATGAAAATTTATTAATCGTAGAATGAGAGGTGATCAGCTGATCATGATATAAATGTTTGCTGCCATTTGGCGTTTTTCGAGGGAGATCTGACAATATATAGCTACAGTTACGGCCATGGCAGTAAACAAACATTGATGTGTCTGTATAGTAAGAGGCCATCCTGAGAAATCGATGTCGTACAATTTCCATTGACGTAATGTGATTTTTAAAGTAGAATGACCATATGACTGATTCATGTTCTAAAGTCGGGCGAATAAAGATCTACAGAGGGTCAGAAAAGTATTAATAGAAAAATTCTTAGAATTGCGATCAATAAATCCAAGAGTTTTAAATGTAGATCTGGTAATAGTAGTAAAGTGGATATATAATTATTCGTAACGAAATATGAACAATAGCATCTTATTTCCTTATTTTTCTGAGGCATGTAAACTTGTGTGCCGAGCCTATCCTACTCACGCGTCGATTATGTGCAAAGTGTCCTTATCAACTCTCTCGTCTCGTTGGATGGACTATAGATCCGCTCGGACGCGTATCTTCTCGGATCCATTTAGGCGATACGGTGGCTGAACACTTTCCCTCGTCGATGATGAATCGGGGAATGCTCGCAATTTTCGGATCGAGCCCGATAACGGAAGAAACTACGCGACAGAAGACAAAGTGGATCTTCTCGGGGATCCTATTGCAGCTTCGGTTTGATACGGTTCGGTCGTGCTGGAGCGAAACCGAGCTCAGCGCAGCGAGGCGCAGAGCGAGGCGACTGGCTGCCGCCGGCGTGATTCCGAGGGGTCGATACGACGGAATCGAGTCTAGCTACGCACACTCGAACACGTTCTAGTACTTATTGCGGAAAACACGTGCGAGCAGGCTCGCAGGAAACTTTTCGAGGGCGAGCCTTTCGACGAAGCCGCGGGGCTGCTGTGCAGCGTTTAACCCCTAACTGGCGAGAACCGCCTGAGAGCGTACCCCATTTTTCTCCCCTTCAACGTTAACATTTCTTTTTGCAACGGAGATACTCTAATAAAATGCGCGGAGGACTTGCGAATGACGTCCATAGGCTGCAACCAATTGAATTTTTCGTTGAATTGAGTCGGAGAAAGCGATGATACTCGCGAACGATACTCGCGGTGGAAAGCAGACACGCGACGCGTGGTGTTCGATTTTTCTAAAAAGTGAGACGGAAATCTGCCAGCGTCGATATCGTCGGGTAATTTAGTTATGAAATCTGAGAATACAGAGGCTTAGAATGCAATCATTAATTAGGTGCAAGGTTAAATAAAAAATAGTAGGACGACCGCAATTCTGTTTCAAAGGTTGCAGTGGATGAACAAACGTTTCTGAATATAACACGTCTATTTTTATGAGATTTTAGTATAATATAATTTGTTGAGAAATATTTGACACATATTTTATTTTATCTGCAATGATGGAAATCTAGCGGATGAAAAAAGATAGCTTTTGCCCCAAAAATCGAGAGTAAAGACCATATTTTTTAGGTATCTCGTAAACTGGAGGGCGTTGAACAATGAGTTTGTTTTAAATGCATGTTTTTGATCGACAAATTTAATCGCTTGAAAAATGTTCCGAGAACGTTATTTGTTTAAATAATATTTAAAAAATAGAATTTTTTTCAATTTTTCTTATCATTTATCCATTTTTTTACTGCAATTCGTTGTCATGTAGTAACACTAAACCTACCGAGCCGGTCAAAATGACCAAGTCCAGATTTTGTCTTTCGGAAGTCTTGGAGTTACGAAACTCTTTCATAGCAAACGATTGAATGAATATCTTAATTAGCGTACGTTATAATAAAAATGACAGAAAGTCGAAATAAATACAATCTTGTCAGTTAATTAATCTTAGAGCTTGATAGATTTAATCTTAATCAACAACTTTTGTTTGACCAATTGTTTGAGTAAAACATTTTTTAACGCATTGGCGATGACCTGGTAAAGATATTGTTTCACCAAAATTTGCTAAGTAATTGTATAACAAGTTACAGCAATAAAATTGAAAAAAACCTTTTATTTAGTAAATAAATTAACATTATTTAAATTTTTTTATCAAGAATGTTTTTATTAATCAATTGATAGATCTCCATATGGTTCTTTAACACTAGAACTACCGATCCCTAAACGTGATTAGTATATATTGTTTTATAACAACGACAACATCGAATTTATTTAAACTTTCTACGATTTTTATTACAATATGTACTTCAATGAAGAAGTTCGCGTCAAAATTTCTAACAAAAACATTTTCATGGTGTCAAGAATTGTAAAAGAACAAAGTCAGACCAGTCATTTTAACTGCTTTGGTAGTTCTAGTGTTAACACTTTGACTGAGAATTAATTGTTAGTTCAGCTGCGAGTTTTACCGCAGTGATCTTTGGGTTTTGTTTTATTTAACGCATTATCCATCGATCGATTTATTACTCGTTTACGTCCGTATCTTGCTTTATTCCTTAAAGTTTTTCGATTTCCGAATCTGTCAATGATGCCTTGAATTGTATACCTCGACCTATTCACAATTTCCGAAATCTCTCGTATTTTTTTACACTTATTATGCCGATTTATAATAATTTTTTTTTCACTTGCAGTCGTTTCCTTTCCTCTTCGTCCCATTAGAACTACTAACGTTACACATATTAAATATAGGGCACTATCTGTTATAACAAGGTTTCTAGACATTCTGATGATATTTATGTTGACATTTCATGGATTGCCAGATAATTATTATGTATATTCTAACGAAAAGCGTTATGGAACAGGAACTGTACGAATACTTATCACGCGTACATTTTCGCCCATATTTAAGAGCTTTGTTAATAGTTTCATAAAGAATATAAATAAACAATTTCTATTTATGACACTTGTTCCGAAGATTTTAAAGAATATGTAGTCATCTTTTTTGCTAACAGTTTCTTTTTTGTAATAAACGAAGTTCTATAATGTTCTTGTTGAAATTGATTGCTGTACGAATACTTTCTACACCCACTATATTTATTCTGAGTTGTTCGCCAGCGTCGATTAGATCGAAAGTACTTCTTGGACAAGAAAGGCACCGTACACTTTATGGCGAACAGAATCGTATAAATCGCGTTTTCATCAATATGAGTACTTATTATGAAGCGTTTGATATTTTTTCCCCGTTTAATCGAATTAAAACAGCAATTGCTTTATGCTTTATCTACCTGCGAATGCTTGCTCCAAAGGGTATTCTCGTTTATTGAATAAATAAATCAATCAATTAATTAATTTTGTCTCACAATCGCCTATAGAATCGGAAACACTACATTTGAATTTGAAGATCAACCGATTAATATAGCTGGATATACATTTACTCCAAATCTCGATTGCACAACAGGTGCGACAATCTTCCATTACACCAGTTGCACTCTCGCGAGTACAGCAGGATGCAACGAGCCTGTGTTACAGCGCAGAAAATTCCGAAAATTCACACCGAATTAACACCGAACTTG
Organism: Augochlorella aurata; assembly: GCA_028455555.1. Lineage (NCBI taxonomy): Eukaryota > Metazoa > Arthropoda > Insecta > Hymenoptera > Halictidae > Augochlorella > Augochlorella aurata. The sequence goes on from CM052154.1 coordinate 1,011,657, forward strand.
ATGCAGCCGACTCTGTAGACATCTGGATGGATAAACGGGAACGTTTGTCCGATGACCGATCGATCGGTCTTGTTCCATTATCGGGTCGTTCTGCGAAGCTCGTCGGAGATGCATCTGAATTGTAAAAATCGCGTTGCGTCGCTCGGTTCGATAGAAGAGAGCATTGTTACGTGTTTGGCTCGTTATTAAAAAGCCTCTCTGGGATATCCGAACGTATTCGAAGGTTCTGTTTCTGTTTGCCTCGGCGTAATCGGCGCAGATAACGAGCCGGCATCGGTGCTCCAGATGGAGCTGCATCGTTATCGGAAACATCCCTGCTCCCCTTTCGCCGAGTCTCCTTTAGAGCGTTGTCCGTTCTTGGGACGCTCTCAATAGGGTCTAATCATCGAGACACAGATACCTTTTCGATCCTCAGAAGATTTTGCGAAGTTTGCGTCCGACCAATACACCGGCGTCGGCGAAACGCGGTATCGATGAATCATCCGACGAATCATCACCGAAAGCCGACGCGACGTACGGTGTAACGAATATATGGGCGTTCTGGACAAAATTCATAACTTCTATACTTGACCTAAGACCCCTAATATTTTTTTAAAGAAAATACAAAGATGCATCGATTTATGGGAAAAAACACAATTTTACTGATAAAAAATTAAGATGTTCTCAATCTTTTTATTAAATACAAAATTGTTTACTAATTTTTTCGGCTGCAATTTATTGTCACATGATCATTGACTAACTTTCGTTTGAAAAACTTTATTATCAGTTTATCGTAAATGCGTATAAAATCGAAACGATTGTTTAGAACATATAAAATTCGGGGAGAATTAACATTTGTTTGAAATTTTTTTAAATATGTTGTTTAAATCAATTATCTGCTATACGATGCCTACATCTGAATTAGAACATGAGTCGGTGTTTACATTTGATGATTCAAAACACGATTCTTCTATTATTAAATATTGTTTCATGTCTCTTAAATCATGTTTTTTAACTTTTCTGTATTTTTACAAAATTAAAACAAATTGTTAATATTGTAAAAAATATTGCTCTGGAGCTTGGAATGTCTTACAATACTAAATATAATTAATAAAAATTTATGTGCTTAAAAAAATGCATTGAAAGTTGGAATACATTTCAAGTAAAAATTAAATATTCAGTTTTCAAGTATTAAAAGTTACGTTAGTATTTTAAAATACAATAAGCTATGAAATTTAGGCATCGGTTTTTTTACTTTTGTCTATTGCTGGTAACACTGGCGCCGCACAGCAGTCGGCAATTTGCTTTCTCGGACTTAAATTATTTTAGCGTTGTTTCAAGGTTTAAAGTGAGAGTATAGTAGGAATATTATCAACTGAAAAGAAGTATTAATATACAAAACATCGAGGTGCTCAAAATTTTTTCTAAAAACCAATTGTTTTTGGAAGATTTTATATTCTGATATGTAGAAAAGTGAATATTGACTAACTTTTGTTGGAAACATTTTTTGCCAGATCATCGTAAATGTCTGAAAAATCGTGGTTTCTTTTGAAATTGGATACGAGTGTTCAGTGCACAACGATGCGAGCCCAAAACATAAAATAACGTCCGCCTTCTTCTTTTTAAAAATCACAAACATTATGTACCCTCCTTAGCAACAATCGAGGCTTTTATATTAAAAAAAGTCCTAGGTTAAACAGTTTTAAACATTCTTTTATAAACGTTGTCAAAGCTTAAATTATTAGGAACCTAACATTCTACCTACATGGACTAAAAAATACTTTTGACACGCATAAACAATTGAAATATATTTGCTTACATGCATAAAAATATAGCAAGAATTTGCATTTCAATATTTTGTAACGAGTAACGAGAACAATTAGTTTCAATCTTAATTTCACATTTTTGACTTCATAACGCTGTATCTACCCACAGCATTATATGAGGTTGTCGATATTCTGGATTTTGAAGTACCAGTTCAAATGTGAAAGTTGAACGATTGAATTTTGGCCGCAGATTATTGTTTCCCAGGCCATCGTGCGCCGCGGCGCCATGATACCGCGCGACATAGCGCGACGAGTTGAATCTGCTCGCTGGTTTACAAGAAAAAGCGCCCTTCGGGGGATGAGAGAAGAGGAAGTAATCGGAAAGAGTGTGGTCCGTTGAGGTCGACGAACCGTTCGAATCGGTGAATCGATTCGAATCTCATTTTCGCCCGGGCTGGATTGAAGTGTCGCTCGTCGGTCGTAGTTCGTCGCTCGTAGTTCGTGGCACGTCGGTCGAAACGTTGAAACGAGAGGACTGGCTCTCGCGTTCACAATGGAGTTGCACGATGCACATGCTCCCCTTTATCCGTCAGCCATGCCTTCATTGTGTGCAGTCGCGACTCGACTCGGTCTCTCGCCTGTTCCGGCGACGTTCTTGTAACTTTACGCGGCGTGACCGAGCACATACTCCGCGCATTCTCGTGAACGCGAACAGGAGCAGGAGAAACTCATCGACTGGAGTCAGGATCGTGTGTCTCATTGAGAAAACCGTGCGACCACGGAACTTGGACTTCTGGAGTTATACTTTTCCAGTTGGCCGTTACACAGTCCCTCTCTTTCCTACTTTTCCTCTGGCAATTGTCTCGCGTTCGACGAACGGGCTCGCGAGACCAAAGAAAAACTGCCGCCGTTCCTCAGGAAATCGCCCCGAGTTTCCCGGGATCCTCGCTTTCGTGAATGGGCGCTATTCATTCCATCTACGGTTGTACTGTTCGATGAAGCGCGATTCGAACCCTTCCTCGAGCGATCCGCGTTAATCGCTTCTCAAAGGATCAAGGCCGAAACACGTGGTTAAATATTCTTTCATCGATTTGTACCTCAGATTTGTATCAATATTTCATAAAAAATATTTTACCAAAAGAGACGGGACTGGTACGACTTGGACAGTCTTTTGTTCCAGCATCAGTACATCACTGATCATATTTACAGCTAACACAATTTTATTGTGATATTCGTTTAAAAAATACATTTTTCATACAATCAAATGTAAATGTTATTGTATGATTCATTTACATGTAGACTGAAATTAAAAAGCAGTAGCGGCCATCGACGCGAACAATAGCCCTTTGATGTGCAGATAGTTTATGGTGCGAACGACAGCGAACTTGTTTTTGAGAGAATCGTTTTCAGCGCATACAATTCAGTGTTTTAGTTAAAGCATGTTCTTTTTCTTCAAAATTCTTCGTTCCGATTTGATATGCTTTTTTATCTTCATCGATAAGTATAGCCATAATAGCTAATTCTTCAATCGTCGAATTAAATGACATTTTCTCCAAAATCCAGCGGCGTTGTAATTTGTTTGTGTTGAATTCATCTGATAAATATATAAAAATTATCTCCTATATTTATTCCCAGCTTTGTAACTCTCGATTGGGTGTTTCCTTTAGAACCAATAGGGTCTGTGAATGCATGACTGAGTTCGCTTTTGACACTTCACTCTGGATCTTCTATTCGTACAGTAAAGACGTGGCTGATCGGGTTTTTAAAATAACGTCGTAATTATATTGTAAAGTATTCGAAAAGTGTTTTATTTAATAGCCCGATTTCCTATAGTTTGCCACGCTTTTATCTCGATCACGCATCCATGCATTTCCAACCATAATTCTTACAGTATATAGGGTGTTTACGCTAAATCTTACAAGCGTGTTTCGTACAAATAGTAAATATTAGGAAAGATGAAAGAGGAGAAAGTTATATTGTTTTCTTCAAGCAATGTAATGTTGCTGCAATTTTTCTTATCTGCATTATTTGTTTTAGTTCAATTAGTTCATTTTGGTTTAATTCATTGATATACGAGATAATGACCTTCAAGGCCTCACAAGGTCAAATGGGACATTCATAGACATTGAATATGTACCGGAGTCGATGTACTACAGTAGGTGTTCAATATGATTTGCTATTTATTTAAGTAACACTTTACTGGCACGATTTATATATATAGTACCAATTTACTGATGATATTAGATTGGAAACTATGAAACGGGCGTTTTTGGTTACTCTGTGTTCAACTGCGACTGAGAGAGGTTCGTTACAACGTGCGTTCGATATTTTTATTTGTAAATTTTAAAGGTATTCTTCTTACTCATTTTGTAAAATTTTTTCATGTTTGTGTTCCATTTTTATTTTATATTTTTATTTTATTTATATTTTTTCTTATATTTTTTTTATATTTTAAAAACCATCATTTCAAGAGTCGCAACTTCGGTGGTGGTTCATCAGTGATTTAGGCCGCATTCGAAGCCAATATAAAACCGAGTTAATCGTAAAATAAATTCGATACAATGTACAGAACTCTTGGGAATTGAATTTGGTAATGTTTTGCGAAGAAATTGAAAGTGACAACTTCATTTCTCGGCATAATAACGCCGCAATTATGTCAGAGGTGCACCACGCAAATATCAGGGTTGTGACATGCTCAGCTTGTTCGCCAGATTTAAACCTAATTGAGAACCTTTAGAGAATAATTAGAAGAAAAGTTTATGACAGCAAGTGCAAGCAATATAACTCTGTTTCTGAGTTATAGACTGCTGTTAATGAAACATGTCCATCTATCGAAGCAGAAAAAATTGCAAACTATTGTTTACGTAATAGAGAGGAAATTTTTGGTCATCTTAATGTTACTTAGTTAAAAAATAACGTGTGACATTATGGAAATTTCGTAATTGCTTTTTGGTAAAATAAATAAATTTACGATTTTCGTATAAGTAAACATTACATTTATGAATGCAACCATGTTTATGGTTTATTTTATGAATCCTAAAATTATATACGTGCACTATTTTTTCATTGCTATAAGATTTTACCAAAATAGGTGGCTTTTATTGTCGTTGTATAATTATAATTATTGAATCTCTTACCAACTTATCTGAGATTATTCAATTACAGTAATTTTGTTGTACATTAAGGAATATCCGAGTTATTAATAAAATATGGAAAGCGAGTAAAAAAGGCTGTAATAGCCAGTTAAAATGTTTAATTACTTAAAAGCTTAATTACAGTATTAAATCATAGCATTTTTAAATTTATTAGTAAACCTAATGAATTTAGGCGCTTCTTTAAATTATAAGATCTTGAAAATGGAGCGTAGAAATCTCTTACAATCGCCCTGTCCGCACCTTCAAGCTTTAATTATAATTTTAAATACGAATTGTTATTTATAACATGCTTATTAATGCAAAGTAACTATCAGTATTTCTGCAGGACATACGAAAGTAAAGATTTAAAACGAGAAGGTAGAATATATATTTGTATCACAATTTTAAAGCAGCAAGGAAAGTTAGCTTTTAGGTACCGAAAAGTTATTTTCTTCCTTATGCAGATGTATATTTCGTATTTACCTAAGCATAATAAATGAGTGTGTTCTAAGTATTGTATATCCGAACCGTGTAATAATATCGATCACATATTTTGAGATGTTTAACATGCTACAACCGCCCACGTGTTACAATTGCAATAAGTCTCCCCTAATCTATCGAATCGGTAGACTGTTTGCAGCGCCCCTTCGCCTCGAGTCGCGTCTGTTCACATCAGTTCGCTTCTGTTCGCGTCGTCCGGAAAACGGATTGACCGCGAACGAGATTCGCAAGAAAGAATATTCACAATTCCGCTCGAATGCGTTCCAAGTAGGTTGCACACCCTGCACAAGGCATCGTGCGCCGTGCCACGCTGCCTTTTGACCCACTTCGAAGCTCGCGCAAGCTCTCGTAACCTTAAAACGCCGCAGCTATTCCAGTCTATGCTTCTAATACAGCTTCGCACACGCTCGATCGCATCGTTTCGCCGTTTCGTCGCGAGAATTTCCGATTTTTCCCTCTCGTCCTCGCCGGCTTTCTCTGTCTCTTCCTCGAGCGGAAAATCGTTTTTCTTTTATTCCATGGAATCTGTGGTGGATCTTGCACAATGGGTTTACTACGGGGGCGGTTTCATTCCGAGAGTGTCTGTCCGTGACGCGCGTTCAGCGATCAGACGAAATATTAATTACTCGGTTTATCGCGTCGATCGACGGGATTAATATTGTACACTAAATTCACGGACTCGTTTAAAATTTTATTGCTATATATAAAACTTAAATATTACTTTTTAAATACACATGATGGTTTTTAGTTACGTAATGAAATGTATGAAAATATTAATTCCTCTATTTCGCTGACCCCTTCATTTCTCATTGTTGAATCTATTTTTAAGATTATGAGTCAATTCGACTCGTAAAATGATCTAACAGTTAATCACTTTAATACAATCTTATCAATTTATTATTTAGCTGTGGCAATAAAAACCTTATCTATCTACTACTTTCATCATTCCGATTTATACATCGCGTGTGAACAGACTATCTTCAGTGAAATAATGTCATTTTAAAAAATCAATCTTTTGCAACAAAAATTTGATCCACTAGAGTAATTTTGATATTGATATTAACTTTAAATCTAATTAAGTAGAGTTGCTATTATGGAAAAAAATCAGAAAATTTTTCTTTTGCTAAAAAAAATTGATAGAAATAAGGGAAGGCCAATCAGATAATGAATCGAATGTAACGGATATGGAATTATGTGATCACGAAATTGAAATAGAGAAGGAAACCAATAGGATTGAATTTTCGAGCAGTAAAGATGAAGATATTCGTTATATATCTCCTAACAAAAAAGAGCAAAAGTTATTTATAATTCTGAAATTTTTATTATACAGAGTAAAAACTGTTTTCGATGAAGTTTTTAATAATAAATCTTTCATTTAAATTAATTTGGAACTATTTTTTTGCAAAAGACTTCAATTTTGTTGTACGAGTCAAATTGGCTCATTTCGATAAAAATATCTATTAGGTTGTCCCATAAGTTCGTTCCGCGCCACGCTATGAATGACTCTAACTGGCTATTTTTATATAAATATGCAGACTTATCTCTTAGCCGTTTATGGCATCGGTTACAGTCGTCCCAGAGCCCTTTCGAAGTACGTTTCGTTGGTGGCAAAGTCTCTTTTAAAATTTTTTCTACACCGTTCAATATGGAGTGCCAAAAGAAGCATTTGCGGCATGTTATGCTTTATTGCTTTAAAAAAGGCAATAGTGCAAAGGACACGGCAGACAAGATTTGCACCGTTTACGGGAGTGGTGCTACGACTATTAGGACCGTCCGCAATTGGTTTAAGAAATTTAGAGCTGACAATTTTGAGTTGAAGGATGAAGACCGCAGCGGCCGCCCAGCAATGACGGATACGGACATTATCAAGACTGTGCTCGCTGAAAATCCGCGATATAGTGTGCGTGAGATAGTGGATGCCACTAACATTCCCAAAACAACGGTACATAAGCATTTAATCAAGATGGGATATGCGAATCGATGTGAAGTTTGGGTTGCACACCTATTGACGGAGACCGGCCTTATGAACCGCGTCTCTACGTGCGATTTGCTTCTTCAGCAACACAAAAGATATACTTTCTTAAAGAGTCTTGTCACTGGAGACGAGACCTGGATTTTGTATCAAAATGTGCATCGAAAACGCACTTGGTCGAAAGAAAATAGACCTCCAACTGTTGCGAAGCCTGGGCTTCATCCGAAGAAGGTTCTTCTGTGCATTTGGTGGGACTAGAAGGGTGTAGTGTACTACGAGCTCCTTCCGCAAGGTGATACGAACAATGCTGATAAATATTGCAATCAACTGGATCAACTAAAAAGCCGCCATAGCAGAAAAACGGCCAGAATTGGCGAACCGACGAGGTGTCGTATTCCACCACGCAACGCAAGACTGCATGTTGCGTTGGCCGTAAGGCAAAAATTATTACAGCTTGATTGGGACGTTCTACCTCACCCTCCGTACTCCCCAGACCTTGCTCCATCCGATTATTACTTGTTCCTCTCTTTAAAAATATTCTCTCCGTGGTAAATCTTTCAAATCCATAAGTGAAATAAAGACACACCTAGATGAATATTTTTAAAATAAGCCTCAATAATTTTGAAAAGATGGCATAATGAGGCTTCCTGAGAGATGGAGGAAGGTTATGGAACAGAACGGTTCATATATAACATAATAAATCAACCTTAAACAACAAATATCGTGTATTCATTTCGCATCCAAAAAAGGGAACGAACTTATGGGACACCCTAATATATAATCAAGATCCGTAAATCTAATGTCAAAAATAGCTTCTCGAGAATCTGTCAGATGAGATTCGACGAGGAGAGAAGATGTCTTCGCGGTATCGTGACTGGTACCTTCCACGACTGCGGGCAGAATGTTAAATCTTGATACGAAAACGAATCTCGCCGGTTACAATCTCCTCGTTTTTCGTTTCTCGGGACCCCAGAAGCGATCGGAATACGAAGCGAATCAAGGAACGCCCTTGCGTCTACGATACACGCTTCGAAAGCTTTCGATCGTTCGAGGATCCATCTTACTTGTCGCGCGGGACAATTTAATTGTCGTCGAAGCCCATGAATCTCAAATAACTCGTAACCTACCGCTGACTTCTAGCAGATTTCTAACAAACTTCCAACCGCGTCCTTTCGACTGCTCGGAAACGCGATACCGTGTATCGTTTTCTTGATCCTGGCAATTAACTCTCCTCAATGCGTTGCAATTACCGCGGTCGACCTCCAAGTCCAACGCGAAACGCTCGATCTCGAATCGCGAACAAGCATCTATGCCTATTAGTCTCTTTCTCCCGTGTTTCTTTTCCAATAGAACTTTAGTCGCGACGATCCACAATGGGCTATGAAACCGTTTGTCGTATCCAAAACTATTTTGGCGTTATTACAAGTGTCAAGATTATAATGTAGTAGGCCATTGAATTCGTCTCAACACAAGCTATAATGAAATAAAAAATATGTACATATTAATATTGGAAAAAACAATTATTTATAACAAAAATTTTGTTTCTGAAATTTCATGTATTAAAATTTGTAGAAAAATGTTCAATCCGGCAATTGGCACCGGACAGCAGTAATGCACTAGTGCATGCACCTTTGTGAGTTATTAGAGTGAAAGGTTTTGTTTGAATTTCTGACTATTGTTTTTAGCGTGATGTCCCTGAGTATATGATTATTTAAAATGGTTAACATTCTGGATTTGGAATATTTAACGGGTTATCGATAAATGTATACTAAAGATTTTTCGAAATTTAATACCTTAAACATTTCATTTTGAACAACCCAACCGTTTCGTCTGCGGGATTTTGGTTCGATACGCGTTTACGGGAAGTTAATGGTCCAACCTCGAACCAAAAGTGCTAGAAACGCTGGCCCAGACATTCGAACGGCAGAGACGATGTCCTCGGTCGGATCTCGCGACCCGAACGAGTTCGGAAGACCGAGTAAATCAATGCCGACACGCTCGTATTTCATTTCGCACTTGATCGCGGTTCGTGACTGCGGCTCGGCTGACTTTCTGCTGGCTCGAGTGCTCCAGAAATCGTTTCGATCGGTTTCACTCGAGTCTCTTTAAATCCACGCTTACGTCTGGAACAACACTATCTTGCCGATCCTGGTCCAGTCTCAATCTCAATTTGGTATCGGTCCCGTAAAATCCTGTTGTGTTCACATTGCTGTGCCAATATCGTGCCGTTGTTCTCGATTCGATCAAATACACTGCATATGCAGGATATTCCAGCTGAAGGAGACCACGTAAATATCTCTGTTATTTTCGGAAATATTGAAGAACTTCATTAACAAACGTTGTTCAATTTAGAGAGATCTATAAATATGGTGGTAATAACAATTTTGCAGCTTGAAAATTTTCGGCAATTTCAAGGTTACCTTCACGTTTTTAATTATAATCCTATATTTTTGTATACATTAATTGATGCAACTCAACGTTTTGAACTGTATTTTTGACTGTACTTTTGTGGACTCCTACGGTGAATTTTGTTGTTCCCAAAAGTTCATATTATATACGTTAAAGTTGTCACAATTCAAAAATATATTTTCAACTATAAACTAGTTGTATTTAATATTGTAACAGCCAAGAATATCTTGGCAAATTGTTGTAGGCTGATGTCTGTTGAACAATTAAAATGAATAATATTAATAATAAAAACTATTATTATTATAATAAAATGTAGTTTCATCGGAAATTACACCAGAGATCTGCAAAACTAATATAATTTATATTTTATTGCATAATTAAAAATGTATTTTTTAAGTAAATATCGCAATCAAATAAATCACACAATAACAAGGTGTATTTTATACCATATACAGTGAATTCCCTTTTGTATGAACCCTTCAGGGTATTCTAAATTTTTATTATAGGCTCAGATAAAAAAGTAAAAAAACGACAGTTTTTTATATTCTTTTTACTCAAAGTAATAGCACAATTAAAATAGAAATATTTTGGTCCTTGTGCAATGAACTAGTCCATCTAATGTTTAGAGAACAATTCAAGTCATTTCGACCAGTTTTAAGAAAATTGTACCTTTTTAAAGGTGTTGACTCAGTTTTTCTCCCCACTGCATGTGTCAAATAAATCGACTAATTGTCATGATGGTTGTGCCGAGTCAATCGACTGATCGATCATTATGAATAGATGTTCAGGTGTGAAGTTTTAATTTTAATTTTGTTGTGAAAACTGTTACGAGAGACTCAGACGATATTGGTGTTTGAACGTAATCTTGGAGGGGAACGGAAATGGTTGTTTAGGAAACGGAAATGTTTTGAAGTTGAATGCGGGATTTAAAATAAGTAGAGACTTTCCCGAGTTTTATGAATTAGGCCTGATTGCCCGAGAAGAAGCTCTAAATTATCCAATGAAACTCTACAAGAATTTCTGATTCTCCGACTTAGCTCCTAATAATCCCAATATAGTCTTCATAGCTTATTAAAAATGAAAAAAAAAAACTATGAATGCAATATAAAGTAATAAACAATGGAAAAATGTGTTATATTGCGTCAACTATCAGTGCTCTGTATATGTTGATGACGGACCGACTGAAATGAAATACGTCTCGCTATAATAAAATAGTCTTTGGGTTTAATCGGAGCCAGACCGTGACTGGCATGGAACAGGAACGACACGTCTTTAATGCGTCCACGTTGTCGTCGACGGCGTTTTTACTGAATTGAACTCGATCATCCTCGCGTCCGATTCATTGAGAAAACCCACATGATCGCGAGACGTCTTGTCCATCGTCCTAAGTGGGTGTTCTCCCTCGAATTTTTGTGCGACCAATCTTTAAAACCGATTCGCCCTGGTTCGCGGTCCTGCTTCGTCGCGCATGATAAATAAGCGCTGCAATTACACGTAGCAATTATCGTAAAGCATCGTTGCTCCGTGCCAAGAGAAGAGCACCTCCGGTCCTATCTTCGTGCCCCGGCCGGTCGCATTGTCTCACGCTGGCAGAATACCAATGAATCGTCTCACGTTTCGCATCGGAACAGGTCGAACCTGGAAGCGATCCGAATACCATCTACCTTCCGCTTCCGTTTCGAAAGAGTTCACGTTGTTGCGTCCACTGCTACCGTGTTTAGCCAGGTAGCTAGGCGGCGGCAATCGATCGCGGGAAGATTAATCAGGATTTTGCTCCCCCCCCCCCCCCCCTCTCTTTCGCTCACTCTTGCGTTCGCTCAAACGTTTCCTTGGACAGGTAATAGGACAAATGTTGACGATAATTCCGAGTTCCCGGTTCGATTGCATATCGGTCGAATGTGCTAAATTCCGTGACGGAAAACGGCGTAAAAATCGATTTTATTTGACTCGCATACTGGCCGCGGCAAGCGAGTGGTATGCTCGGAATGTTAATCGTTTAATGGACATATAATCGGTTAATGGGAGCCTGCGTTGAACCGAGGCTCGCTCGTGCGTGCCGCGTTGCGATCGCATCCACGATCGCTCGTTCTTCCTATTTTCGTCCGGCCGCCGCGCCGTTCGATACCCGATTCTTTCTCGAGTGAGTCAGCCTCTTCGAACACTACGCGATGGACCGAATCGAACGGGGAATGTCGAAACGTCGAGGCATAGAAGCTCGAAGCCGAAAGGCGCGGAGAATGCACCCGCGAAGGGATAATAAATTGAATGCGCAGGGCGTGGAATGATAAATGGTGACGACCAGCAGCATGGTGTATGAGGAGATAGTCGGGATACGGGGCAGCTGACCCCAGCCGCCGCGCACGCTTTTCACGCGCGAGATGCCCCACAACTTGAACTCCGCTTCCGCCAACACCGCCAATACCGTCAACACCAACACGGCTCCGAATCATCAGGCCTACGCGCACCATCCTTATCACCGACCCAACGGAGATGGACTCCAGCCAGAGGTATGTTCGACCCCGAAACTTCTCTCTGTTGACACGCTCGAGGCTACCGACCTTTCGAAAGTCGATCCTCGTGAGTCTTCGTTCCATTTTTCCCCATGATTATTACTAGATCTACAATGACGAGTATATAAATAGGGACATGTATACAGGGTGACCCATTTAAGCTGAAAGTGCAAAACATCTCGTTGACACATGATTTGAAAAAAAAATAAAGTGACACATGGCCTTTAGTATTTCGAATGGGGAGTCAAATGACACTACTAGTTTTTCAATGTGCGAGCGTTTTCAAGGTTATTTCAAGGTCATCTTGCTTTTTTTATCATAAACCTATATTTTTGATTTCGGAATCATGTTCTACGTAACAAAAATGCATAATTTTTGTTACACATTTGTAACAGTTTTTTTAACTCTTTACACTCCAAGTTATTTTAACTCAAAATCTAAAACAGTTTTGGTGACTTATAGAATTTTCATATTCTATGATTTATTGTATTTTACGCATATGAAATTGAGCCTTGTGACCCATACAATATTTAAATTTTTAACAGTTCTCTAAAATGTAAAAAAGTCTGATAATCTACAAATTATTCTGAAATATGATATAACTGTTTTTAGCAATGTCTCAGAGTCGCCACTCGAGTGCAGAATGTTGAACACGTATAAACAAAGATAATGTAAAAATGATTTTGGAACGTAATATAACAATTTTTAATGGTGCTTCAGAGTGCAGAGGCTTAAAATTGTTAAGTACAAGAGAAGGAGTGCGTTTATAAAACTGAACAACATTTTCATTTTCTTTTTAATTTTTAACTTCCACAGAATTAAGTGTAAGAAAAAGTTTTCGTAAAACTTCGGAATCTAGGTTACAGGAGCTTGTGCTACATTTCCTATTGTTTTCCTGGTTGATCTTAGAAAGAACCGGTGGAGTTCGACACGTCGCACCTGCGAGGCGCGCCGGCCGAGGTCGAGGCCCTGGTGCACAACATCAAAGAGGTGGCGCAGCAATTCCTCTACCACTGGAGAACGTTCCCGATCGTGCTTCCCCCGCCGCTGTCCACCTGCACGGAACCGGAAGACACGCTCGCCAGGAAGAAACACCACCTGAGAGACCTGTTCGTCGCGCCCAGCTTCGACGAGCTAGACTCGGTCGCTGTGGACAGCAAGGGCGAGCCTAGGAGACTGACCAAGAAACAGCTGGAGAGCATCAGCAAACGGGGGTAGGTTCCATTTGCCACGGCTCTGCGTTTCTTGCGTCTTCCTCTCACCGCGCGGGCTGGAATCGGATGTATTCGACTCCCACCCCCGCGTCCTCGATCCACAAGTTGCACAATCGTAAGGGATTTCCTATTGCTCGCGGTCGAAATCTTTCTCTTTCGCTGCAACCAGCCAACGGATCAGCGATCCACCTTCCTCGAAGTCCCTTGAGAAACGCTTTCCAAACACGATACCAGTAGCGAGCGTATTTCGTAGAGTTAGAGATTAGCGATTCCGATCCAGGTAATACCGCACAGGTATGTAGACGCTTCACGATAGAAAATTGCAGATACGAATAGATCGAAGCTGTAGCACCGTGAACGCTCTAGTGTCTCTCTCGTTTCAAGGTGTTCATCGCGCGCTGTAGCGTAGTTAGTTAGAGTGTAAAAGGGAAAAGGGTCAAAAAAGGAAGCATCCCGACCGTGTCGAATCGCCCGATTATCCCTCCACCTGCGTCCCTACGAAAAATAGGGGCTTCTCGTTTTCGCGATTCTGTGCAACATGGATATTCTAACAATTTTTGTAAAGCTTTCAGAAGGAGAAGTACGGAAAACCGAAGAAGCTGAATGCCACTCAATTGGAGAGCATTCGAAGATGCGGGTATGTCATGCATCAGCGTCACACAATATTCACCGAACGACGGATCGATAGTCTCTTTCGTGGCAGTGACTTAGAGACTGGAATCATTCGTTCTCGTGACGTGACCTCTGACGACGGACGCCACGTGTTCCCTAAGACAAAACTAATTAACGAAATTCTCGCACCTAAGACAGCCCTACGAGACAGCATGATCGTTGTTGCGATATCTTGCACCGCACACCCGACTCGCCTCTCACAGAGCGTAGAAAAACCGAGGCATCGCTGAACTATACGACAATCCTGTATAATAGCGGCCCGTTGAACAGTGGCTCTACTTGTCGCAAGGGGTTGCACTTTTTACCCATGATGCTAGATGGAAAGAATTAAGCATTGGTCACCTTCGTCTGCAAGAATCCACTGTTGAACGTCGTGCTACACAAGGTTTTAGGATGTATGCTACATAGAGTCCACGCAGCTTGCCGCAATACCTTTATTTTCATGGCTGATTTTGCTGTACATAATGGTTCGCCGAATCCCTTTCCTTTTTCGTAGCCTTTTAGCTTTGTAGCCTTTGTAATCTGTTTGATTGGTTTTGGTTCCACAAAAGAGGATAGACAAGGATCCGTAGTTTAGCGTTACACACCACGGGGAAGAATCGTACTATAACGTTACGGGAAAGGAAACAGGTTCCCAACTTATTCGTCCCTGTCTCTCTATCTCTCGCTCTCTTTACCCAGAAAATCCCCCAAAAGAAAGAAAGAAAGCGTAAAACCACTCGTGTATGTGAATGTTGTTTCGTTTACGAGTATAGAAAACCAGTAGATTCGTGTCGCTTCTTCGTCCTGGCGTTGATCAACTTGACGATCGGTTCGTTTTTCAGGGAATTCGAGGTCGACTCGATCAACTTCGCGGGACAGACTCATCGATGGAGATTGAGCGGATTGCTGCAGCGAGGGCGGGACAGGAGACGGGATGCTCTGCTTCGAGATCTTGCTCTGGCGACCAGGTTCATCGTGGTCACGGCAAAAGCCAGGCTTGTGTCCCACTGTTTCAGCGTTTCGCAGTCCCTGAAGGCGTTCTTGACTGGACTATTGCGACTTCTTGGTAACTAGGAAACTTGGTATCCTTTAAACTCACGATCGTCTTTGAAAAATAATGTTAATGTGTTTCTTGTTCTTCTTTAGACATTATAATTGGCGTACCGTCGCTTCAGGCGCACAATCTGGATGCAAAAATCAGGGAAGAACGTTGTCGCTACTTGGTCGCCGAGTTGGTGTGTAGGGTAAGTTTCGGAGCAATCGCTGATCATCGACCCGGATCCGATGAAATTATTTGAATATTTTCATCTCAGCCGGAGTACGAAGACTCGCTTGAACTGCTATGCGGATTCGTTCGGAAACAGCTTCGACGAGCAACTATGGAGAAGTTCGAGGTGGAGAGGGAATTGTCGCAACTTTTACCGATTCCGGTTCCTTTTGTATTCGGGACACCTGGTGGAGCTGTGGTTGACCTTAGATTATTTAGCAGAGACACTATCAGAAAAGCTTTACCGATTCTAGTTGCTATTTCGGAGAGAGAGACACGAGGCTGGTTTCTGCATTTCAGAGAAAGACTGATATCGGAGTTGAGAGCTCGAAAAAAGCCGGACGAAGAAATCGAAAAAGTATGTGCCCTTTGATTGAATCTTCTTCATCTACTTCGTCTTCGTTCTGACAAATGCCCTTCGGTTCACAGGAGGTCAACGAAGCAGTTATGCGCGAGTACCTGCAAAGGGTTTTCTCGAATATTTTGTCGCATCCGGACATACTCGATCTTGGGAACGGAATTGCTCAGCTTCTGGTACAGCAGGCGCAATCGGTCGTGCTGATGCACCGAGCGGTAGAAACGGTACAACGACAGTTGCTGCAGACCAAGGAATCGCTAAGACATCACATCGAAAACGAACACCCGGTACTCTCACGAATAGAGCCCTGGATGCGGGACAGAATGAGAGAGGTGGAGGAAAAGTTCATAGAGGACTGCGAATGGAGTGCTCACGAGGAAGCTCTGACTCTCTGCACCAATCAAAATCTACAACAAACGGTCTACTTTCTTAATCGCGATTTGACTTTTATGAAAGAGGTATCTAGAACGATCCGTGTATCGACGTAACAGTAGCGTTTCTTTCTTATGAAAGAATACCAATGGTGCACTCTTATTTTTCTCAGAGGGAACCAGTTTTATTGAAAGAACTACGAAAAGTTAAAACACCAACAAGAAGCTTCCAATGGCCGACTCAAATATGGCTTCCAAAGAATTGGATCGTCAGGCGTAATTTCCAAGGCCAGTCAGAAATTATACCAACGGTGCTGAGCAACACTCCAACGTCTATTACAACTCCCCGCGCAGATCCAAGTCAACCGGTCTTTTTAGTCGAGAGAGAAATACTTCACACGACTACGACAAGGTATGCAACTTACTTTTAGTCCAAGATTACTGGACCAACAGAACTTGTTTAACGTACGACGATATCTAAAATCAGGTGGCCTATGTGGCGTTGGATAAACTACGTAGCCAGGACATGGTGTTGGACTTGGAACGCTATGTTCCTGTTGGGTGTTGCAGTTCCGTGGTGTAGTCCAGTCTCCATTAGAGCCTTGTTGCTCGTGCAACCGTTTACCCCTGATCTAGAATTAAGTCAGCTAAACGGCACCTTGTTTCCCAGAAAGTCTTCTCAAATGCCCACTCTCTGTTCTCGGTTGATCGCACTTTGGCGACACATCAGCAAAAGTCGGACGCACTTCGAAACAGAACCAGATACCGGTAAGTTGAATTCATAGATGCATATATTTCCTGACGATTGATCGGCGATAATTAAACTTTACAATTAAACTTTAAGAAACTTTACACTGTCTGACAATGGTTCCGTTTAACAGGATTTATTGGCAAAGGAATGACAAGGCATTTAAACAGACTATGGAACTACGGCGTCAAGGGACTACTAGGAACACTTGTAATATTATTTGTTTTTCCTGTTGTTTGTATTCTAACGAGTCTGGGATCACTTCTTGTTGCACTCACCGCGGTTTTGTGGTTCGTTAACAATCCGACCTTCGATAATTTACGCTCACATGTTCGAAGAATTAATAATTTAAAAAAAAATGTTTTAGGATGCCTGTAATCACCATGGCACTGCACGCGTTCATGGCGCTTATCATGGATCTTGATAGCCCAGAACCAAGTAGAAATCGATACTTAGTCATTATGGAGGCATTAGCTTGGAATATCGGCATTCAAGGATGTCTACAGCCGGTCGCAGCGTTAATCGTAGCTCTTCTTTTCTGCCCCATCATTTCTTTCCTGATACTTACAGGTATTATGTAACGATGGCATATTTAGCTCTAAGTACTATATAGTCGCACAGTGCCTATAAATTCTATTGTTTTGTTTTGGGTTAGTTTCTGTGATACGTTACTGGATTAGAGTGTTCTGGGACACGGTTATGTTTCATTTAGTAATAAAGAACAGGGGTCGCATACCTGCCAGCGATAGCTTTGTAGTGAAACGAATAGCCGGACCAGGATTGACATCCGATTACTATTATCAAGTACGTAATCGTATCCTATGGATCCAAAATAATCGAACTGTCAACTTGTTGATTGTTTTCTTCTTCCCATTTCTAGATCAAACCAGAACAAGCGCTAGCCGCTTTCGAAGCGAAACTAGAGCTGGACGAATTGCTGGCCTTCCAACAGGAGACAGAACGATTGATTACTCAACCGCAGAGAGACTTCACGCAATTCGTCGAAGCTTGTTTTGGCCCGTTCGCTGCTAGTCTAGCCAAAACGAAGGATCCGTACAGATCGCTCGAAAAGGAAGCCAAAGATCTAATCGCTGTATTACACGAGAAACTCGATAGACGTAGGAAGAATTTACAAACAGGTCTCGGAATGGTCGTGAGAAGCAAGATAAAGCTGACTACTTTCGACCTGAAGGTAATTGCCGGTGTCTAGAATGTTTTCGTTTTCTGACGTTGCATTCGGAATTGAAGCCATTTTTTCGCAATGGTACAGGTAGTGATACAACAGGGAGCACTCATGTTAGAACGCCTCTATCCTACTCACGTGTTCGCGAGATTGTCAGGAAACGAGGAAGATTTTTGGGAGAATAAAGGGTTAAGCGTCGGCGACTGGGCTGGTCTGGCTGGCCTGATGTACGCGGACATTTTCAGTTTAAACTTCCTCCAGCCTCTCGACGACGCGGACACCAAGTTCAGACTGGAACCGCACCCGGGGGTTGATCTGTCGCGTTACACCGACATGGTTCACAGTACTGAACTCGGCGGAACAAATGGCCCGGACTTGCTGGGAGCAGTTTACGCACCACGCGGAAATATACAAGTTTACAGCCCTTACTTGGAGGTCTCGGCGTTCAATCCACGTGCCAAGCAAACCAGCAACAGCAAAAAGTCTGAGAAACGAAGGTAAATGAAATGGACGGTCTAGAAAGTAAGACATCAGAGTGTTTGAAGTATCTACACAAGTACATGCCCTGTTCCACAGTGATACCGGGGGGCTTTTAACGTCAACAAGAAACAAACGACGAGCAACCTCAACAAACGGTGTCACAGAAGCACGCTGGCAGCCCTGGAAACGTCAGATTCGTCCTTATAGCGCGGAGAAACTGCAAATCCCCCTTCCCATCCCTCATCCAGCGCACATAGCTGTTACCATTCACAATCGCGACTCCGAAAATCCGATTCCTCTGGATTCAGAGTTGTGTCAGAACATACTGAGAGCGATCGAAGAATCGCCTGGTGAAATGTCCACAGAGTACGTTAGCCGCTACAGAGGAGCGGCAGATTCCAGCTTCGACTCTGTAGCGTCGCAGTCCTCAGTTTCTATCGAAACTGGTTTGGACAAGGACAACGACACGCAGGAGACCACCAACACTGAGAAAGAGAGCGAAACTTACCACTGGACGTTATCGAATTGGGGAGGTGGTATAACCAGAAGAAGAAATAATTCTGGTTCCATAAAAGTCGATTTAGCATCCCCGGAAGATGTTACTCTGGATACGGATACTACCAGAGTGGTGTTCAGTACCTACGGGACAACTGTTTAAGTTTAAATCACTATTATATCAGGTAAATAATATATTATAGAAATTATATATAATAGGTGCGAATAGAAGACAACTGAAGATAAGACAAAAACCGATATAATAGCATAAGTTACAATCTTTCTATCTATATAATTTTATAAATTTGCATTTATTTATTTGACTTTTAACGCTACGAAGTAGATTAAGTATACGTTTTGTCGTTACAAATTGAATTTACTGAAACTTTTTTGTATGCATATATTTTCAGCAAGATCATAAGGTATATAACGCTCTCGTGAATTTGATTTAGTTATACTTTTCTATATAGTTTAAACGTGTCTCCGACAAGGTTACATTTAAGAACAACGAATAAGTAAGAGCTTCATTCTACTTTTCAATGCTACGGTATCGCCAATTATGATATTCAAACACATCACAAAACCATAGAGGTAGAGGTGGATATATGTATTACAAAGAATGATTCGAGTCATTATACATCAGAATTTTTTTAAACCAATTCAAAAAGATTCATCATGCGTAGGCATAATAATTAGTACGTATTCGAATGATGTTTAGTGAAATTTTCATTAATCTACATAGTATTATTTATGTATTATTAACTGTGCATTGCTACCGTTTTCAATGCAATATGGATGCTATATTTTGTGCCTAATTGAAGATCTATATTAACTAGCTAACCAGTGGAGGATGATTAGCTTTCATTTGCTACTTTATCTGCTAAAAAATTCTTCGATCCAATTTTGTTACGGTACATTTAGAGTAACATAGATTAAATGTTGATTTTATTCATTTTCAATTGTGCTTTCACGGGTGTTCCTGATTGAGAAATTAATCTGTGACTATTTCTAAGAGTATTAAGTTCTTACGAAAATTAAGTAAATTCCTGTGGTCGACATAATCATAAGTATAGAATGCTCATCTGCAAAGTCTGGGATGTCATTACGGATTGATAACTTTTCTGTACACGAATTATAAACGGAGTCGAATAAGTAGAAATTTAGTGTGTGAACTGCTGGCTCCATTAAAAAGCCTCTTTAAATATATGTTACAAGAAATTATATAACATTCATATTAATATATTGTACATAGATAGATTAATTGTATAAATAAACTTGTAATGTAACGATACTTCAAATACACTTTCTTGTTGCTTACGATAAAAGACATTTAAATAAGTTAACAAACGTTTGCTCTCTCTTTCTCTCTCTCTTTCTCTCTCTTGCAATATTCACACTATACATGTGAGATGAAACAGTAGGGTTACTTCATTCTGAATTGTTCAGAAAGTTTGAAGCTGCCAGTAGGTATATTAAAAGCATCGTTTGAGAATCATTACTTAATTCCATTTCAGTTATATCATAATCAAGGAATAATTTAACGTTGACCATTAAATTACTTGGTTACATTAATACCTCTAAAGAGATAATCCATTTGTATGCGTACAAAGACCCATCGATCAAATATTTAAGTGGCTAAACATTTTTGTAATTGTATACAATTGTGTCTCATGTTATTTTTATATGTATTACTATCGACATGACATACGTACGTTTAAGAATTATATACATAATTTGATGTTAAACTTGTTTGAATTTGCGTTTGGATTTTCATCGATGGTATACGTCACAAGATATAATGCTTTTCACTGTATCGATAACATAAAAACGTTCTACGAAAATATAAATTACATTATGTACCAAAAGCGAACATTATACTATTTCGAATCTTGGATGTGTATTCATTGAAACATGTAGTAGCAATGCGTATATGCATACAATGGCAGTCACACAATGTAAAACGTTCTTAATTAATAACAAGTGCAATGTATTGCAAAAAATCGTTTATATATTTGGATCATGATGTTAACTGATTCATGCTTCAATACAATCGAATTAAAAAACATAGAATTTAAAAATAATGAAACTTCTGACTTTCAGATAGGTACATCTAAAATACAATTTGAGTTTAAGAATATTTAAGGACATTGCATTTTGCAAAATGTAATTAACGAGGTATTTGAAAAATTACTTACTGGTATCAGGTGGAAATATTAACAATAGATATTTGAATCTAGATGTCGTAAACCATAGGAAGCATTATTAAAAGTGATAATAATTATACAATTGCCGTTTTTCGACCAGTCTTTGTTTGCCGTCAAACCAAACTAAGTAGTAGTTAAGAATCTCAGCACTCCATTTCGAAATGAAAGGCACATTTTGGAAATTGCCTCTGCATTTACTAATATAATGCACAAGTCCATCCAATGGAAAACATCCAATGAAGATGCTGTTATAGTTCGAACAACTATATGGTTAATATTTGCATAATATCCATCCAGGAGTGCTCAATATTAATGCGAATCTAATTGTGTTTGATGGCAAACAGAATAAAGCAATATATAAAATTAAGAAACCTATTTTAACAAAAAGACACATGGGGTGTAATATTTCTTACGTTATACTTCAAAATTATGATTCTTTGGAATTACTGTATTGATCTCTTTATATGTGTAATCATTATGATTTCTCCATCTTTTTTTACTTTGAAAAGCTGATAATTTGAAAGCACAAAAACTGCATCTATTAATTCTTTGAAACGCAGCTTGAATACGTGCTTGAATATTAGCTTAACTCTTAATAATTGTGATTTAACTGCTCTAGAAAATTACCCGAGTCTCTTTTAATGGGTACACAATTGAAAACTTATATAAATTTTTAGAACTGCATGTTTCAAGGGATTAAAAACATATGTTTACTAAGGCAAACGATTTTAAAACAGAGAAGTATAAAATAGAGTACCTCTCGAACGTTATAACTTCTTATGGAGTGATATTGACATGGAAGTGGGCAAAAAATGAGTAGTATGAATTGTAATAGATTTTAAAAGAGTAGACGGAAATTAGTATCATGAATATAGCATTAATCAAACATGCATACGTACAAACCAAATGTGTATTATTTTCATATAATGTAAAGGCATTATATTTTTATCAGTCTGATGAATGATTCGCATTTAGTTTATGTCTAAGTATGATAGTGTACTACACGACTTTATTTAATTATTCCGTAGACAAGAAAATAATTGTACAAAAACAAATAAGTTACGAACGGAATATACAGAACGTATTCACAATACTAATGGAACCAATAAACAATTTGAGATCATTGTTAGTCGCCAATATACATAGAAATTTAAATTGCGCAAAAGTATGTTGTAGTTGCAAGAGCCTTACGTTTCTTTTGATTAAGGTTTTGTCCCCATTGTCGCCGTTACAATGCAAAACTTGTATAGTACTATGAATAATCCAAAGGCATACTTGTATATGTAAAATATTAGCTGCATAGCTTTACAGTTTATTGCAAAGTGTTTCTTTCCCATTTAAAGTTATTTACAGAAGAAATCGTGGGATAGATAGAAGATTACCATGCTCCACTACATATTGTATGTAGCTTTTTTCTCGATATTATCATAAATTTTTTGTATACATTAAACATAAGTGTGATGAAAATAACGCCTACATTATCATCCGAATCCTTCTTACTTGGTTAACAAAAAAGATGTTCAATATTCTTTCGCAATTATATAGTATCATTATAAAGATACGAGTACAAGAGATATTTAAAGTGGGTAATGACAATTAAAATTAACAAATAAAATTATATTGCGTGTGTCAATTTCTTTTTATTTTTAATTTTACGATACAGCAATTTTATAACCCTGTAAATAATTTTCTGTCAAAAAGTAGTTTCCATCACAAAACTTGGTCTATGCTGGTAGTTTTTCAATGAAAACTAACTTACAACTTGTATGCAAGAAATTAGTATGCATTGCTTGATTAGTAGTGTTGACAAAATATGTTTAACGTATTCAACCGTAACTGGTCTGAGTTGTAAACGTTCTGATTCGTAATGTATTTATGCATACCTACATACAGGGTGCCCGTTTCATTTGAAAATCTAGAATATTTCAGAAACTGCGAAAGATAATAAAAAATGTTCTTACAAAAGTTATTTGACTTGACGGGACAGATTATGCGGTTTTATTCATTCAATAGTATTTTCATAGATATATTGGTAGCCAAGATTTCAAGGTTGAATCAATTTTTTTAAATGGAACAATATGTTTTTTTAATCATAATCTGTTGGCGTTTTCTGAGACAAATTTGACAGCATATTATTTGTTATCATTCCAAGTGGTAAACGAGCAGATATATAGT